>CABEGB010000862.1:0-184102 GCA_901521435.1 Crematogaster levior | reverse complement strand
CAGTTAGTATAGCTACATACTAACTCTCTGTTTAATATAAAACTTACTATATACTAACTGTTTAGTATATTATTCTATTAACTGTTAACAAACTCAATAGTTTGAAATTATCCGTTGATTTAAAATTTAAGATTGCTTTATACTAATCGTGATACTAATCGTGAAATTTATAAAATTAATCGTTGTAAATTGTACATTGAAATAGATTCCTCATAAGTATAATTCATGCTCTAATAAAAATATATTTATAGCCATTAATGATGTAATTACACAAATTGTAAGATATAAAATGGATACATGTATGACGAAATTATGTATTAAAGTAGAACACATATAGAACATAATTATATAAAAATATGTTTTTTAATTGACAGAGCAGAACATAATTAGATATATAAAAAAATAGACTTAACCCGGCGTGAGCTAGGTGGATAATTGCAACTTCGACTGCTAGGTAGGGTGTGACATACCCGAACTTGTTTGGCCGATTTTTTCATACTAATTTTAAGAAATCTTACTTAAAAAATATTCCTTACGACATAATGGATCTCCCATCAAATAAAACGATAAATAAAATATTCAGAATTATAAGAAAATTATGTTTATTAGAATCTCAAGTAAGCAACAATTTTAAACGCTACAGAGATCAATCTTTTCAGGAACATCTGTTTCGACCTAAAATTAAATTAAGAAACAAAAAAATTATATCTTTCTTCTTTTTAACAGATAAACTAAAAAACAAATAATAATAAAATCTTCTCAGCTAATCTTCAGAAAGTTCTGCGTTTGTAATACACATACCCCGACGCTCTTTATGCGTGTGTATCTAACTCGAACGCCGACGCAGCATTCAACTGTTGCGTTCCTACCTCTCCTCGCACTTTTATTCTTAGCTATTCAACGCAGCAAATAAAACAAACGACGGTAACTAAGTGAAAATCAAAATTCAAAATCGGTCGGGTGTGACATACCCGACCTAGTTCACGCCGGGTTAAGCAAAAAATTAAAAATGTAATATTATATTTTATTAAAAAATATTATTTAATATTCGCACAACCAAAAAGTCAAAAGTGAAATTTAATGTGTACGAGATCTTATGATAACTTTTACTGTTGAGTATACAGTAAGATGTATTAGTCGACAAATCAGTTAAAGCCAAATCTTACTAGCCAATCAATGAGCTGCGTACCGACTTTGTTTGTCGGACTTTAAACGCAGTAAATCATCAATTTAAAATCAACATCGATTTTAATTTTGGCGCTAATAAGTCCCATTCTACCTAAATCAGATAAAGGATTTATTGGCCTAGTTTACATCGTGCACTTGATACGCGTATCAAGTAGTGTATTTGAGTTGATCAGCCAATAGCTGAATAAATGTACTAGTTATTTACTATTTGATACGCGTATCAAGTGCACGATGTAAACTAGACCATTGATTTTACTTTTAAGTTTTAATTTTTAACTTGACAGTATGGATAAAACGTGTATCTAATTTAAAGTTTGTATACTTTGGTTCAAGAGAAAACAAAGCTAATCGACTTAACTATTAGGACGCCGCCCCCCCCTCCCTTCCTCTTTATGTTTCTCAAAGGTTCATATTTGTGTCTCTTTTAGAAATATAATCAGTATGTCACATTTAGTAACATATACACTGTGAAATTATCCAGATATAACGACAGCGCAAATGGGTGGAAGAAAATGCAAAAATTGGTTGTGAGAGCATTTTAGTAAATCAGACAAAGGTGCAAAATGCAATTATTGTGGTAAAGATTATTCAGCTAAATGTAGATACGTGCTGAAAAGACATTTAATTCGTAGTTACAAATACGTAATGATGTGGACTACTCGAAATGGAAAGACGACACTAAGGATGTAATTTGGCAATATTTCTCGAAACGAGATGAATATGATGCAGAATGCAACGTTGTAAATTGTAAAGTATTAATTCCGTGTGCATATACCATACATAATGTAACGATACATCTGGAAAAATATCATGAACACATTGTAAAAACAAGACGAAGAAATTGAGCATACTTGGCTATCGCAATATTTTGAATTAATGGGTTGCTATGCATACTGCAGAATATCAAGTTGTAAGACAAAGATTAATATATTTTATGAAGAAAATAAATTTATAAATCACTTGGCATGTCATAAATACATGAAGAAGGAACTAGAAAAGAAAAGGACATTAACGCTGATGTAATGATACAACAATCTGTAGATAAAACAAATTACGCCGGTCCAAGTTCTCATCATAATAATATACCAAGACAATCTCTTGGAAATCAAGAAACTCAGCAGGGGTAAATATCTCAGTTATTATCTGTTTTTATTATCCTAAATAATTAATACACTTCATAATAACAATTGAAAACAATACACAGGCCAATAGGTCAAAGCATCCAACCAAACCAGAGGTGTCAAAAAATATAAAATTAAGATTTATTCAAAACCGAAAGGCATATGTGTACGTTACAACTACACTGAGTCTTCATCAGCACATGATAAGATGATTAAAAGAAAAACATAGAATCGTAGTTAAAAATATAACACTTCAATATACACTTCATAATGTATACCGTTAATATACAACAATTAAATATGTAACATATAAAAATATAGATACTGTATAAATTTAAGAGATATGCAGACGAAATAGAAAATTTTGCAAACGTTGGATGTATAATTATTTTAGTAAATTAGATAAATGTGGAAAGTGCAATAAGTGTAATGAAACTTATGACAGTAGAAATGTTTACAATCTAAAAACACATTTATATGGTGTTCACAGTATACATAATAACAAAGACAACCGAAGATGACTAAACGACACTGAAGACATAATTTGGCAGTATTTCTTAAAACCAGACGGACATATTGCACAATGTAACGTTACACATTGTAAAGCATCACTTGAGACAAATGAAAAATCTACCTTAATGCTACATCTAAGCAATCATGTCCAGAAATAATACATAAAATACAAAGCGGAATTATTGGCACTTGGCTATCACAATATTTTAAAATAGAAAATTTTATGGTAGCCTGCCAAGTTTGCACATACAATGTTAATATATTATATGGAATATATGTCCTAATATTTCACTTGGATGAATATCATAATTTAAATAAATATTCAAGATATAGAATAGAAACTAAAAATAATAACACATGTGGAATGGCAAAACACTTTGTGGAAGAAAATAATGCCGGTTCAAATTTTCATCATAATACATCTAGGCAATATCTTAAAAATCAAGAAGGTCAACAGGGGTAAATATCCCTATCATTATATTAATTTTTTATTTATTCTGATTATTAACATATTTTATTAAGTTCACAAAAAATATATAAAAAATTGAATTTCTAACATTAAAAAAATTAATGTATGGAATCACTTTAGTGCGCCAGATGCATACATAATAACGTATCATATAACAATCAGTAATTAATCAACGTGCAAAGTCATTCCATGTATCACTAATACATTAGTGCAAATCTAATAGTGAAGTAGAACAGTATCTGAGTGTAAATAATAGATAACACAGGCCCACAAAAAAAAGTGGTCGGTTCTGGCATACAGACCAACATATTCTTATGTATTTTTCGACGCTGAATCTGAATCTGCAGTCAGAATATGGGGTCAAAGTGCAAATATTCGAGTAAAACGCAAAAAACCTCATTTTTCATGGTTTTTTCATGTTTCTTCGAAATTACCGTAAAAACGAAAAGCGATACGATAAATCTGATCAGAGATTCGGATTCAGCGTTAAAAAATGCATGAAAATGTGTATTTAGAAAATTTTTTTTCCAATTCATTAACTCTCGTAAAACTTTGAAAAGTATGAAACAGCTTTAAAAGCTGAAATTCAGTATTAATTTGATAAAATTTGATAAAATTCATTCAACAGGCCTACAAAAAAAGAAGTGGTCAGTGCTGGGATGCAGACCAATATATTCTTATCTGTTTTTCGACGCTGAATTCGAATCTGCAGTCAAAATGTGGGGTCAAAGGGCAAATTTTCGAGTAAAACGCACATGGCCATTCACGAAAAAATTCTCCGCACACTTGTGAGAAAATATTTTTCACATTGTTTGAATGGTTAATTTGTGGAGACTTGAAAATATTGTCTATGATACTAGGACAACAATCAGGTTTCACCAAGTTTCCATGCTATCTGTGCATGTTCGATAGTCGGGATAGAGTGAGCCACTACAACGTGAAAGTGTGGCCACCAAGGACTTCTCTCACTCCTGGTTCCAACAATGTCATCAAGAGACCTCTTGTAGATCCCGCCAAAATTCTTCTACCTCCTCTGCATATCAAATTGGGATTAATGAAACAATTTGTGAAAGCTCTTGATAAAGAAGGATCCTGCTTCAAATACTTAGAAAGCGTCTTCAAGAATATAACTTTAGTTAAATTGAAGGAAGGTATCTTTGATGGACCTCAAATCCGCAAGATGTTTAGAGACGAAGAGTTTGTCAAAACTATGAATGATACCGAGAAGGCAGCCTGGTTGAGCTTCAAAGATGTCGCAACGAAATTTTTAGGGAATAATAAGGACAAAAACTATAAGAATATCGTTGAGAATATGGTTAGAAACTTCAAAAACTTGGGTTGCCTGATGAATTTAAAACTTCACTTCCTTGATTCGCACATCGATGAATTTCCCCAAAACCTTGGAGATTTCAGTGAAGAGCAAGGTGAAAGATTTCATCAAGATATGAAGGAATTCGAACGTAGGTGGCAAGGAAACTGGAGCGTTAATATGATGGCAGACTATTGCTGGATGTTGAAGCGAGATGTTAAAGCTAATGAAAAAAAGCGACGTAGAAATCCATTGCACAGGTCGTTCGATGACAAACGCATGCGCAAGCGTAAACCAATTTAGTTCTTTCGTACTTTCCAAATTTTTATCCGGGGCCATAAATTAAAAAAAAATTCTCAAAATAAATATTTTTATCTTTTTTTTTATGTATAGAATCCAAATATGGAGTGAGATTCATCGATTCACTCTCCGCTTTCTCGCTAATTTCAAATAGCGATGAAAAAACCATTTTTTTTTTGGTTACCCAGGGGAAATCCTTTATGGATACCCGAGAGGCCCGGGGGGACCTCTACGGGTTATGTGGGACTCACCGGAGGGGAAAGAAGTTCCCCTCCGGCATACCCACTAAAACCCCTGGGGGTGACCGTCCTTGCCCATAGTGAGGGAGAGCCGGGTATCGCCAGAGGCATTCGTCCGGCTCCCCCTCGGGCGTGGCTTTTAACAGCCCCTATCCTGGGGGGGAGAGGACTCCCCCCAAAGTTAATCGCCGAACTCCGGGGAAGGTTGGGTCACCACAACCTTCCCCCGCCCCCCCAGATGTTAAGAGGGGGGCCGCCCCCGGGTGTTAGTGGGGCTAAAGGCGACTGGGGGCCCCCGCCCCCAGCCACCTTTACGTTTAAATTTTTGCCCCCCGCTTCTTTGTCTTTTTGGGGTGGAGATCTATAGGGGGAGGATCCTCCCCCTCCTTCCACCCCTCAACAAAGAAGCGGTTAGCTTCTGGTATATAGTTGGGAGGGGGCTCTTTTGTCCCACCTCCCAACTCCTCCACATCAGTCCACCGGCCGTAGCTCGGGGGGACCTCATCCAGATAAATACACGTAAGTTCCCAACTCGGGTTATCTTTAGCGACGGCCCGAGTTATCTCACGAATTTGCTGGGCGGTGCCTCTCCGACCGCGGGGAAGAACATCCGCGATAAAGTTAATACCTCTCCTCGACACCTTGAACGCGCTCAGACCCTCCGCGATCGAAGGGTCCCGCAACTTCACTGCCCCCACCACGCTACTCCAGACCAGATGGCCCAGTTGGAAAGGGTCGCTCGGGGATTCAGCCTCCGGGGGGATGGGGCGGAAGCAGAGGCGCAAAAACACGGCTCCGAACTCCAACCCCACCATATCCGGATACTCCTCCGGCTTTTTAACCACCAAAGTGGTGTTTGGGGGTGCGAAGTCCTGAGGGGACTTCGCCCCCGTCTCCTTATCGGTCAGCCTCGTGAGGCTGACCGAGGGGAGGAGGCGGGAGAGCTTGGCATCAGCGACACCCGCCTCCCCCCCACCATCCGAAATAGGAGGGGAGTTTTTCTCCCGCTTCCTATTACTCCTGCGGGGGAGGGGAGCTTCCTCTCCTCCCCTTTTACCTCCAACCTCCTCCATGAGCTCCCCAGAAAGGGGAGCTTTGACCCCGTATTCTGACCACAGATTCGGATTCAGCGTCGAAAAATACATAAGAATATGTTGGTCTGTATGCCAGAACCGACCACTTTTTTTTTGTGGGCCTGTGTAATTAATGCAAGGAACCACTTGGCACACTGTATACATGTAAATTAGAATGTTGATTAATTATCTGTATCACTCAACAGTGTATTATCCAGTATATGGATATATGTGTATATGTATATACGCTCTTCCGATATATATATATATTTTTTTTTCATGTATATGCCTTTATGTATAATTGGAATAGTTAAGTGTTTGTTGAAATAATAATCACTTGATAACAATGTTGCGTTATCAAACGTTCATTGTAATATTTATATATGTACATATGTAGATGCATCTTACTCATTTATTGTACGCGGCTATCGTATACTATAATAAGAAACAATTAGTGATTACAACGGTAATTGAGTTGGTCGAAATAATATCTAGTTAGTGTGTTTGCTTACTATTTATATCGTTATTATATCTATCTCTGTTACCCTATCGTTATTGTTGCGTGTGATGCTAGGTGCAATGAAACACTATCCGCTCGCTAAACCTCTTCTCTATGCTGAAGAGGACCTGCTTTATTGTATTGCGCTCTTACAAGATGACTGACTAGTATACGCCATTACGTATCACACACAAAATGACGAGAGGGGGAGTCGTTGTCGTATTTTGGGCGCGCAACATCTATTCACTAAATACAAAACTAAGATCCTGGTCTTAACATGCCGGCCGCCTTGGAAGGCTTAGCCTTTCAAAACAAGTAACAAGTTTAAACTATTTGACATTTAATATAATAGCATATAAATCGGCAAAGAAAATAATAAAACTCTTATCTCTTAACCGTATTTGATGAGAAATAATCCTCATCCTTGATCACTGCAATTGCTTTTGTAAAACTAAAATAAACGCATGGTTTCCAATAAAATATAAATATAACAACATCGGAATGAATAATTGCATTCGTCTTAAACTATTACACAGTCTTATTCGGTTATAGTTCTCCTTCTTGTTAATCACCGGATGATGGAGGCAAGTGTCTTAGTAATTATTGCTCCATGGGAAGGAGGCTCAGTCTGTTGGTTGGTCGCTTGAAGTTTCCCTTTGCGGTTTTAATAGTTGTTGCTCGAACGACACCATCCTCGTCTGGGTGAGCAGCACTCCAGCACTCTGCCTAGAGGCCAGCACAATGGTGGTACATTGTCTTCTCGCATGAGCACCATATCGCCGGGAGTTAAGTTGATATCTTGGGTGCTCCATTTACTGCGTTGCTGCAGTTGATTGAGATAATCCTTGGACCATCTTTTCTATAGATGTTGACGCATTTGTTCGACTCGTTGCCATCTAGATAGCCTGTTTTCTTGAACCTCCAATAACGTAGGTTCCGGTATTCCGGTAAGTACATCTCCAATTAGAAAATGCCCAGGAGATAAATACATCAGGTCATTGGGATCATTGGATAGGACAGTGATAGGACGGGAGTTCAAAATAGCTTCGATTTGGATGGATAGAGTTTGCATTTCATCTGTCGTTAACAAGGCGGTTCCAACGACCCTTTTAATATGAGTTTTAAATGATCGCACGGCAGCTTCCCAGATACCGCCGGGAGCTCTGGGTGGTATAAAATGCCATTGAACACCTTGGCTGATTGAGTCGTTGATTATTCTGTGTTCTTCCTTGATGAACATGTCACGCAACTCTCTCTTCTCGATTTGCTCCTACAAAATTAGTTGCGTTATCGGAAAAAATGTGAGCTGACTTGCCTCTACGCCCGATAAAGCGTTTGAGTTCATGTATAAAACCTTCAGCAGACAAATCGAAAGTTATCTCGATGTGAACTGTCTTGGTCGCCCAGCATACAAAAATGGTCGCGTAAGATTTTATAGTCTTTGCATTGCGTCGTTTAGACTCGCGAAGTGAAAAAGGACCACAAAAATCAATGTCTACATTAAAGAATGCACGTGACGCCTGAGCTCTTGATCTCTTGGGAGATTGCCCATGATTGGTTGGACTGATGATGGGGCTGCATGAAAGCATTTAATGCACTTTCTTATAGTATGACGAACTACGTTTCGTCCATTCAATGGCCAAAAACGTTGACGTAAAGATGCTAGAGTTGTTTGCGCTCCAGCATGAAGCAACTTGGAATGCTCATGCTCTATCAGCAATTTTGTGAACAAATGTTTAGAAGGCAATACCATTTGATGTTTTGCTGAGTACGGCAGGTCAGCGTGTTGAAGTCTGCCACCAACTCGGATGATTCCCTGTTCATCCAAAAAGAGATTGAGTGACACAAGCTTGCTATTCTTCGGTAACTGCTGACGATTATTCAGATGTTTAATCTCATTTGCGAATGCAGATAACACTGGTCGACAAAATTCGGTCATAAAAAACTTCGGAGATGAATGTAGCTAATCTTTGTCATTTTTGGGTCGCTGAATCCGAATCCGATAATGAAAATTTTTGATTGGCTCTGGTTTCCAAGAAATATGGCGTCAAAGTTGCAAAAAGCCTCGTTTTTGGCAATATTTCAGGAGGCATATCTTTTGACAGAGACTAGATAAAGGGTTCAATAATGGCTTAAAATAATGCTTATACCTTGCACTTTAAGATAAAAAATAGAAAATAATTAAATAAAAAAAAATCGCTTTAAATGGTCATTTGTTTGAACGCGTCTAAAACCAATGACCATTTAAAGCGATTTTTTTTTTATTTAATTATTTTCTATTTTTTATCTTAAAGTGCAAGGTATAAGCATTATTTTAAGCCATTATTGAACCCTTTATCTAGTCTCTGTCAAAAGATATGCCTCCTGAAATATTGCCAAAAACGAGGCTTTTTGCAACTTTGACGCCATATTTCTTGGAAACCAGAGCCAATCAAAAATTTTCATTATCGGATTCGGATTCAGCGACCCAAAATTGACAAAGATTAGCTACTTTCATCTCCGAAGTTTTTTATGACCGAATTTTGTCGACCAGTGTAATTGAACAATTTTGACTAATGATTGTGTGGCTGCATGAAATTCCGCGTTTGACAAGTTTCCCCTGAACTTGGTGTTGTTGGAGTGGCAATTGTTGATGAAACGCAGAATGTATCCATGCACTCGAATCAATTTATTGAATGTCGAATATCGGTTGAATATCCATGGTGATTCTGGTTCGACAATGACAGTCGCTGTCATCTTCTTTTGCTCTGGTATCTCCTGACATGACGAAGAGACGTCGAAATGCCATTCAGACGCATCCTGTAAGCTCCATGCGGAATCCGTCTTAAGCAATGTCACTGGGGACATGCCTCTTGAAATGATGTCCGCAGGATTGCGTGAAGATTCTATGTAATACCAATTATTCGGATCTGAAATATCTTGAATAGCACTAACACGGTGCCCGGGCAGATGATGCAGAGCGAATCAGCGAAGGGAAAAGAGGAGGGGGGAGGCGATTACACTCCGCCGCAAAGCACGGCATACGAGAGTAGAAGGAAACGGCAGCTATGGGAGGTACGGAGACAATCGGGCACGGGCGGGACCGGTTAAGTACACGTGGTTCCGAGAAACGGAAGCGACGACAGCGAAGAAGCACGCTACGTGCGAGCAGGGGTCACGAAAGAAGGGGTTAGAGGAGGCGAAGGCGAGAGCGAGCAAGATCGCGGGCAGTAAAGGAGCGGCTCCTTAGCACTACCCGTCGCTGGGTCTACACGTTGACCTCTACAAACGGGTCTAGGTGTGTGAGGAAAAAAGCGAGGTAGCAGTGCAGAAAAGCGAAGTACTGAAGAACTCCGAGGAGAGAGAGAGAAAAAGATGGAGGGAGAGGAGAGGGGAGGGGAAGGGAGAAGTAGAGGAGGGGGGGAGAGGAGACACCAGTAGAACTAAATATCTGGTGACATATACTGTACGGATGCTGGCAGGCGCACTCACCAGAACAGACAGAAAGAGGGACGGGAGTGGAGTCAAAGGCGAGAAGGCTTAGGGGAGGCCGGGGGGCCGGGGAAGGGAGGTACGATAATGAGCGAGCTAAAATGCGCATGATAAAGAGATCCTGGGATAATGTAGCAATTAGGACGCGCGACAATAACGAAGAAAGAGAAAAGGCGAGGTTGTGACGAGGGAGTCGGATCCCGAACCCAGCAAAAAAGACGTCGAGACAAATGAATGGCGGTCTATGCGCGAAGGGGTTAAGAATGATGTGAGAGGGGGGTTGAAAGAAGGACGTTCTGAGATATTAAACAGAAAGAGCAAGGCCGAGATCGTTGAGAAAATTAGCAACCGAAGGAGGACGACGGGGGGCTGATAGGACATGGTGAAACCGGTCGCTGAGAAATTACGGTACTGGCGGGGACGGCCCGCCGTTCGCGCCGCGGGCCCAGAGGAGGGCGGCGGCGCAGCTGGGAGCAAGGCGCAGCCGCGAGCCGAACGATAAAGCTGCAGCCGCGCTCTAAGTACGATTGCGGGTTTTCAGAATACCTAGGATTCCAGACGGGCCACTGCGGACGGGAGGCGATTAGGAGGGCCGCCCAGTACCTCATCGGTGCATGATGGGAACTCGCGCCTAGAGAGGGGGGCTGCGCAGGACGTTCGGGCGTGCGCAGCTGTAGTGGGAGCCAAGAACCGTAGCAGATCGGCGGATCCGGTCAGGTGTGTAGTCTCCCTCTCAGGTAAATTAAAAACGACCCCTGCGTGGGGACAGGCATAGCTGGAGAGTCCTTTCCGATCTGTGGCTCGTGACAAGCCTAGGATTACCGATGCGCGTCTTCGATGACTCGCCGAGTCGAATGATGGCGCTCGCGAGATTCCATCGACTGATACTAGCTGTTAATAGGGGCGCGACGCGCGGCCCGGCAACGGGCAGGGAGAGGAAGAGCGCAAGGAGCACACCCGCTTATACGCTGGGCCCGGCGGACGCAGGACGGCCGGCCCGGCGGGGCAGCAGCGAGACGGCCCGCAGGGGCGGGACCGGAAGACCCAGCGGCCAGCCAGGGCGGAGGGATAGGGGCGAGGCCGAGCGCAGGCGAGGCACGCCGAGAGAGGACGTCTGGCGGCTCTCGACCGCGCCTGCCCGTGTGGCTAGGGGCCGCCTCTCGTTCGGCGGGGCAAGGACGAGCAGCCGCCGCCGCGCGTGAGCCCGGGCGCGATGGACGGACTGCTCATCAGGACCCCGCTTCCCGGAGGGCGTCGGCGGCTTAAAGACAGCAAGAATATACCCCTAAAACCTGCGCCTATAGGCGATCGCGTGGTCGGCGCGATTCAACGCTATTCACAGGCTAACGCAAGGGAGGGTAGAGGCTTCGTGAGTGGATAGTAACGGGCGTCTGTGCGCATCGGCGCCCACGATCGCCGACGGACAAGGACAACCTTTTAGGAGGCGTGTGTGTAGCGCGCACGTGCGCGGGGACGACCGGCAGTAGCTGGAGGATCGGCAAGGCCGGCGGCGGGCGAGAGCTCCAGTTCCGGTGCTCCCTGCGGTAAATCCGGGATATGGGCGGTGAAGACGGGGTCGGCACGACGGGCAGCCGGGCGGGGGGGGGGGGGGGGGGGGGAAATCCTTTATGGATACCCGAGGGGTTCGGGGGAACCCCTCGGGTTATGTGGGACTCACCGTATTTAGCCGGCATACCCACTAAAACCCCCCCGGGTCAAACGAACCGGCCCTTAGTGAGAGGGGGAGAGGAATCACCTAAAGGCATGCTTCTCTCCCCCTCTCGGGCTGGCCTGCACGGAAGAAGTCCGTGCAGGCCTCTTCTCGTAATTTGGAGGAGGAGCCGTGACCAGCGGCTCCTCCTCCACCACGCTGGGGGGGATCGGCGCGACCGAGAGCCCCCGCTCTCGGCCGGCCGGTAGTGCTCCCCCCCAATCCCCCCCCAGATGTTAGGAGGGGGGAATGACACAAGTGCCCCCCGATGTTGTGGGGGGCTAAAAGGGGTGACTGGGTGAGGCCCAGTCACCCCTTTACCTTATCTTTTTTCTTCTTCTTTTTTCGGGGGTGGAGGTCCACCGGGGAGGGAGGACTCCTCTCCCCCGCCTCCACCCCTATCAAGAAGAATCTATTTGCCTCGAGGCGGGCATCGGGGAGCACTTGTCCCCGACGCCCGCGTCGAGGCAACTTTAACAACCTTTGGGCGCCGATACTCGATCGGGACTGCCGTCACGTGGCAGCGGAGCTCCCAGCCTGGGTGCTCCACTGCCAGTTTCGTGACGGCATCCCTCACCACATCGACGCTATCGGCGCCCTCTGGAAGGGCGATGGCATCAAAATTGATGCCATCGCTCCTTCCCCTGATTTTGCGGAGACCCTTGGCAACGCGAGGGTCTCCGCAATTAACTTTCTCCACCAGCAACTCCCACATTGCCGGGTGTTCTGGTGGGACAAGTCCAAGCTCCGTATTGTTGATGATGTCGTCCCAGGACCGGACAACTCTATAAGAGGGGCGGTGGAGGAGGGTGAAGGAGACTGGTCTCCCACCCCCAGCCCTCACCCCCCTCCCAGAAGCCGGCCCCGGGAGGACACCATCAACACTTCCCTTGAGGAGGGGAACAACGCCCCCCTCATCTGTCACCGCCTTGGGGGGAACCTGAGTTCCCCCCTTGGCCCCATCTCCTTTGGCCGTTTTAGTCACTGAGGCGGCGTCCTGAAGGGGCGCCGCCTCCGCCTTCTCATTGGCCCTTTTTGCCACAGGGGCGGCGTTCAAAAAAGCTGCCGCCCCAACCTCCTTTTCGGTCAGCCTAGTAAGGCTGACCGAGGGGAGGAGGAGGGAGAGCTTGGCATCGTCGCCATCCCCCTCCTCCTCCCCTTCTTCCACTACAACGGAGAGGGGGGGGACATCTCCCCCTCCCTCCCACCCACAGAGAGGAAGAGAATTCCTCCTCCCTCCTCTCTTTCCTCCGCCACCACCATGGGTTCCCCAAAAGGGGAGCTCATGGGGGGCAAACACTCCACAGAGGCCGCCCCCAAGCTGGCATCTGAGCCAGCCTCAGGGACGACCTCCATGGAGACGACCTCTTGAGGAGGGGTCACCTTAACCGGGGGAGGCCCCCCCAGATACAACCGGGGAGGGGGGTGAAGCCCCCCTCCCCTTCCTCCTTTCCTCCTCCCCCCCGACGGGGAGGGACCACAGGGCACCCGCTCCCACCGATCCGGTGGCGAGCGGGTAGCCCCGCGTCTGCACACTGGGGGCAGTGTGCGGCCGGCGCCGCACACGCCCCCACATGGTGCCCCTCCGCGCCACACCGGAGGCAGCAATTGCCCCGGTTGGCAGCGGAGGGACACCAACGTCGAATGTGCCCCCGCCCCAGGCATTTATAGCACCTGGGGGGGGGCACTTACCTCCGGGGAGGTCTGCGTCCCGACAGAACGGGACGCAGGCCTCCCCACACCTCGAACCGCCGAGGCGTAAGACGAAACCGGGCCTACGCCTCCCGAGCGACCCTGGGGGACAAAACGCCCCCCAGAGCAGGAACACCTCGAAGATGGCTCCCCCATCAAGTGGAGGAGCCCCTCAAGAACCGAGGAGGGCCCTCTCTAAGAGAAGGACCAAGGCCCCCTCAAGACGCAACACCCGCAGGCAGCATTCTTGGGCAGGGGGCCTGCGTCGCACCCCCTGCCCGGTGTCGCTCGATGACGACGTGGGGGGAGCCGGGACCACCACCCCCCCCCCACGCCGGCCCCTGGGGCTCCGAGACCCCTGGGGCGGTAAGTTTATCGTCTTACTTAGTCATCTTAGTCCATAAATTGTAATTTTTTTACGTGGTTGTCTTCCAAGGGGGGTTATTTCGGAGCCCCCACTCCTAGGTCGGCTGGGATAACCCTCCTCACGAGCCCGACCTGCCCGGGTTTTTTAACATGGTTTTCCTTCCATGTGTGAGCTCTTAGACCCCTGGGATCACTCCCAGGGGAGCCCCTCCACTACGGCAAGGTGGCTCACAACGGAGGGGGGACCTTGAGCTACCCTGAAGGATGACCTTCGAACACCTGAGCAGTACCTGTACCACCCTCACACCTGGCATCTTGGAAGTCACATAACTCCACGATTTCAGTATTGACTGTTGACCTTTCGTGGTATCTAAAAATCATTCAAAACGTATTCTCATCTCATATCGAGACCACTACGTTTGTACGTCACACATAACTGTCTCGTCCCAGTAGACCTTTCAGCTGCCCCGTATAATCTTTGCATAAAGATTTTTCTCGTGATTACGATCATATTAAGATTGTAATATAAAACATGAAAACAATTAATTAACATTATTTCTCAATGAAAAGAGTTCTTTAAAATACGCAACCGTTCTCTGTTGATTACAATTTCTAATTGCTAGCGTTATTAAACGTTATCAGTGTAAAATAATTGCAGACGTATTGAGAACGTCAATGCTTATGTTTTAAAAACTTCTTGGAATTCCATCTAATATTGCTGGCTCATTCGATGCCCATTTGCGTAAAATAAATCCTGCCTTGCTCAGTATTGCATTTACTTCATTTTGTATTGTGATGAGGTCCTGAATTGAGTTCTCATTGAAAAAATAATTGTAACAATAAAATCTTTTATTAAACACAAATTAAATACAATTCAAAGGCCCCATAGAATAAATCACAAAAATGTTACAAACAAAGCCTTTTTCTGGAGCCATATAATATAAAAAACTTAGAGTTACAAATTACAACGTTTAAAACATAGTAAAGTTATAGAATTAAAATTGTTATAAAAGCATAATAAAATAAACGTAAAGATAAATATATAAATATAGAAAAAGTGAAATTAATAAGTTATACATTAAAAACGTCATACTTAGAATAAAAACATCATACTCGGACATGTTTCGGCTCACGGAGCCCTCTTCAGCGATAGAACGTCGTGGAAGTTAAGACACAGAATGGATAGAAAACTATAAGATGCAACAGCAATCTCGTGGTTAAGGGAATGCCGCAGTCAAAGCCATGTAAAGGAGATGTCGAAAGCTCCAACAGTTTGAGTGTTTCCGTGGAGTGAGATGCATGACCGTTAATAAAGTTAAAATTACTGTCAAAAAATTAACAAAATTGAGAAGAAAAAAGTGTTTATATTGAAATCACTTGTCATAATGTTTAAAATTCAGAGTTAATTTAATTAAGAATGAAACTTAATGTGGAAAATCTTTTGAATTCAGTTACCTATAGGATTCCACATAGTTATCTGTTAAGAAGTGTGTCTATCTAATTGTCGATCTTAGACGCGACTGAGACAATGTACAGAAAGGTCATCACTACAACCGAAAAACGGCTCCGTCCGCCAGAATCTTTCAATAGCTTGCTCTAGACCGGTATGACTTACTGACAGACAACATTGTGTCACTTGCTGTGTTGTAGAGTTATTTGGATATTTGCCACCTATTATCCACCCGAAAAGTGTCTTTTGAAGCAAAGGATGCTCCAATGACTCCTTGATTTGTCCGATACTGAGTGTATTCCAAAACATCTCTGCTCCTAGTAAAATGTCTATGTTCATGGATAGTAGAATTCCGGATCAGCCAAAGATAAATTTTGCGGAATCCTGAAATTGTGTTTGTCGGCTGTGATGCTGGGCAAACGCTCCGTGATCTGTTTTACAACTAAGCAATTTATGATGCTCTTATACGCGTAATGTCTTGAGCTTATTTGCACTTGCACCATTTTTTGGACCTTGCTGCATACCTGATTAACTCCGACGATTGAGATGTTTACAGAATTTGTTGTGAGGCCCAGACGAAGCACTGAGTCTTCCGTGATAAAATTCGATTGTGACCCTGAATCCAGAAGCATACGACATATGTGCTTTCTGATCTTTTTAAATGAGCGCTGATCTTGCTAGTGACATTTTTGATATAAGGTAATGTAATATGCGTTTATTTGTAATACTGATGTTATCATTGTGTAGTCCCGTACATTTGTTCAGGTTACCAATATGTTTGTGAATTCTCCGATGCAAACAGTCAAAGTATCAAGTTAAGGGGATAACCGTTTTAATTAAGACTGACTTGATTTGCAGGTGGAAAGTAGGATGTGACAATAGAAATGCCCTGCTATTAGATTATATATTGTGCCTATTATTGTGTGTAAATGGATGTTCTGAGTAGAAAGATAGAAACCTGCGCAGAGAAGGTTTTTTTATGGAACCAATCAATGAGGATACTCCCTTCTTGTATTATTAACAAGTTGAGGTCAAGAAAACTAATAGGTATTATTGTTGCAGTGTTCTATTGTAAATTTTAGTCTATCGTGGAGTCGTTAAATATGTTGCGTTCCAAAATATCTGTCAACCTTATTTATTGGGGCGGACATAATTATGTCGTCGACATATCTGAAATAGAAATTGAACTGAAAGTCAAAAGAATTAAGAATAGACTGTTCAAGGTCGCTCATGACTACGGCCGATCGCCTTTAACGCTCTCATGTGCTTCAAAACTCCATCCACTAAGCGACGAAGACCCATGCAACTTTCCTTGAGAATGGGCTGCAAATCGAACAAAGCCTTAATATGCTTCTGTATAATGAGACGCTTGTTGTCGTATCATCGTTTCAGCATCTGCTATGCTTCTATGTAGTTTTCTGAAGAAATTTCAAGGGCTTGGATTACCTCAGCGGCTTCTCCTTTGAGAGATGATTTTAAATAATGAAACTTCTGTATTTCATTAATCGATGTGTCACGATGAATAAGTGACTGAAAGGTATCATGGAATGGATACCATTCTTCGTAAATTCCTGAAAAGGATGGCAAATTGATTTTAGGGAGTCTCAAATTTCTAGCAACGGCTTGATTTCGATTTATCGGACCAACGAAATGGGCTTCGTTTTCCGAAACGTTGACTATACTGCGGGTCGTGATTAAATCTTGAAATTTGGCTATGACGTCATAGTACATCTCCTCAAAACCTGATCTCATATTTTCATGCGCTTCAAATTTCTCTTGTAATGCTTTGATTTCGGCTTGAATCTCGTCAAACTGTGACCATGCTGCTTCGATCTTAAAGTGTCTTGCGTGCCGATAATTCTGCTAATGACATATAGCGAACCGCGTCCGATGTGACTGTAGTGAGCGCCCTAGTGCATTGTGCCTTTATTTGGCCTCTACGAATATTTAATCTCTTTATCTTTTCTTCCCGACTCATTTTGACAGATATCGATAAAGAAGAAATGCAAATGCGAAAGGTAATATGGATGTAAGTAAAGGAAAGAATGGGCACTTCTAGAGACTTACCGATTGCAATGCCTTCTTACCGTCTTGTTATCATGTAGCAATGAAACTGCCTGTTTCCGTTATGGCGTGTCGTCAGCTTTGTGTGCGATGGTTTTGTAGGCTAGGAAAATGCCGGCTTTCCGCCGCTTCCTTTACTCTGCTCTATCTTGCTGAGTGATCCGATGTACGCTCACGATGCCTGCTTGCTTTGTTTCGAACAAACTCACCTGTAGCGTATAGAACGCCCTTGCTGCCCTCACGTTAGTGAATATTCTTGAACTCGCAATGCGTGTTCGCCAAAGACCGTTGTCTCACGTGCTTTCTTTTCCGAGATTGCCGGATCCGCTGATCCGGCTCGAAGGACCAATGATGTTGCGTGTGATGCTAGGTGCAATGAAACACCATCCGCTCGCTAAACCTCTTCCCTATGCTGAAGAGGACCTGCTTTATTGTATTGCTCTTACAAGATGACTGACTAGTATACGCCATTACGTATCACACACACACAAAATGACGAGAGGGGGAGTCGTTGTCGTATTTTGGGCGCGCGACATCTATTCACTAAATACAAAACTAAGATCCTGGTCTTAACAGTTATTATATCGTTAATTATATCTGTTATTACTAATAATTAATTATTAATGGTGTGTTCATTGGCGCATCGCTATCAGTGGCTCGCTGTGTTCGGGCGACGTCACGCGTACGTCAGAAGCGGACAGAACGGGTTGCGTGTCGACAGGCTTCAGTATCCAGTTACGAGCGGCGCGAACTCAAGATTGGAGGCGCCGTACGTGACATCACTCTTTGCCTGAGTGGACTTAGAAAATATTCAATTTCTGTGCGGCAATACTTATAAATATTTTAATTTCTGTGGGAGACACTTAGAATAATTCAGCTCCCTTAACTTCAAGTCTATCTCACTTATTACTTGCACTTATAAAATAACTGTCACATTTCGATTCAATACTTATAAAATAACTGTCACATTGCAATACTTATAAATCTTTTATTGTCGATACTTATAATATTTTATAACAACCTGTACTTATTATAACATTGATATTTATATGTTATTATTATATCTTTAAAATACCTTAACATTCGTCGACCATTATTCAATCATCAAGTACATTTCCTTGACACTTTCTTAAACCGACGACACGTTTAGTATCCGCAGATATTTAACTCTGTGTTTGGTTTAAAGGTCGTCAAATTCCTTCTCGAATTTTTATTTCTTTCACTCCTTAAAATTGAATCTTAACAACCGTCAATACCATCAATTCCCTTCACGATTTTTTTCTTTAACTTTAACTAACTACTTTTGTTTCTTGCATACTCCAACTTTCTTGCCGAGAGACTCTTTAATTACTTTCGTTTCTCACACATTCTATACTCCGTGTTGAGAGACTCTTTAACAACTTCCGCAACTACCTCCTATAACCTTGTTCTCGCTCAATTTATTGCATTTATAATAATTTAATCAATTAAAATACTGCAATCCAGAATGTCCTAAGCATGAGCGTGCAACATATGGCTATTAATGATGTGAGGTCTTTAGATCCCCTCGGCCTTGCGTTTAGAACTGAGAGGCGGTAGTCCATCCATAGCATATCTTGCTTGCTGTTATGCTGAATTGCAGTAACTAAATAACTATTCATATGTAAATTCGATTACAACTTTGAAAGGAAGTTATTGTGAGAGACTCTTTTCCTCTAATTCCATCTTAATTCACACAAGATTATACACTACCCATTATTATTTGTCAATTCTATTTCAATTTATTCCTCAAATAAAACACAATTTATTATTATTACTTCTTTTACTGTAACTGCATTCGATAATAGATTCACTTTTGGCAGCTTTTGACTTATTGTTAGAATACGTACCGCTGCATACACACACTTTGACAGATATAGAGGAGGAAACCATACACTTTAATTTCGACGACGAACAATAAATAAAGATAACAATTTCAAGTTCTCTTGGATCTTTGTATAATTAAGAGAATAAATACATATATTTTATTATAATCGATTCCACATTCCTTTAATTCTAAAAACTTGTGCCAGAACGATAAAGGATAAGGATCTAGCTCTCGGCGTCCCAGGGTATAGCCCAGCAGGTTGCCCTGAAAAATAAATAGAGAGCACCTTCAGAAAAACCACCGAGGTAGGTTCGACGAAGGAAGACGTAACAACAGTTGTTTAATTTTTGTCTCTTTGGTGGCAGCGGTGGGATGTGCCAAAAGGTCTGATTCAGTGTTGTGAGGTGGGCCCCCTTTTCTGGCGCATGCGTGGCGAACGTAGCATCAGTGAAGTATCTCCATATGTAAAAAGGTGTACCATTGGTCACCCGTATAATTTTGTAAGTTTTTGTAATTTAAGGAAAAATATAATTTTTTAAATTATTTTATGGAAATATATATATATATATATATATATATGGGTATATATATATAATATATATATATATATATATATATATATATATATTATATATATATATGTATATATATATATATATATGGCTATATATATATATATATAATATATGTGTATATATGTTTCTATAGTCCTCCGTTGTCCGTTGCACGTTGAACCCGCCAAAACTTTCGCGCCCATATCTCCTCTGCAGACAGTCGTCTAGATACGTGTCTGTTAATACTAGCCTAACAGACAACATGGCCGCGCATGCTCCAGAAAAGGGGGCCCGCCTCACAACACTGGTCTGATTTGCCAAATTGATTGTTTCGCCAAGACAAATATTTGCTTAAAATTGGTAGAATTGCCAATTGGATCTGGAAGTTCAACACAGGATTAAAAGGATAAAGGTCTGTGGATTAAGAACGAGAATACTGACCACATTTAAATAATTTCTACAAGATGCTTCAAACAAGATCCAACTGACAAACCATTAACTCAAGAAGAAATTGACTTTTATGCACAGCAACTGATGGAAAAAGAAACAAGATTAAAGAAACAAGCACAAGCACTTCAATTGAGACAACAAGAAATAGAGCAACAAACGAGAAATACGAATAATGAAGATAATCTTAATTCTTTATTAACCCAACAAGTAGCAATCATGAAGGAGCAAATCGATACTTTAACCAAACGAATTACGGAGACACAACCAAAAGACAACTCTAATTTTAATACGTTAAGACAGAGAAGTCCAGATGAAGAAGTATCCCCTATTAGACTTAGAGATGCGATTGATGTAATTCCCAAATACGATGGACATAACATGTCCGTCCTTCGATTTAGTAAAATCTGCAAACGAGCCCTAGAACTTATTCCCCAATATCACAAATATTATTTAACGCAATTCATTATAAATAAACTACAAGGACATGTTTACGCAGCAGTAAAAGGAGACGAGTATCACAGTCTTCACAATTTAACCCAGCGATTAAAGCTGATTTTTGGTCCTAACAAATCGGTATCGTGGCGAATTAGCGAATATTTATATGAAACCAAACGAAAACATTTTTGACTACATAGACGAGAGTAGAAGAACTACGTACGGCAATTATAGACGGTGAAAGTAACGATGGATTTATAGAGTTACAGTTAGACGACAGTAAAAAACTCGAACAGTAACAACCAGTTTCGTTAACGGTTTACCACCCGATCTTTTAATACGCGTTAAACTAGAAAGATGTTATACCTTCGAAGATAGCGTTGTAGCCGCGATTCAACTTTCCAAAACCATTGAAGTTGAAAATTCTCGCAAGCAATACGCTTTTCCAAATCGTCCCCCTCGCGCTGATCCTACATACACTATTCAACAACCGCCGCGTTCATTTAATAATAATGTTAATAATAATTCTGATCGCAATCTAAACACACAGCAAAATTTTCAACAACCTCTTGTAAAACCCCTCATTCCAGGACAACCCAATCCAAATTATCCTGTAACTAAAATTTGTCGCTATTGCAAAACTCCGGGACATTTTATGAGTAAATGCCGCAAACTCGCGTATCGAAGAACTCTTGAAAGAAATTCATCGCAACCGACAGTCCAATTTAAATCAAATAATCCGAGAAACTCCCAGGGCGTTCCGGTAATAGACGCCCGACGGAACGAAATTCAAGAAGGGTGTCCGGTCCCCACAACCGTCAAATTCAAACGTCGTGTTAAATCAAGGAAAAAATTCTCATTCGTATCTGTAAAGTCTATACCGTAAAAAACAATGCAAAATTGCCTTCTATTAAACTCTCTTCCCCTGACCTGGCAACTTCTTCTAGTTTCATGATTGACTCTGGCTCCGGAATAAATCTTATCAAGCTCGAATCTTTAAATCCTAAAGCCAAAATTGACAAAACTAATATCATACCTTTAAAGGGTCTTTCTTCTAAAATCATTCATACTTTAGGATCTATTACTATTTCTTTGTTGGGACAGCCAACTAAATTTCATATAATATCAGATTCCTCATAAGTAAGTTTTCCTCATGTCGGAATACTTGGGAATACATTTTTGCAAGATAAATCCGTTAATATCGATTATAAAAATAAACGCTTGTGTTATGATCAAATCAAGATTCCTTTTATTGAAAAGAAAAATATACATCTCCAAAAGAGATCAGTAATGCCTTTCTATGTTAATATTGCAAATTCAGAAAAACGCGTTGGGTATCTACCACGTTGTTTCGTAACTGACCAAGTATTCTTGGAAGATGCTATAGTTACTAATTCTGATGGGACAGCCTATCTGCCCATTTTCAATACTTCCGAAAAAGAACATGAAATAGAAATTCCGTATATGGAGTTACAAGATTTCGAAAAACTCCCTAAGGAGGCAGCTTTACCATGTAAAATTGTCAAAACCCGAGGGTTCACGATAAATTATAATGGATTTTCTGCTCCTGAATCTACAAGTTATGGAGAATCACTGAATTCTGTTCGTGAAACCTCTCTATATTCTGTTCACGAAACTTCTCCGAACTTTGCAATAAATTTTGAGTTTTCGAATCATGAAATTTTTCCGAATCCAGTTCGTGAAATACCCTGAATCCTGTTCACGAAGAATCTCCGAATCTTAAAGCTACTGATACCCGAGGGCTTTCAGTAAGCAAAACCCCGCTAAAATCTAATACTTCACTCAGTTCGAGAAGCATCAAAGGAACCCGAGGGCTTCCAATGATGTGTTCCCATTCTAATTTTAATTCTAATTCTGATCCTATTGCTATGGATAATTCAATATATTTTAGTGAGCTTTTCTTAACTTATACTAATCGTGATTCTGAATTGAAAAATCGAGTTTCTAATATTCTTGAATTGCTAAGGCTCGAACATTTAAACTTTGAAGAGATTAAAAGTGTTCAGTCATTGATTTATGAAAACGTAGACAGATTTCATTTACCCAATAAAAGTCTTGGAGCTACAAATACCGCGGAACATTTTATTCCTACAATAGACGATCAACCCATTCATACCAAGCAATATAGATTTCCCCCAGTACACAAAGAAGAAATTGATAAAGTTAACGAATGACTTTCAAATAATTTAATCGAAGGATCCATTTCCCCTTACAATTCACCAGTCTGGATTGTTCCCAAAAAACCAGATTTTTACGGAAATAGACGATGGCGTATGGTCATCGATTATCAACGAAAAAACTATTGGAGACGCTTACCCGCTTTCTAACATAACAGATATTTTAGATCAATTAGGATCCGCGAAATATTTTTTTGTACTAGACTTAGCTTCCGGTTTTCATCAAATTCCCATGGCACCTAAGGATGCCCATAAAACAGCTTTCTCGACCTCTTACGGTCACTATCAATTCAAACGTATGCTTTTTGGACTTAAAAACGGCCCTGCAACTTTTCAAAGACTAATGGACAATGTTTTATCGGGTTTACAAGGAAATGAACTTTTTGTATATATGGACGATATAGTCGTCTATGCTAAATCTTTAAGAAAACATGAAATTAAAATCACGCTTTTAATGCAGCTTGTTATGCTACTTACTCGTCATATAGATATTTAGTGACAATATTCTTTTTGCAATTCTTGAAGCTCACGCTAGACTATAATATATTAATCACGATGTGTCCGCGATATAATCAATTAAGAAATAGAATAAACGGACTCCGCCTAGAACATCCTATATTATTCGAGTTAACATGTATAAGAATAGAGAGTTATAATAAAAATAATGTTGAACTTTGTCCTGAATGCTATGAAGTGACATTCAGATCAGAAAACTTTATACAAATCATAAGACACGAATATCATATTAGGATACTCATGTAATCGTGTTTGTCATAATTGTGGAAATATCTTATATCGAACGAGACGCGTTCTCGACTGTGAAGATTGTCTTATCCTGATAGTTATCCTGAGCTAGTTCATGAAATGTATCTTCTAGGATATCCCATGCAGGATTTACTCGAAGTCCAATATGATGTTCTGGACGAGCTAGCTTTACGTCTAATCATTAACGATACCACTACAAATGAACACGTATATGTAATAAGCACGCACGAATCCCGTAATTATAAGCTATTATTAAGTCAAATATTATATCATGTGTTACAGACAATGTTACCCGTAATATTACTGCTTATTGTAATCGCACCAGCACGTGGCCTTATTGGTTTCGACTGTGGTGGACGACATTTAAACATTACCACGGTGTCATTACTTGATGTCGGCGAGTGCAATCTGGACATTCGACCGCCAAACAATACTACTGTTTCGATTCAACTTCTACAACTCTCCGACTACAGCCATGCCGAAGTTTTCCAGTGCAAGGTGGAAATCTTGAGGACAATATTCACTGCGGCATGCATTCACACATTTCTGCTGTTCAAAACGGACAAACCGAATACGTACACGAGATGGGATATACCTCGCGCATACGCATGTTTCAAGACGGAACACTTTCGTTTGGACCCGAAAACCTCCTCACCGGACTGAAGGGCAACCAAACTACGTATCGCAGTATCACCTTGGCAGGACGTATATCGAACGACGGAACCTGCAAGGGCACTCAATATTCCGATCCCTACGGAATTTGGGACAATGTTATAGTTCAAGCCAGTGTTAAGATAACGCTGAAATCTTCATTTGTTCCGGTCCAGCTTAACTCAGGGAAAATCAAATTACGATCTGCGGAACAACCTGCACATTATCAGACAGTTTCTGTCTCGATCCTGACGACGGTTACTCGTATTGGAAACCTATGCTGACGTCGTCATGTAATTTCAACCAGTATGATGTCCTATACGAAGGACCAGCAACAAAAATCGCAAGTAATACTGATGAATCACTTTCTCCTACCGTCTACAGCCTAACTACCCAGAACATTATGTTTGCTTTAACAAGTACCATGAAACATCCTCTGTGTGGATACACTCTGCTCCGCACAAAGCATCCCAAGCTCTTTATTCTAGAAATTAACCAAGGAGACATTTTCGCTAAACGAGATAGCATTCCCATTCTTAACTTAAACATATTCACGTATATGAACTCTAAATTCGTGTACGTTACGTAGAGAAAGATTCGCACCCAGATGACTTCCCTCTATCATAATGTGATACAACAAAAATGCGAATTCGAACGCCAAGTAATTACAAATACTTTATCTTTTGCAATTCTTCAGCTTGATGAATTCGCTTACAGGCTCATGAAAGGCTCTGGATACATGGTGACCACTGGAGAAGCTGTCCACGTAATTAAATGTATCCCCGTCGAAGCAACATTGAGGAAAACTGACGAATGATACTCCAAACTACCCGTAACTATGCGAAATGCCTCACTTTATTTAACGCCGAAATCAAGGATTCTCACTAAATTTGGAAACGAAAAAGAATGCAGCAATGAGTTGCCTACGCTCTACCGAGTAGAGAACACATGGATTCAATTTACGTCAAAACCACAAGTACTTCAAATTTCTCCGCAACAATTACGACCTATGGTAAAGCTATCATGGAGTTACGTAATTCCTGGACCACTAGCTCGACAGGCAAAATGCGGGTCTGGGATCCAGGAAGTGGATCGTTAAATGCCGACCACGTCGACGCGGAGGCCGAGGCCGCCGAGGTGGGGGGCATGGCCCATCGGATCTGCGATGCGGCCATGCCCCGTTCTAGGCCCGCCCCTCGCCGGGCGGCGTATTGGTGGTCCGAGGAGATCGCGGAGCTCCGGGTTACGGCTATCCGTGCCCGCTGCGATCTCCAAAGGACCCGCGCCCGGCTGAGGAGAGCGGGCCAGAACATCGGAGATGAGACTGCGGTGGCTCACGAGGCGTACTTAGCCGCAAAGTACGCCCTCCGTGCAGCCATCAGCAGGGCCAAGGCCAAGGCCTGGGAGGAGCTGCAGTTGGAGCTCGACCGAGCCCCATGGGGGCGCGCATATCGACTGGTCCTGAATAGACTCAGGCCAGCCGCGCCCCCCATCTCGGAGAGGCTCGACCCGGCTCGCTTTGACCAGGTGGTGGAGGCCCTCTTTCCTTTTAGGGACCCTGTTATCCCGGAGAGAGGTGACCCTCCCCCCTGGTCAGAGGATTTAGGGGTGACCGAGCGAGAGCTCTCCGAGACAGCTCGGCGACTGGGGGCGGCCAGTAAGGCCCCCGGTCCCGACGGGGTGCCCGGTCGCGTGTGAGCCTTGGCCTTCGGCGAGGTAAGTACCCGACTGAGGAGGTTGTTTAACGCCTGCCTCAAGTCGGGCACATTCCCCTCGGCGTGGAAGAGGGCTAACTTAGTCCTCCTCCACAAAGAGGGGAAGCCGGCGGAGCAGCCTTTGGCTTACCGTCCGATTTGTCTGCTGGACGAGGTCGGCAAACTTTTTGAGCGGATCATTGCCGGCCGCATCGTCCAGCAGCTTACGCGGGATGGTCCCGACCTGAATCGATCCCAGTTTGGTTTCCGAGAGGGCCGTTCGACGATTGACGCGATTATGCGTTTAAAGGCCCTCTCGGACCGGATCGTCGGGGAGGGGGATGTGGCGTTGGCGGTGTCACTCGACATCGTCAACGCCTTTAACTCCCTCCCCTGGGAATACGTGGGGGAGGCCCTCGACCATCACGGCCTCCCCCCGTACTTGAAGGACGTCTTACGGGATTATTTCCGCGGTCGAACGCTCCAGTTTAGAAATCAACTGGAGCAGGTGAGCCAAAGACCCGTGTATTGCGGGGTTCCTCAGGGGTCAGTTTTGGGCCCCTTATTGTGGAACCTCGCATACGATCGGGTGCTCCGCACGGCGCTCCCCCCGGGCTGTCATCTGCTTTGTTGTCACGCAGATGACACACTCGTGGTGGCCCGGGGGGAGGATTGGTTGGAAGCCCGGGATGCGGCGAACGCCGCTACCCGGGCTGTCGTGCGCTCTATAAGATCCATGGGACTCGAGGTCGCCCCTCATAAGACGGAGGCGACGTATTTTTATCCGAAAGCCAAGGGGCGACCTCCCCCTGCCGAAATTTGGGTAGGGGAGGACCGCGTCCGGGTGGGGCCCCAGATTAAATATCTGGGCCTTATCCTGGATGGGCTTTGGGGATTCGAGCAACATTTCGCTCAGATAATCCCCAAAGCGGACAGGATGCCGGCTGCGTTAGGCCGCCTCCTGCCCAACGTGGGTGGTCCAGGCTCCAAAACTCGGAGCCTTTACGGGAATGTTGTGCAATCGGTGTTTTTTTACGGAGCACCGGTATGGGCCGGGGCTATGACCAAGAGCCGGCGCAACCAAATGGTGGCACATCGCCTCCAGCGCCGGCTCGCAGTCAGGGTCACCCGGTCCTACTGCACAACTTCCTTCGCGGCAGCCACGGCCCTGGCGGGCATCATCCCGGTGGAATTTTTAGCGGCCTCGTACGCCTCTGTCTACAAGCGTACGAGGGCCGCCGACGGCACCGGGAGTGCCCGCCTCAAACCAGGGGTCGTGGCCAGAATTAGAAAGGACGCCCGTCGTGAGGCTGTCCTCCGTTGGCAGTCTGCCTTGGGGGGCCCCACGGCGGGTCAATGGACCATCCACGCCATTCGGCCCTGTCTGTCCAGATGGGCAGACAGGCGCGGACGCGGGGGTTTCCACCTGGGTTTCCACCTGACACAGGTGCTGACCAATCATGGTTGCTTTGGTCGGTACCTGTGCAGGATAGGACGAGAGCGCACGACAAGGTGCCATCACTGTGCGGCCAGTGAGGACTCGGCCGAGCACACTCTGCAGGAGTGTGCCGCCTGGACTGAGGAGCGCCGAGTCTTCACTGCAGTGATAGGCGAGGACCTCTCCCTCCCAACAGTAGTGAGGAAAATGTTGGAGGGAGAGGAGAAATGGCGCTCCGTCTTCCGATTCTGCACCGAAGTTATGGGGCAGAAGGAGGAGGCGGAGCGCATTAGGGGGGAGGTGGAGGTGCTCCCACCTCCCCCACCAAATTCAGATGACGACGACGGCGACGGTGGGGCCTCACCTCCTCCAGTTAGGAGGAGAGTGCGGAGAATTCCCCACCGTCGCTTCGCCCATAATAGGGGCACGTGACAGCCACCGGGTCCCCGAGGGCCAGGCAGCTCCTGGTCCAAGTAAAAATAGGGGGCCCGGTGGCACACTCCCTCACAGGAGTCCATTTTCTCGGGGGAGGTCTCCCTTTTAGGGAAATGCTCCCCCGGTCTCCTCCTCCCTAGGGAGGGCTGCGTTGTTAAAGTGGACGCGGAGTTCCACCAACAGGGCTGTTTGCACCCCTGGGTGTTCCCCGCGTCCGCCCTCCTTAACAGGAGGTTTTATGGGGGTAGAGGTCCTCGACAGTTGGTTGGGTTAGGTTCACGCCTGACCCAACTCAGAGTTGACCTCCCCCCAGGGAGAGGGACCCTCCCTTTTTTGGGGGGGGAGGTAATCCCTCTCCCGCGTGAGGGATTAAAACCGAGAGAGAGCTCTCTCCCGGCGGAGGCTAGCCGAGAGCGGGGGCTCTCGGCTGACCTGTCCCCCATTACGGGTGGTGGGGGTTGTTGGAGCCCAACTCCCCCCCCCCGACTATCAGCTACGAGCAGAGGCCCTGCCAATACGGGCCAGCCCGAGGGGGGGAGGGAAGCATGCCATTAGGCGATCCCCCTCCCCCCCTCAGTCAGGGCACGCGAGGCTATCCCGGTGAGGTTTTAGTGGGTATGCCGGCTAGGTTAGGTTCTTTCTGCCTAGCCGGAGACTCCCACATAACCCTTGGGGTTCCCCCGAACCCCAAGGGCATCCATAAAGGATTTCCTCATCGATAAAAAAAAAAAAGGAAGTGGATCGTTACCAGGAGCAGCGAGAGGAGAGATGCTTCAAGCACTCACTTTTCCTGCCTTGTCGGCGATTCCTTGCTGGAGCGCCTCGGGGCCTTTTTTTTCCGGGGGAAATCCTTTATGGATACCCGCGGGGTTCGGGGGAACCCCACGGGTTATGCGGGATTCTCCGGCAAGTCGAAAGGGGGACTTGCCGGCATACCCGCTAAAACCTCCCCGGGGCAGCCATCCCAAGCCCTTGGAGAGGGGGGGAGAGGAATCATCTTATGGTATGCGTCTCTCCCCCCCCTCGGGCTGGCCCAATTAAGGGCTTCTCCTTAATAAAATTTTTGGGGGTGGGAAGCCGGGCTCCGACGACCCCCACCACCCGGAAAGGGGGACTGATCAGCCGAGAGCCCCCGCTCTCGGCTGGCCCCCGTTGGGAGGATATAAAATAATCCTCCCAGCATAACTCACAGGAGGGGAGAGAAAAGCTCCCCCCTCCCTGGGAGGAGAATCCCCAGGGGGTGGGCCAGGCAACTAAGAGCCCAGTTCACCCCATTGACAGGAACTCCTCCCAGAAAACCTCCATTGAAGGAGGAAGGATGCAGGACTCCCCCAGGGTTGTATGAGCCGAAGATAAGACTCAGCCCTTGGGGGGAACCCCGCATCCGCCATCACGGAACCCCCACAATTGGGGAAACAAAACAGGGGAAAGATCAAGCCTCCCCCTATGGAAAATAAACTCCAGTGAAGGAGTGCAACCACGGGGTCCCCCTATTGGGACCAGGTATAGTTACCTGGCCCTGGGGGAACCCCGCATCCGCCGTCACGGAACCCCACAATTGGGGAAACATAACAGGGGGAAGATCAAGCCTCCCCCTATGGAAAATAAACTCCAATGAAGGAGTGCAACCACGGGGTCCCCCTATTAGGACCAGGTAAGTTACCTGGCCCTGGGGGGACCCCGCAGCCATCACGAGGCCCGTAAGTGGGCAAGGCGACGGGGAGGGATACCTCTCACTCTCCTCCTTTTAGGAGGAGGAGGGGCCCCATCCCCGTCACTATCATCGTCGTTACTATTTGGGGGAGAAGGTGGGAGCACCTCCCCCCGTCTAAGGCGTACCGCCTCCTCCTTCTGCGTCATAACTCTGACGCAGAATTCGGAGACGGCCCGCCATTTGACCTCTCCCTCCAGCATCTGGCGAACCAGAGCTGGGAGGGAGAGGTCCCCGCCAACCACTGCGGTCAGGGCTCGGCGCTCTTCTTCCCAAGCCGCACACTCCTGAAGAGTGTGCTCGGCCGAGTCCTGACCGGCCGCACAGTGGTGGCACCTTGTCGTGTGCTCCCGTCCTATCCTGCACAGGTATCGACCAAAACAACCATGATTTGTCAATACCTGTGTCAGGTGGAACCCTAGCCCGCGTCCGCGCCTGTCCGCCCATCTGAGCAGACAGGGCCGGATGGCGTGGATGATTCACTGGCCCGCCGTGAGACCCCCCAAGGCTGACTGCCAACGGAGAATGGCCTCACGGCGGGCGTCCCTCCTAATTTTGGCCACAACCCCGGGTTTAAGGCGGGCACTCCCGGCCCTGTCGGCGGCCCTCGTACACCTGTAAACTTTGGCATACGAGGCCGCCGAAAATTCCGCCGGGATAATGCCCGCCAGGGCCGTGGCCGCCGCGAACGACGTTGTGCAGTAGGACCGAGTCAGCCTAACTGCAAGCCGGCGCTGTAGTCGATGAACGATCGCCTGACTGCCGGCTCTTGGCCAATGACTCGGCCCATACCGGTGCTCCATAATAGAGCACCGACTGCACAACGTTCGCGTAAAGGCTCCTAGTTCTGGAGCCTGGACCACCCACGTTGGGCAGAAGGCGGCCTAACGCAGCCGCCATCCTGTCTGCTTTGGGGATTGTCTGAACGAAGTGCTGTTCAAATCCCCAAAGCCCATCCAGGATGAGGCCCAAGTATTTTAACTGGGGCCCCACCCGGACACGGGCTTCCCCTACCCATATCTCGGTAGGGGGAGGTCGCCCCATAGCCTTGTCGTAGAAAAACATGGCTTCAGTCTTGGCTGGAGTAACCTCGAGTCCCATAGCACGTATGGAGCACACGACGGCCCGTGTCGCGTCGTTTGCCGCGTCCCGGGCCTCCGTCCAGTTCTCCCCCTGGGCCACCACGAGAGTATCGTCTGCGTAGCAGATAAGGTGGCAGCCCAGGGGGAGCGCCGTGCGGAGCACCCTGTCGTACGCGAGGTTCCACAACATGGGGCCTAAAACCGACCCCTGTGGAACCCCGCAGTACATGGGCCTTCGGCTCACCCGCTCCAGTTGATCTCGGTACTGGAGCGTCCTACCGCGGAAGTAGTCCCATATTACCTCGCGTAAATACTGGGGGAGGCCGTGGTATTCGAGGGCCTCCCCCACATATTCCCAGGCGAGGGAGTTAAACGCGTTGACAATGTCAAGAGACACTGCCAACGCAACATCCCCCTCCCCTACGATACGGTCCGAGAGGGCCTTCAGGCGCATAACTGCGTCGATCGTCGACCGGCCCTCCCGGAAGCCGTATTGGGATCCTCGTAAGTTGGGACCCTCCCGCGTAAGCCACTGGACGATTCGGCCGGCAATCACCCTCTCGAATAGTTTGCCGACCTCGTCCAGTAAGCAAATAGGACGGTAAGCCGAAGTTTGCTCCGCCGACTTCCCCTCTTTGTGGAGGAGCACCATATTGGCGCTCTTCCACGCGGAGGGGAAAGTGCCCGTCTTGAGGCAGGCGTTAAACAGCCTCCTCAGACGGGCACTGACCTCGCCGAAGGCCAAGGCCCACACGCGACCGGGAACCCCGTCGGGACCAGGGGCCTTACTCGCGGCCCCCAGTCTCCGGGCTGCCTCGGAGAGCTCGCGGTCCGACACCTCCAATTCCTCGGACCAGGGGGGAGGGGGCCCTCTTCCCGGGATGCGAGCATCCCTAACTGGGAAGAGGTCCTCCACCACCTGGCCGAGAAAGGCCGGATCTACCCTCTCCGAGATGGGGGGCGCGGCCGGCCTGAGCCTGTTAAGGACCAGCCGGTACGCGCGCCCCCAGGGGTCCCGGTCGAGCTCCAGCTGGAGCTCCTCCCAGGCCTTGGCCTTGGCCCTGCCAATGGCAAGTGCTGTCCGCAGGGAGCATTTTGCGGCTAAGTACTCCCTGCGCGCCACGGCAGTCTCCTCACTTTCGCGGCCCGCTCTCCCCTGCCGGGCGCGGGCGCACTGGAAATCGCGGCGGGCCCTATTAGCTATGGCCCGTAACTCCGCGATTTCCCCCGACCACCAGTACGCCGCCCAGCGAGGGGCGGGCCTCGATCGGGGCATGGCCGCGTCGCAGATTCGACGGGCCATGCCCCCTATCTCCGCGGCTTCCACCTCGGCATCGACGTGGTCGGCATCGACCACGTCTCCACCGCGGCAGCCGCTCCCAAGCGGTCAGGGTCCAACTTCGTTAGGACCCACCGTTTGGGGGGGTCTATTGCCCCGTCTCAGGCGGCGGAGCAGCACTTCCTGAGGAGTGGCGGTCAGGACCACCTCTATAAAGAGGTGGTCCGATAGGGACTCCCTGTCTGTTACCACCCCCCAGGACTCCACCAGTCGTGCCCCCTGGGGGGAGACCCACGTCAAATCGACGATCGACTCCCCCCGCGGGTGCACGCACGTACTGGTGGACCCCCTGTTGAGCAACAGGAGGTCCGTCTCCGCCGCCCAATCCAACACCATCTCGCCCCGCCTGTTCGTGAGCCGGGAACCCCAAGCCCTGTTCCAGGCGTTGAAGTCCCCGGCCACGATTACGGGATGGGGGAAGCAACGGCGAATGCCCACCCCCAGAGCCCGCAACAGACTTCGAAAGTCGGGGGGAGATAGGCTGGGTGGGGCATAGACCCCTACTACCCTGAAGGCACCCCACCGCGCTATAACAAATCCCCTCCCACTCGCCAAAAGGGAGATGGGAGGGGAGCGCGAGGAGTACCTTCTGACAATCGCGACTGAGTCGTCCTCCGCCGCGACCCAATCGCGGTCGGGAATGCGGTACGGCTCCGCCGCGATCCCAAGTCCCGCGTCACGCCCGGCCAGGTCCGCAAGAAACAGATCCTGGGCCTGCCGGGCGTGATTCAAGTTGGCCTGCAGGAGTCTAGAGGCCATTGGTGACCGGTGTAGCCACCTGGTCCTCCTGCAGGCCGACCACCTCTAGTCCGACACCGGTGTGAGCCGGCGTCGTATCCACCTCCATAGCTTCGGTGGCATCGCTGTCACCATCGCTCTGGGGCAGTGGTGTCGTCATCACCACCGCCACTGCCTGTTCGAGGGGGTTGGGAGGGACCGAGGTTGTCCCCCCCTTACCCTTCTTACCTCCCTTTCTTTTGGGGGGTTTGCATTTTTTACCCCCCATCCGGTGGGAGGCCGGGAAACCCGCGGCGTGGCACACTACACAGTGTGCAGGGGCCACGCAAACCTTGGCCTCGTGGCCGGCAACGCCGCAGCGATAACAAGACCTGCTACGGTCGATGCCGGCGTTGGGGCATTTCGCCCTGACGTGCCCCCTTTCCATGCATTGATAGCAATGGAGGGGGCGCGCTTCTAACAATTCGACCCTCGCCTGGACGAATGCCAGGCGAAGGCGTCCCGCCGCAGCGATCTTCTGAGCTGCCCCCAGGGGGCAGCGGACCCACGTGGTCAGCTGATTCCTGGGGGGGCCCGACTGCCTGATCTCCCCCACTTTAACCTCTGTGAGGGAGCAACCCCCGGCTTCCACAATAGCGCCGGCCACCTCGTCGAGTGTGGCTGAAGGGTCGAGTCCTCTGACCCTAAGCTCGGCCATCTTCTGAGACCGAGCAATCTTCACATCAGGCTGACTTGCAAAGAGCTCTGACAAGCTCTTCGCCAGCTTGTCGGCCTGTTCCTTACCACCTGGGCCAGGGATCTCCAGGATTGTAGACCCCGTCTGGCCCGTGCGGAAACGTGGGTTAACCACACCGATAGCGGAAAGCGAAATTTTAGTTTTCGCTTCCCTCATCACGGCCGTGTAATCACCTTCACTGCAGGTGATAGAGACCGCGGCTGTGTTCGGAGCCCTCCTCCTCTTTTTCTTCCCCCCCTTCTCCTGGCTGGGGGGGGGGAGGGGAGCTTTAGAGGAAGTCTTCTTGCCAGTGTTCCGGCTTTTCTGCCTCCTGCCGATAACCTCGGACCACGGGGGAACCCTTTGGCTCCCCTGTGCGGGCGTGGCGGCAACTTTGACCGGAGCCTCAGGGACTCCCCTAGGAATGTTAGGGGGGGTCCCCTTTTTGGGCTTTTTACCCAGCCCAGTCGAAGGAACCGGGGGGGCTGAGTTCGCCAGTTTGGCATTGGCGGTCTTGGCCTGCTCTCCTTTCTTCTTTCCAGCCTTCCTCTTCTTCTTTTTAGAAGAAGAGGATTTAGCCGCCGATCCCATGGGGGGCGGGACCGCCCCCTTGGTAAGGGGCAGGTCTCGGTCCCGGGGGAGAAAGATAGGCGGGGCAGAAGTTTTGGGCGCGGCGGAGGGGAGGCCGTCGCCCATTAATTCCCGCAGGATCTGGCTGACTTTGGCTTTCAGCCTTTTATCAGCCATTTCCCCGGGTGAACCCGCCAGGTCTCTGCATTCAGCCTCCTTGACCAGGACGTTGCTGGTAATGACCAGCAAGGGCCGATCAACCAGCGTCTTTGAGACACCCTGGACGGGAGGCCTTTTGGCCGGGAACCTGGCCAAGTCCTCCTCGGTGATTGTGGGGGTGCTCAGAGACAGAACATCGATCGGCTCCCCCTCAATCACGTCCAATCCTCCTCTGTCATCCTTGCCTTGGCTAAGGCTCGGGTTAGTGGAGGGGTTGGAGGGGGGAGGATCTTTTCATCCTTTCGAGTTCCCTGCGAAGGCTCCTCACCTCCTCCTCTAAACGTCTATTAGCCACCTTCAGTTCTTCGTCGCAGGTATTAACGGGCGATGGCGCCCTACCCGCTATGGGGTCATAAGGACCCCTGTTGGTGGCGCGAGAGGCCATTATTTTCGTGCCAGCCTCGACTGCCGTGGCGGCAGCATAGAGGAGACCTCTGAGGTCTCCTCTTATGCTGTGGCTCTTGCCCGCCACAAACCGAATAGAATTAGCCTGTTTCTGCAGGGTATTAATAACCTCCTGCATAGGCTTCTTCTCGAAGTCTTCTGTTTGCGACTTCAGTTCTTTTAAGTACTCGCGGAATCTGCGGGTAGTGCTGTCCACCTCCGCCCCATCTAATATGAGGCGGACAAGCTCCGCGTTTTGTTCCTCTTTCCTAGCTGCCTCCTTCTCCCTCAGCTTCTGGGCCGTGAACTGGCCTTCATGGCCGGGTGTCTTGGCCGGACGACCTTTTCTCCTCTTTCGAGCCTCAATAGGTTCGGTCAGTTCGTCTCCAGAAGATTCCAAAAGACGACGTGTTTTTTCCTCTTGAGCGATTGTCTCCCCACTGTAATGGAATCAGCGGAAAAGACAGAAGCAAGGGACACGTCTGAGTCGTACTCAGGCCCCTGCTCCCGCTCCAACTCGACCTCCGAGTTGGTCGGGTGGGGTCCGAGTCCGAGTCGATGAGACAGTACTGTCCCTCCCTCGGCGCAATATTACTAGAACGGGTAATTCTCTTGGTCTCGCCCAAAAAAGGGCCGGAGCGCGAGGGCCCGGCAATCGCCTCATCCGGGTCAAAACCACCCGTTAGCCTAAGGGGGAGAAACCCAGACCGAGTTACCCATTGCCCTGGAAGGGCAACTCCCGTTTGCGCCGGGGCGCCATCTAGCCGCTTATCACGGTCTCCCTCCTCAACTACATAAGCATAAGTAAAATTTGAGCAGTACATTTTTGGGTTTATTCCCCACCACCCTGCACGGCTGTGTCGACCAGGGCGTGCCCTCACCCACACGAGACATGGCCGCATGGGGCCCCGAGTTCCCCCGGGGGGTCGACCTATGGTACTGGCCCCAGGAATGTTACATCTGGGGCACTGACCTCCAGCCCCCTACACCCCCCCGGTGTTGCCACCGACGGGTCCCGTCCCTCCGACAAGACGGGCACCGTGCAGGGCGCCGCCACGCGGGGGGCCCCACGGACGGTTGGGGCGATAGGTCGTGGCGACCCGACCTACCGCCTTACCCGCCGTGGCAGCCAGCGTGCCGACGCCTCGTCGGAACATCCCCGGGACCGGTCAGCCATGACCGGGGCGCCCTCCGGGGGAGTCCGACCGCGCCGCTCGACCCTGCCCTGGAATACGTCCAGGCGGCCCGAGCGGCCTCCGGGCCAGGCCGAAGTCCGCGAGCTATGCTCCCAGACTCGCCCTGGCCCGCTCCGCCACCCCAGCCCCGACCTCGGAAAACGTCCGAGCGGCCTGGGGCGGCCCAGCCCGGTGGGCCCGGGAGTTCCGGGACACCACCGGCCCGTCCCTCCTCCTCCCTCCCGCGTACTGCAGGACTACGTCCCGCAGCCGTTTGGGAGGGAAGGAGGGGTACTCCCTCCTGCCGGGGCCCCCACGCGTCCGGAACACCGGCCGCGGGGGGAGCCCAGACAGTCGGGAGCACCCATCCAACACTTCGCCGTCCCCGACCCCGACCTCGGAGTAAGTCCGAGCGGCCTGGGGACAGCTCCGAACCCTGGTGCGCTCTTAGACCCCCGGAACGGATTCCGGGGGAGCCCCTCCACCACGACAAGGTGGCGCACCATCGGAGGGGAGCGCCTCGGGGCCTGTAATTATAGGCCCTTCTGCGGGCTGGGCCGGGCAACCGTAAGGTTGCTCGACAAAGAACGCAAGGAGGTGCCTGCGGCGGTCACTGATGTGGACGGGGGGGATTAGTCGATCAATGGCTAATTCTGATGTCCGCAGATTAATCTGCACCATAGCAAAGGCGCCTCGGCGATTCTAGCCAGGAGCATGGCTATGGTGCATACAGACATTGCACTCATTCAGGAGCCTTGGCTCCTAAATGGTGCAATTAAAGGTCTGGGGGGACGTGGTACTTCTTGTTACCCCTCCCCCCCCGCAAGCCCAGGACCTGCATTGTAATCAAGGGTTGTAATGCGGTGTTCATGTTTCAGCTCAGCTGTGAGGACCTCGCAGTCATCTAGACAAAACTGCAGCTCGCCGATGGTAGAAGCCTAGATCTGTTGATTGGGTCGGCATATATGCCCTACGATTCAGAGGAACCATCCCCTCAGGAGGAAATTTTAAGGTTGTTGGCCTACGCCAAGGACAAAGGTCTCGAACTCTTACTGAGCTGTGATGCTAACTCCCACCATATAGGATGGGGCAGCACCAACATAAGAGAGGTGAGCACCTACACAACTTTATCATGAATACCGGCCTAATGATTCTAAATCAAGGGTCGGAACCCACCTTCCTGGACTCGAGAAGACAGGAGGTTATAGACATTACATTATGGCACGGAGAAGATGACGAGCCTGGTGGGAAACTGGAGGGTCTCAAATAAGCCCTCCGGGTCAGACCACAGGCAAATACGTTTCAATCTGCAGCACAGAAATAATTTGGGTACACAGCCCTAGAAACACAAACTGGAAGGGCTATACGGAGGATCTAGCAATAAAGATCTACAAGGCCCCAAACAGGTTTCATACTAGGGAGGATCTCGAACGAGCGGCACATTTTCTTAGCAATGCCGTCACAGATGCGTTCGAGTCAAATTGTCCGTTGAAGCAAAAGCGTCTCGCGACCAATACTTCCTGGTGGAGAGCTGGCTCAGGTCGCAAACGAGACCGCTTTTCAACAGAGCAAAGAAAGTGAAATCGCCCACAGCGTGAGAAATGTTTAGAAGTTCCCAGCGACAATATAGTAAAGCTATAGTAGAGGCAAAGCGGAAAAGCTGGAGGGAGTTCTGCGAAAGTGTCGAGAGTGCTCCTGAAGCATCCAGACTCAGCAGAATTCTCTGCCAGAACTCCAACTCTCGTCTAGGTTGTTTAAAACGCCTGGATGGAAGCATTACTGAAAGTATATCTAAAACACTGGAACACTTGATGGAAACACATTTCCCAAGGTTCGAGGTGATGCCCCATCTTTCAGTCGGAAGGGACGTGGCAATTTCCAGGGCAGCCTATCTGCCCAGGGAATGGTCCCTGGCGGCGAAAGTGATTGAACCCAAAAAAGTAGAATGGGCGATCCACATTCGAACTGTACAAAGCCTGGGACCAGATGGGATATGCCCCGCTCTCTTACAGAGGGAGCTGGAATACCTACTGAGCCCTCTGACTAGGATTTTTAGAGCTAGCATAGCTCTGAGATGTGTTACCCAAGCCTGGAGAGACACTAGAGTGTGCTTTCTACCTAAGCCGGGCAGGAATGGACATATCCTGGCTAAGGATTTTAGGCTCATTAGCCTTACTTCCTTTACCCTCAAGACACTGAAGAGGTTGGTGGATGTCCATTTTAAAACAGGACTACTCTCCCTTAAGCCCATAGCTTCCCCTCAGTATGCCTTCAGGGCGGGCAGATCCACGGATACTGCCCTGCACCACCTGGTAGGCAAGATAGAGGCTCAGCTGGAGGCCAGGGGATATGCGCTGGGCGTCTTCATGGACATTGAAGGAGCTTTTGATAGCACCTCGTACAAAGCCATTACAGACGCCATGCAGAGGAAAGACAAACCATCTGCCCTCATTGATTGGGTGCGGAACATGCTGACGGGCAGATCACTGTCAGTTAGGTATGGGGACATATCACTATGTGGTAAACCAACCAAGGGATGTCCGCAGGGAGGGGTTCTCTCCCCACTACTGTGGTGCCTAGTGGTAGATGAACTCTTGGAGAAACTACAAGAGGCGAACTTCCACACTGCTGGCTACGCTGATGACGTGGCCATAGTGGTTAGAGGAAGATTTTTAACTACCCTCAAAGAGCGGATGAACATAGCGCTCAAGATTGTGCAAAACTGGTGCACGCCCAAGGGCTTGAAGATTAACCCCTCAAAGACCGAGGCCATGATCTTTACCAGGGAATATAAACCAGACACCATTGAGCCGCTAAAGCTCTGGGGCAGTAATATCCGGTATGCTTCGGCAGTAAAATACCTGGGTGTCTATTTAGACCCAAAACTACACTGGAAACAACATCTTGAAAGTAAAAAGAATAAGTTCTACACTACCTATTGGGCGTGTAGGAAAACCATGGGCAAAACATGAAGTATTACCCCGGGAATTGCCCTATGGATTTATAAAGCCATCCTGATACCGAGACTCATTTATGCCTCGGTAGTCTGGTGGCCCAGAGTGGAGAAAACGGAAACAAGGAACCTGCTAAAATGCATTCAGGGAAATTACCTGAGGGTAGTAGTAGGGGCCATGAAAACAACACCCACGGAAGCGCTGGAGGTAGTACTACATATACCTCCACTTCACCTGAAGATTATCAGTGCAGCTAGGCTTATCGCCTATAGATTGAGTTGTCAGGGCAAGTGGAGGGACGGACCTGGTCATACCAGGCTGAAGTTCCTACACAGAAGCCCTTTCACTTTAAAACAGGATAGAATTTCCAGGCACTGGGATAGGGCGTTTAAGATCGCCATACCCAGCAGGGAAGACTGGAAAGAACCAAAGCTCCGAAGCAGTCTGGAACTAGATACTTGGTACACGGACGGCTTGGAGGCAAATGACAACTATGGAGCAGAAATTTTTAACAAAAAAAATTACTGCAGAATTAGTATTCCAATAGGTGGACTAGCCACGGTCTTTCAAGCCGAGGTATTAGCCATCTTGGAATGTGCTAGGATACTAGCTAACAACTCCCATAATAGGAATATTTTTATTTGCACCGATAGCAGAGCAGCCTTGGGAGCCTTAGCGAAGCCCACCACAGTGTCATCTCTGGTTAGGGAGTGCATGGACTCACTTGATAAAATCGGGAAAGGTAACCAGATTATCTTGCTCTGGACCCCTGACCATCAAGGGATTGATGGAAACGAGAGAGCAGACGAACTGGCAAAGTTGGGAACCGAAGAGAGACCAGCTAACCAGGTAGTAGGTATTCCATTCGCCCTGGGCAAGAGCCTCATCAGGGGACGCCTGGAACAGGAGCATCGAGCTTTCTGGAGGGAGTGCCAGGGGTGCCGCCAGGCGAAGAGTCTGATGGGAGAACTCGAACAAAACAAAGCAAAAGAACTACTAACAATGAATAGAAGAAGGCTGACCATCCATCTATCCATCCAAACTATCCATCGGCCTTCTTACAGGGCATGCGCCCTTGAAGGCGCATTTGTATAACCTGGGTCTGGTGGAGCATAGAAGCTGCAGACTCTGTGGAGAGGACAGGGAGGACAGCATACATATCTTGTGTGATTGTCCCTGGCGATAAAGAGGTACAGATTCCTAAGCACAGCGTTTGTGGAGCACAGGAATCTCCCTACATTAGCAGTCAGCAAGCTACGCAACCTGGCGAAAAACGCGAAGCTTGGTCTGAGAAGCTAACTGCTACGCAATCTGCGGGAAGCACAGGATCTAAGTGCATTTTAGGGTCCCTTTGTGGACCTACCCGCACTTTATTACCATTACCATTACCATTATATTCATATTATTAAGTTAACAAGCAGAAGCACGAGAATAATTTAAATAATTTAATAATTTTTAATAATATTTAACGAAGTCTCATTAAAGAAATAATTCTAACAATAAAATCTTTTATTCTCTTGCTCTTGCCAGAAATTCTCAGACGGTGATGTCATGCAAAAACAATTAGAACAAATAAATAATAATTTTCACTAACAATTATAATCAAATGAAAGAGAAAATTTTTCTGAATAAATAATTCTAATGAAGTTCTTTAAAATAAAAAGCCGTTCAATTGTTATTGCATTCTAAAGTTAAAGCGTTATAAAACGATTTCACGCACAGAATATTAAGAGTATTATAAGACGTCGATGACGTAATAACGAAAACACGAGAACAAATATTTAATAATTCTTATTTAAAATAATCAACGAATAAAGGAAATTCTACTAAAGAAATATTGTTAATAACATTTCTGAAAACAAGCAACTGTTCTCTTGCTATCGAATTTTAAAGTTTAGCATTATTAAATGTATTTGCACATATAATATTAAGCGTCTTATTATGCTTCGATGACGTAATGCGAGGAGCATGAGAACGACTAATCAATAATTTTTACCATTAAGTATAATCATTAAAAAGAAGATAAATTATTAAAAAAATAATTCTAATAACGTTTCACAAAATACGTAGTCGTTCTTCTGCTATTGCAATTTAAAGTTAAGAAGTATTAAACGAATTCATATATAAAATATTATCCGTCGTATTAAACGCCGATGACGTAATGCAATCAGTACAAGAACGAGTAATTAATAATTTTAACTTTAAAGTATAATTATTGAAAAGAGAAGAAACAATCAAATAATTAATTCAAATAATGTATTTCAGAATATCCAGTCGTTCTTTTGCTATTGCAAATTAAACTAATTATTATTCATTATCCTTATATGGACATTCGTTCTTCAAACGTGCCCATATATGGTAATGTGTTACGAAGCATCGACGATGCCCATATATGGCAATGCGAAACGTCGATAAAATCATACACCGTCGATGATGCAAGAACACGGAAACCAAAAATAATAATTTCTTAATAATACTATAGTGAAAGAGCAAAAATTGCTGATTAATAAGTCTTAATATTATAAATTAAAATCTTTTACCGTTTTCCTGTTATTGCATAAAATGTACTAGCGTTATAAAAGAAATTATATTATATTATTTTAAGATGCGTTATAAAGCGTCAAGGTTATGAGTCATAGATGAGTCACGAGGAGCGGCATCTCTTTGTAATTTGAAGTCATAACAATTCTCGGAACTTCCTTCGCTTCGGCATCCCTTTGTAATACAAACCATTTCAAGCGCTTATCGCAAACTAAAACAATTCGCGGAACAGTCTCCGCTTCGGCAACTCTTTGATGTACGATTCCGAGAACCGATTTCTGCTCCCTGCGGCCTACAAGCTACTAGTATATAAGACGTGCAATTTCAATGCAGAGCGCAGTTCATCGCCAGTTTTTCATCAGTTTAAAAGGTAAGATTTCCGTGTGACACATAGTCTCCGAGTTGTCTTTACCTTCAAGTGTATTCTCAGTTCAGTGAAGTAATAAGTGAAGTTCCGAGCTAAATCACGTGAGTACTTATAAATAGTAAAGAGTTTTCGAATGACATTTAGTCTCCGAGTTACTCTTTGCCTGGGTGGACTTAGAAAATATTCAATTTCTGTGCGCAATACTTATAAATATTTCAATTTCTGTGGGAGACACTTTGAATAATTCAGCTTCCGTAACATAACTTCAAGTCTATCTCACTTATTATTTGCACTTATAAAATAACTGTCACATTTCGATTTAATACTTATAAAACAACTGTCACATTGCAATACTTATAAATCTTTTATTTTCATTGTCGATACTTATAATATTTTATAACAACTTGTACTTATTATAACATTGATATTTATACGTTATTATTATATCTTTAAAATACCTTAACATTCGTCGACCATTATTCAATCATCAAGTATATTTCCTTGACACTTTCTTAAACCGACGACACGTTTAGTGTCCGCAGATATTTAACCTCTGTGTTTGGTTTAACGGTCGTCAAATTCCTTCTCCAATTTTCATTTCTTTCACTCCTTACAATTGAATCTTAACAACCGTCAATACCATCAATTCCCTTCACGATTTCTTTCTTTAACTTTAACTAACTACTTTCGTTTCTCGCATACTCCAACTGCCTTGCCGAGAGACTCTTTAATTACTTTCGTTTCTCACATATTCTATATTTCATGTTGAGAGACTCTTAAATAACTTTCGTTTCTCACACATTCTATACTCCGTGTTGAGAGACTCTTTAACAACTTCCGCAACTACCTCCTATAACCTTGTTCTCACTCAATTTATTGTATTCATAATAATTTAATCAATTAAAATACTGCAATCCAGAATCTTCTAAGCGTGAGCGTGCAACATATCGCTATTAGTGAGGTCTTTAGATCTTCTCGGCCTTGCGTGTAGAGCTGACAAGGAGGGTTCGCATAATTCGGATCACCGATTTTGCTCAAACTTTGTAGGATTATAGTACTAGTATAGAAGTAATAAATGCTATTCGGAGACGATGCACTATTCAGTTGTTTACGAGAAATCGCTATTTGAATTTTACCGTACCGCTATAGTACCATGACACTAAAGCAGTCAAATAGATGTCAGCGTGGCGCAGCGGACTAACTGCAAGCATAGAAATCTAGACGTGTCTGGTTCGGTTCCACATTCTCTCGTTTTTTTTCATGTTTTTTTTTGTAATTTTTAATGATATTTTTTTATTACAACGAAAGATATATAACATATTTAGAATATAAGGTGATATTTATAATATATAAAAATATTTAATACGAAAATACACAGTGTACAAAAAATTTTCTACGCGTTGGAACGTTTTTAATTTTGTCTATAAAATATACAACACATTAAACATAAGAAATAAAATTAAAATTTTACCATTATTATCCCTCGGCTGGTAGACATGGGTCGTTCGTGCCTTGTCGAAACTTTTTTCCTTTGCTAGCTCGGGAGGGGGGGTAAGGGGCGGGGCAAAACTATGCTGAAAAAAATTGTATACTAGTATACTACTAGCTCCCCAAATGCCGATGTTTTATTGTGCGAACAGCTTCTGTATGAGCCAGTCAAAATTTGGAAAAGGCACGAACGACCCATGTCTACCAGTTAAAGGTGCCAAAAGTACAAGGTGAGTAAAGTACATTGGGCCCCAGAAATTGGAAAAAAGAAAGCGTTGCGCCTTTTGTGACGTCAAGAAAGACAAAAAAACTAATATGTGTTAAGTGCCATAAGTATGCAAAGAGCACAGGTACTCTACATGCCGTGATTGTTTATAATTTGGTCTTATAATTTTTGTATTTTCTTATTTTTGTATTTTTTCTTGTTTTTGGTAAAAATAGACAATGTCTATGATAATTTGTGTGAATAAAATTGAGTAAAAAATGAAATTATGTCTATTTTATTGTAAATAATACCTTTTTACGTACTTCGAAAAAACGCGATTTTCATGTTGAAAACTTAAGCATTTATTTAATTGGTACATATTTGCAATATTTTTTTCTTGAAAGTACTATTCTTAAGCTTTAATTTCCTTTTTGAAATTTTTAAAAATATTAATTTGATCAAAAGTTATGATTTTTTAAATAAAACAGTACATTTTCCACATTTTTATTTGTTCAAACAAATATATTGTTTAAACAAATTAATAAATCATCAATATAGCGATTGATCCTTATACTAGGATAGTTAAAGAAGCACCATGAATTTTTTCAGATTTTTTTTAGCACTTTCAAGTACTTTTTAAAGCGTCGGACGCGAAAGACCCATGTCTACCATATAAAGGTGCCAAAAAATAGTCTACCAGCCAAGGGTTATTAATGTCTAATGAAATATCTTATATTGTATTATATTTCGTTTTAATGCAGCACATTATGAGGATTAGTTTGATAAATTGAAACGTTTATTTTATGTATGATTTTACAACATAATATAATTACAAGAAAACGAATGCGATCATTCGTGTAATAAAATTCACAACGTTATTTAAAAATATTAATAATAATAAGACATTAATAATAATGGTAAAATTTTAATTTTATTTCTTATGTTTAATGTGTTGTATATTTTATAGACAAAATTAAAAACGTTCCAACGCGTAGAAAATTTTTTGTACACTGTGTATTTTCGTATTAAATATTTTTATATATTATAAATATCACCTTATATTCTAAATATGTTATATATCTTTCGTTGTAATAAAAAAATATCATTAAAAACGAGGAAAAGTAATAACTGACTCCAAACCGGCACAAGTGATATATTAATTGACGTTTATTACGTTTCGACCTGAGGTTTAGGTCCTTTTCAAATATATCTATAAATACAATGTGAAGGAACTATTAACAATCATTGAAAGGCGCAAATTTATACATATAAAAATAAAAGCTTACATAATTAGCAGTCCAATAAACAACAAATATAAGATTACAATATTGATGACGATGAATCGATATAGATTTCGTTAGATATAAAAGTCGTCTGATGTTGGTGACAGTAAAGAAAGGACTGAGCAAGATTAAGTTCAGCAACGTGACGTACAATACAAAATTATAACAAATAAGTAAAATAAAATAAGAAGGACATAAACTAGTATATATAAAATAGAAAAATCGGGTCAATAGTCTAAGATGTAAATAATAAATAAGAGAAGGTTGTCAAGTAAAAGTAAAAGGTATAAAATTTTCTATTTTATTTAATATTTTATAATTTATACCTTTTACTTTTACTTGACAACCTTCTCTTATTTATTATTTACATCTTAGACTATTGACCCGATTTTTCTATTTTATATATACTAGTTTATGTCCTTCTTATTTTATTTTACTTATTTGTTATAATTTTGTATTGTACGTCACGTTGCTGAACTTAATCTTGCTCAGTCCTTTCTTTACTGTCACCAACATCAGACGACTTTTATATCTAACGAAATCTATATCGATTCATCGTCATCAATATTGTAATCTTATATTTGTTGTTTATTGGACTGCTAATTATGTAAGCTTTTATTTTTATATGTATAAATTTGCGCCTTTCAATGATTGTTAATAGTTCCTTCACATTGTATTTATAGATATATTTGAAAAGGACCTAAACCTCAGGTCGAAACGTAATAAACGTCAATTAATATATCACTTGTGCCGGTTTGGAGTCAGTTATTACTTTTCCTCGTTCTTCTTACCACTGGCAAAGAAAAGAATTTCACATCCTTTAAATATCATTAAAAATTACAAAAAAAGAACATGAAAAAAAACGAGAGAATGTGGAACCGAACCAGATACGTCTAGATTTCTATGCTTGCAGTTAGTCCGCTACGCTGACATCTATTTGACTGCTTTAGTGTCATGGTACTATAGCGGTACGGTAAAATTCAAATAGCGATTTCTCGTAAACAACTGAATAGTGCATCGTCTCCGAATAGCATTTATTACTTCTATACTAGTACTATAATCCTACAAAGTTTGAGCAAAATCGGTGATCCGAATTATGCGAACCCTCCTTGTGAGAGGCGGTAGTCCATCCATAGCATATCTTGCTTGCTGTTATGCTGAATTGCAGTAACTAAATAACTATTCATATTTAAATTCGATTACAACTTCGAAAGGAAGTTATTGTGAGAAACTCTTTCCCTCTAATTCCATCTTAATTCACACAAGATTATACACTACCCATTATTATTTGTCAATTCTATTTCAATTTATTCCTCAAATAAAACACAATTTATTATTATTATTTCTTTTACTGTAACTGCACTCGATAATAGATTCACTTTTGGCAGCTTTTGACTCAGAATACGTACCGCTGCATACGCACGCTTTGACAGATATAGAGGAGGAAACCACACTTTAATTTCGACGACGAACAATAAATAAAGGTAACAATTTCAAGTTCTCTTGGATCTTTGTATAATTATGAGAATAAATACATATATTTTATAATCAATTCCACATTCCTTTGATTCTAAGACCTTGTGCCAGATAAAGGATAAGGATCTAGCTCTCGGCGTCCCAGGGTATAGTCGGCCCAGCAGGTTGCCCTGAAAAATAAATAGAGAGCACCTTCAGAAAAAACCACCCAGGTAGGTTCAACGAAGGAAGACGTAACATAGTAAACATTTTACCATATAAATAAAGTCTAAACTATAGTTATACTTCTATAATGCAGTAAACTATAGCTAGACATTCTTTTTCTATTGTAGAGTATTTTTGTTCTGTTTCATTCAAAGTACAAGAAACATATGCAATTGGTGAATCCTTTCCAACACTTCCTTGACTTAAAACTCCGCCAATGGCATAGCCGGAAGCATCAGTAGTTAATATAAAAGATTTTGAAAAATCCGGATATTGTAAGATGGGTTCAGTACTAAGAGTGTCCCTTAAAGTATTAAAGGCTAGGATTTGAGATTTATTCCATTGGAATGATCTATTTTTCTTTAGTAAGTCTGTGAGGTTTTGCTATTTTTGAAAACTGTGGAATGAACCTTCTATAATATCCAACTAATCCCAGAAACTGTTTTATGTTTTTGGGGTTTCGCGGCTGAGGAAAATTTACTACAGAGTTCATTTTACTGGGATCGGGCTTGACGCCATCTGCGCTAATAATATGTCCTAGATAGGCAACTTTTTTTCGCACTTGTTAGGTTTGTTGAAGTTTCAGATTCGCCTCTTTTAATCGTTTCATTAATCGAGAGAATTTAACAGTATGTTCTTGTAAAGATCGCGCGTAAATGACTATGTCGTCCATATAAATAAATAATTTGATACCTTGTAAACCGGATAAAATGTTATCCATTAGACGTTGAAAAGTAGCAGGGGCATTCTTAAGACCGAAGGGCATCCTTTTGAATTGATAGTGTCCGTAGGGAGTTGAAAAAACAGTTTTGGAGCGTCGTTGAGATCCATGGGGATCTGATGAAAACCTGAAGCTAGGCCGAGTACAGAGGAATATTTGGCACTACCAAGTTGATCTAGTATATCAGTGATATTGGAAAGAGGATATGCATCACCGATGGTTTTTTCATTTAAGTTACGAAAATCTATTACCATTCGCCAACGTTTGTTTCCTGAAGAATCAGGTTTTTTAGGTACGATCCATAAGGGTGAGTTATACGGAGAAGTGGAAGGTTCTATAATGTTTTCTTTTAGTAATTTATTGACTTAACGATCGATTTCCTCTTTGTGAATTGGTGGAAAACGATATTGTTTCATATGGATAGGCACATTATTTATAGTATGAATTGTATGTTGAGTAGCATGGGTGCTTTCTAAAGAATCTTGAGGTAAGTGAAATCTATCTGAATATTGAGAAATGAGCTGTACCAGATTCTCTCGCTCTTCTTGATTGAGATGGTTAGGTATCTGTACGCAGAACTTGTAGAATGATTTGGACATGGTCCTCAGACTCGTCGTCAGAATTAGAAGAATTAGTAAGAACTTGGACAGCAAAACTTGGGACGACCTGTGGTCGTCTGATATCCTAGGAGATCAGTGGCACCCGAAGCTATTCCAGAACCGAAGTAGGAATACCTTAGAGTATCTACAGTATTACCGATAATTAGAAAATGTGGGAGATTCGTGAGAACAAGATTCAGTGGGAGTAGGAACAAAACGGCCGTCGGTTGTGAATACAGAACCTCCAACACCCTAAGTGCGGAGTACCAAATGGGATAAGAGAATCTCTCAAATTTTCGTTAGAATACGATGATGAATTAAGATTAGAAGAAGGATGACCTGTGGACATCTGATGCTCTAAAGAATCAGTGTCACCACGGGGTGGCTCAGACTCGAAGTAGAGTTCCCGGGTATCATAAGAATTAGTAGAAGTAGAAGTAGAAGAGATTTCAGAATATTCAGAAAATTTAATGGATTTGGAATTAGTATTAAGACTTCCAGAAGATTTAAGATGATTGAAAGTATCGTTCCTGCTTGCCTTCCGAATACGACACATTGGTTTCGTCGCTTGCCCTCGGGTAGCGACGTTCCCATTTGAAATCCCTAAAGAATCAATAGTGTCCTTCTAATGTAATCACAGGTACTTCCAAATCCATACTCCTCGTCCGTAGTATTGAAGATTGGAAGATGTGCCCTTTTATTTAAATTTGTGACTAAAGCGTCACCATAGAGATAGAGACCATCAATGGGTTTTAAAAAGGGAATATATCCGGCTTTTAATTCCAGGTTAGAAATAAAAACATAGAGTGGAGTAACAGATCTGGGTTTGACTTTTATGTACTTAGATTCGGTGAAAGGGATACTGGATCCATTATATTGTAGACATTTTTCCTCGAAATTAATAATGGCGTTATGCTTCTTAAAGAAATCCATTCCCAGAACTCCGTGTTGTGGGAAAGAAATATCGTTGGGCACTATATAAAATTTAGTCTCTCGCCCGAGTAAAAGAATAGTTAAAGATCCGAGAGTGTGTATAGGCTCGGGGAAGATTCCTTGTAAAGCAAAATTATCTCATTCCTCAATAATAATAGTTTCTTGAATCCATTCCTTTTTAATTAGATTTATACCAGATCCCGAGTTGATCATTAATACAAAAGGATATTTTAAATTAGGCGACGATAGAGTGACGTTGGGATCATGGTCTACAAAAATAGTATTTATCCGCGCTGTGGAGATTGGGCTGCATTGTCGAATCGTACCGTCCGTGATGAACTTGGCTTTTGGTGCCCCTGGCTCTCGGCGTTCGGGCACCATTGTTTACCGGAACGCCCGTAATGTTTTCCGGATTTCAAACAATAGCAGTAGGTTGTCCGGATGGTTCGGCAACGGGTAGATTAGAAAAGGAATGTTGATTATTCAAAAAGGCACGGCGATAAGCGAGCTTTCGACATTCATTAATGAGATGTTCCGGGTTTTACAATAATTGCAGACTTTACCCTCAGGAAAGTTGGAACCTAACTGCCCAGGGACGAGAAGTTTAATAAAAGAGCACGGGGGATCTGTAGTATTTGAAAATTGAGAAACAGAGCGTGGTGGGTAATACACGAGGGGGAGAAAGAAGGGTTTTAGTTGGAGTATGAGGTTTCTGTCGACGCGCTTCAGCTTCGAGAGTTTTTGAAAGTTGGATTGCGTTAGCGAATGCATCATCTAACGTGAAATAACCCCCGTGTAGTTGTAATCGCACCAATAAATCAGAAGGCAGACCCTTAACAAAACTATCGCAAGCCTTTTTATCGATTTGGTCTTTGGTTTACGGTTATGTGCTTCCCGTAAACCAGAAGGAGTTTCCATTTCTCCATCTATAATAGCATTCTTTAATTTCTTGATACGTTCGATATACACATAACTAAAAAGATTTTCATTAGGAAACATATAGATATTCCCGAGTTCTCCTCGGTACTGATTTAAGGATTTGTTGTGACCGAAGATTGATTTAAAATAGCGGGTGAGAGAAGAAACATCGAAAAATTGCATTCCCTCAACAGTGTACGCGTGGCTCTGTAGTTTGTTAATGATGATTTGAACGAACTGATATTCATGCATGGGGGATAAAAGTTTGAGTGTTCGTTCACAAATTTTAGTGAATTGATAGATAGACATCTTTTGTCCATCATAACGCGGAATTCCATCTATAACGTCCTTGATTCGCATATAAGAGGACTCCATTTGAGGAAGGGGGTTATGAGTCGAAGGGGGTTGAAGGGGCATGGATGGTGGAGGTTCGTTATCAAAAAAAGACTCAGGGAAATCGGGAATAGCAGTTTGATTTCATATATCCTTCACTTGAAGTTGTAGTTCGCCAACACAAGAATTTAATTGTTCTATTTCGTTAGGGAGGTGATTAAGTTTACCGAGATCCTGGCAAAGATTAGCGAGAATAGTCGTAAAATCTTGAATATCTACCGCGGCGAATGTTTCTCTAGAAAGTTCGTGTTCTCTTTTTTCTAATTCTTCCTGTTTTCTCCTTAAAGCTTCTGCTTGTTCCCTGCTTGAAGGAGCTTATCTTTCTCATTAATTTGTCGTTGCAAAATTTCGATCTCTGTGAGAGCCGACTCGCTTACTTCAGAAGGGGTACGCGAGGTCTGTGAACGAGTATTGTGAGCTATGATTAATTATTTCTAAAAATGATCAATAATTTAAGATAGGTTAAGTAAAACCTTATTCTTCCAACTTCTGTAAACGACTTCTTTTCCAGATATTTTATTAATCCCATCGCTGCCACCAAAAGATTTTGTTACGTCCCGCGGTTCAAGATAACTAAATGTTCAAATGAAATATCGAGTTGGAGCAAATATTAAATTTTAATTATTAAATTTCTGAATTAAGATTTGACCCGCGGTTCGCGATGTTATTCCTGTACAAGCACTACCTCGGTGTACCTGCAAAGGTGCTCTCCTTTGTTTTTTTCGGTCAACCTGCTAAGCCGGTTCTACCGGGGATGGCGAGAGCAGTCGTCACAGAGGGACAATTGGAAAAGAATAAGGTCTGTATAATAAATTGTTTATTTTTGTTTGACTTATTTTTGTTTGAATAATAATTTTATTGCTGCTTGGCTTTCTTTGATGCAGGTCCTCCCAGGACTGGAGACGGACTGCTGTCTTCTCGGCGTCTATCAAAATTGCCGGCCTGGATGTGCGGGAAATGCGCGCGGATGTAAAGATTTCGAATATAGATTTCGTCTGGTTGGGGGAGGTCTGGATTTACAAATAAAGGAATGTGGAGAATGTTAGAAGATTCTATTGAAGTAGAAGGTCACGGCTGTGGACCTGATGAAGATGAATGAGAAAAGGAGGGGAAATTCCTAGGGGAGTGAAAAGACGATGACGGGCCTGGTTGAGGCTCTTGGGTTGCAGGCAATGAATTTGGGGGAATATTTTGAGGGTTAGGAGTTGCTAAATCGATTAAAATTGGTTGGGGTGGAAGATCTACTTCGGTTTCTAAATTTATTAGGGGAGGACTCGAGGGGGTTGAAGAATTTGTCGCGAAGGGGGTGTTGGAATAAGGGTTGGTTTTATTCTCGCGGCAAGAATACGCTTTGGAATTGATGTTGTAGAGGTAGCACACGATTTGAATTTTGATATTTTCTGCAGGTCGGGCCTGACCATCTATTGGAAAGGCAAAAACAAAAGAAATGTAGCCAAGTTCTAGCTAATCAGACTCAAAAATACATGACAATATGTGCCAGGGTGTCAGATAATTCGAAGATCACCCGTAAACTGCAGGTAGAGTAGGTTAAACTGAGCAGAAAAGTCCTGTATAATTTTTTGATATTCTTAATATTTACCGAGATATTAACAAAAAAATATCGGCGAATCCGCGCGCGCTTTGCTCGCGCGGCGAGAAGGACGTCCCACCGCTACGTGCTCACTAAGCGCGCAGTGTGGCGGTGGGAGATAGAGCGGTGGGATTATACCAATAATTCGGCGCGGTCGCCGCAGTGTTCTAGTATTACGCTCGTAGGCTCCTCCCACCATCTCACTGCGCGCTTAGTGAGCACGTAGCGGTGGGACGTCCTTCTCGCCGCGCGCGCTTTCCTCGCGCGGATTCGCCGATCTTTTTTTGTTAATATCTCGGTAAATATTAAGAATGTCAAAAAATGATACAGGACTATTCTGCTCAGTTTAACCTACTCTACCTGCAGTTTACAGTTGATCTTCGAATTACCAGACACCCTGTATATATATATATATATATATATATAATATATATATATACAGGGTGTTCCAGAACTGGCGGAAAAGTTTTTAATAACAGATTTTTTATAAGATTCTAAGTCGAAAAGTCCTGTACCAAAAAGTGATCCGATGAATAGAATTTGAATGGTGAGGCATTAAAGTTGACGTATGGAAGTGCATGAAATTTGCGCGGTCAGGATCGGCGCAACCGAGTTCGGCATATGTTCCACTCATGACTCGTATACCGCGACGATTTGTGTTTCTCATTATTCTACATTATTCCGCTATTCGTAAAATGAATTTTCTAATCATCTTATTAATAATGATAGTTATCTTTATTAATTAATAATTATGTATTTTGATTACGAACTTATTGCAGTTTTTACACATGAGATATGCGGGATATTCATTACATTAACTTAACAAGAGACAAATTTAAAATAATTAATCAATAAATAATTGGTCATAATTTTAATTTTTTTTAAATGCCCACCATTCACTGCAATGCATAGACGTGCACGTTTTATTACATTTTGATACGCTCTTTCGATCATATCTTCTATGATATAGCCTAAAGATCAGAGATCGGCAAAAAATTAATAATAAATATTATTTAATTATTTAATTAATTATTTATCAGAAAATAATAGTTTTCGATTATTCGATTTACTAATAATCGAGACAAAAAATTATTTAATTACTTTATTAATCATTAATCCAAACTGAGAAATCTTTTGTTACTTGATTAACTGGTAATCAGAATGAAATAATTTCAATTACTTTTGTCAATCATTAATCGGAACTGAGAAATTTTAGAGAATAAATCAATAATAAATAATTAAAAAATTTTATGTGAATAATATTGAAATAAAATATCAAAAGAATATGTAAAACTTTAAATACGTATTTCTAATAAAATAACGGAAATAACATTAATAATTTTTTATTTATTTAAGAAGAATTGTTACAATTTGTTATAAATAAAATCAATCATAACAAATGTTCAAAATGCCCACCATTTACTGCAATGCATAGACGTGCACGTTTTATTACATTTTGACACGCTCTTTCGATCATATCTTCAGTAATATAGCCTAAAGATATTATTATTCTTTCTTCCAATTCTGCGTTATTTTCGATGGACTCATGATATATTATTTCTTTCATGTGACCCCATAGAAAAAAATCCAATGGATTTAAATCGGGGGACCTTGCGGGCCAGTTTAATTAATAAAGATAACTATCATTATTAATAAGATGATTAGAAAATTCATTTTACGAATAGCGGAAAAATGTAGAATAATGAGAAACACAAATCGTCGCGGTATACGAGTCATGAGTGGAACATATGCCGAACTCGGTTGCGCCGATCCTGACCGCGCAAATTTCATGCACTTCCATATGTCAACTTTAATATCTCACCATTCAAATTCTACTCATCGGATCACTTTTTAGTACAGGACTTTTCGACTTAAAATCTTATAAAAAATCTGTTATTAAAAACTTTTCCGCCAGTTCTGGGACACCCTGTATATATATAAAAAGTTTTATACTCACATTTAATGTTAAAACGCTCGCGGACGCCGCCGATGCCGTCGCCGGTGCTATCGCCGGTGTCATCGTCGTCGACGCCGATGCCGTCGTTGGTGTCGTCAAAATAAAAATTATCCAAATTATTTTATCGGTTCGAAAATAATTCTAATGACTTACTGAGATTTTTGCGATTAAAATAACACCAAACACGGTATAGATTGGGTAATTTTTAATTAGATTATAATCAAGATGTTAATTACTTATCTAATTAAAAATAATCCGATCTATACCGTGTTTGGTGTCATTTCAATCGCAAAAATCTCATTAATTCATTCAAATTCAAATTAAAATAATTGTAATGCATTAATGAAATTTTTGCAATTAAAGTAAATCGAATCCGATAAAAATCGAAAAATTTTTAATTAGATTAATAATTAAAATATTATTATATAATCAATACCCAGTGAGAAATGATCATCAAATCGACATTAAATTGATGTAAATTGCAATCAATTCGATGTCGACTCGATAGGTCATTTCTCACTGGGTATTTTAATTATTAATGTAATTAAAAATTATCCGATTTATATCGTGTTTGGTTTTATTTTAATCGCAAAAAATTCATTGATGCATTACAATTATTTCTAAATCAATTAAAAGCAAAATGTAAAAGTTTTAATTTCTTTATTTTATTCGATTTTTATATTTTACAGACAGATAAGGGAGCTCTTTAAAGATCTTCAATGCTGGAAAGTCGCTGAAAGCGAGAGCGAGAACGAGTAAAGAGCAAGCGAGATGACCGACATCAAAGACAGTTCCGAAGTCTCGACGCGAGCCTATCTTAATCTCCAATCTTTTGTATCATATTTCTTCTTACTATAGAAAATAAAATTTTTACATTTCGCATTTTATCGGACCGAAAATAATTGTAATGTATTAATGAGATTTTTGCGATTAAAATGACACCAAACACGACATAAATCGAATTACATAATCAAACTATATTAATTATTTATCAATTTAATTTATTAATTAAAAATTATTCGATTTATGTCCTTAAAAATTATCCAATTTATATCCCCAGTGAGAAATGACCATCAAATCGATATCAAATTGATATCGATCAATGCAATTTACATCAATTCGATGTCGACTCGATAGATCTCTTCTCACTGGATCGTGCTTATTAGTTTGTAATTTTAATCGCAAATATCTTATTAATGCAATGAAATTATTTTTAAACCAATATATATGTATATATATATATATATATATATATATATATATATATATATACAGGGTGACCCATTTTAACTTAGGCAGCCAAATAACTCGAAAAATAAGCACACTACGAAAAAATGTTTAGAATCAAAATTTTGTCATTTCGAGGGGGACGTACAATGACGTTAAAATCAGCCCCCCCACCCCTCCCCCTGGGCGGTGAGGGGGGGCAAGTTTGAAATCTTAAATGGGAACCCCTATTTTTTATTGCATATTCGGAATCTTTGGCTAAAAACACATACAATTTGTCTGAAACATTTTTCTCGATTCATGATAGATGGCGCTGTAATCGACGAAATTCAATTTCTTCGATTTCTCTTACTGAGAACCCATGCTTACGATTCTGCAATAAATTAACAATAAAAATACTACGTTTTCATTGTTAATACTCGAAATTAGTCTTAAAACAAACTTCTCATTATTTTTTATTACTCATTAATTACTTCTCAAGAAACTGCTTTTAGCGTAACCCAGGAACAACGACGTGGACGTAGCAGTTTTCTGTTCCCTTCGGGGTGCTTGATTAACGTGAGTCCCCTCGCCTCTCACAATTCGGGGTGCTTGAACGTGTGGTAACCCAGCCAGTGAAGGCAAGGTCGTGTGGTGACCCCCCTCCGTTGTGAGCCACCTTGCCGTGGTGGAGGGGCTCCCCCAGGAAACTCTCCTGGGGGTCTAAGAGCTCACACATGGAAGGAAAACCATGTTAAAAAACCCGGGTAGGCCAGACTCGTGAGGTGGGTTATACCAACTGGCCTAGGAGTGGAGGGCTCCGAAATAACCCTCCCGTGGAAGACAACCACGTTAAAAAATTACATTTTAATATGGATATGTCGATTAATAATAGTAGTAACTTACCACCCCAGGGGTTTCGGAGCCCCAGGGGTCGGCGTGGGGGGGGTAGAGTCCCGGCTCCCCCCACGTCGTCATCGGACGACGGGCGGTGCAGGGGGTGCGGCGCAGGCCCCCTGCACTATAGCACGACTGCTGTCAGTGAGGAGATGCTCCGGACTTTATTCCGGAGCATGGCTACATGGTTCCTCCACGCGCTGGGGGAACCGAATTTGAGGTGCTCCTGCTCTGGGGGGTTCCCCCCCCAGGGCAGTTCGGGGGGCGTAGGCCCGGTTTCGGCCGGGACCTACGCCTCGGTAGTTCGAGGTAAAGGGAGGCCTGCGTCCCGTTCCGTCGGGACGCAGACCTCCCCGGAGGTTAGTGCCCCCCCCAGGTGCTTCAGGTGCCTGGGGCGGGGGCACATTCGTAGGTGGTGCCCGTCCGCTGTCGACCGGGGCAATTCTTGCCTCCGGTGCGGCGGGGACGGGCATCATGTTGGGGCATGTGTGGCGCCGGCTGCACATTGCCCTTTGTGTGCCGATGCGGGGCTACCCGCCCGCCATCGCGTTGGCGGGACTGGGTGCCCCGTGGTCCCTCCCCGTCGCGGGGGAGGGAGGAGGAAGAGGAAGAAGGGGAAGGGGGCTTCACCCCCTTCCCCGGTTGTTCTTGAGGAGGGGAGGGGGGCTTCACCCCCTTCCCTGGTTGTTTTGGAAGAAGGGCCTCCACCTTCGGGTGGGGTGACCCTTCCTATTACGGACGTCGCACCCATGGAGGTTGTCCCCGAGGCTGGGCCTGCTCCCAGTCCGGAGGGGGCCTCCGCGGCGTGTTTACCCTCCATGGACCCCCCTTCGGGGGAGTCCATGGAGGTGGATGAAAATAATGGGGGAGGGGAGGAAGCTCCCCTCCCCCGTAGGAGTAGAAGGAGACAAAAAGTCTCTCCTTCTATTTTGGATGATGAGGAGGCGGGACCTGCTGACCCTAAGCTCTCCCGCCTCCACCCTTCGGTCAGCCTTTCGAGGCTGACCGATAAGGAGTTGGGGGCGAACCCCCCTCAGGACGTCGCCCCCCCGGTTGTTTCTCCGGTAGAGACGGAAACTCCCGGTGAGATAGTGAGACCTCACTGGGAGAAGACTGTGGAAAAGGTGGGAGCCGAACTGGGGGCCATTTTCTTGTCCCTCAGGCCTCACCCCCCCCTGTAAAGGTTCCCGGAATAGGTCCGGAAACCTCTTTGACGGATAGCCTTACTTATCCCTCCCCTCGTGTGGTTTGGGATAAGGTGGTGGAGGCTGTGATGGAACGGGACCACTCGATCGCCGGGGGTCTATGTGTGGTCAATTGGTCTGAGGAAGATGGACATGTCGAACTTCTTGCGGATGTCCTTCCTCACGGTAGGGTGGGCACCGCCCGGTTTATACTGGATACAGTTTTGGCTGTCTCCATGGATAACCCGAGCTGGGGCCTAAAGTGCTACTGCCTGTTGGAGGTCCCCCCCACGCGGAGCACTGACGTGGAGGAGCTGGAAGGCGGGACGAAAGAGCCCCCTTCCAGCTATACGCTAGAAGCAAACCGCTTCTTCGTCGCGGGGTGGAAGGAGGGGGAAGATCTTCCCCCCCCAGATCTCCACCCCAGAAAGACGAAGAAGCGGGGGGCTAAGACTCAGAAATAAGGTGGCTGGGGGCGGGGGCCGCCAGCCACCTTTAGCCCCACCAACACCCGGGGGCGGCCCCTCCCTCCTAACATCTGGGAGGGGCGGGGGAAGGCCGAGGTGTCCCGGCCTTCCCCAGTGTAGAGTTTTTATAATACTGGGGAGGGAGTGCTATTACGAGACCCTGGCACTCCCTCCCCTCGGGATTGAGGCCGCCTTTGGGCGGCCACGCCTGAGGAGGGGCTGGATGAATGCCTATGGCGATGCCCAGCCCCTCCTCACTTCAGGCTAGGATGGACACCCCCAGGGGTTTTAGTGGGTATGCCGGAGGGGAACTTCTTTCCCCTCCGGTGAGTCCCACATAACCCGTGGAGGTCCCCCCGGACCTCCCGGGTATCCATAAAGGATTTCCCCTGGGATACCAAAAAAAAAAAAAAAAAAAAGGTCGTGTGGTGACCCAACCAGTGAAGGCAAGGTCGTGTGGTGACCCAACCAGTGAAGGCAAGGTCGTGTGGTGACCCAACCAGTTAAGGCAAGGTCGTGTGGTGACCCAACCAGTTAAGGCAAGGTCAAGTAGTGACCCAGCCAGTGAAGGCAAGGTCGTGTGGTGACCCAACCAGTTAAGGCAAGATTGCATTGTTATCAGCTCTCTCCACATGGAGGAGATGCTCAAAGTGTGCACCATTATTTTCTAAGGATAACAGTAATCGACAGCGAAAGTTACGTTATACATTTTCTAGCATTAAAGAAATTATAGCTTCACAAGCTCTTCTTATTCTTTCCATCATATTCAATCTTGTCGTTGGAGCTTCACTATACACTGCATCTTTAACGTATCCCCATAAAAAGAAATCAAGGGGGTTCAAATCCGGTGATCTCGGAGGCCACAGAACTGGTCCACCCCGCCCTATCCACCGATTTGGGAACCTTTGATTCAAAAACATCCGTACAATACGAGCATAATGAGCAGGAGCACCATCTTGTTGATACCATAAATTTAGTCTAACTGCAAGGGGAACATTCTCTAGGTATGCTGGCAAATCATTTTCGAGGAATTCTAAATACATTGGACTATTAATTGGACGTTCAAAAAAATGAGGTCCAATGACTTGGCCATTGTAAATGCCTACCCATACATATAAACTCCAACGATGTTGATTAAGCACCTCACGATACCAATGTGGATTTTCTGGTGACCAATAGTGGCAATTATGCCTATTGAGACTACCATTGCTGATGAATGTTGCTTCATCACTGAAACAAACATTACTAAAAAAATCTGGATTCTGATCTAACTCAAGAGCCCATCTACAAAATTGTACTCTGAGTACGCAGTCGGCCTCACTTAATTCCTGTACCAGAGTAATATGATACGGATGGTAATTGACTGATCGTAACAATCTATGTGCCGTAGTTTGAGGGATTCCCAGTTCTCGTTCTATTTGACGGGTACTAATATGGGGATTTTGATGAACCATAGCCAAAACTGCGAGCAATCTAGGGTCATTATTATTATGAAGTCTATTCCTTCGCCTTTCGCGATGAAGTGGATTATTACGAGATCTCCTTTCAATGTTTATAATTTGTTGATCAGTAGGATGGCGGCGATTTGGGAATCGCTCCGCATAAGTACGGGCAGTAAGTCTGTAATTTCTACCACATTCACCAAAGGTTATAAGAATATCGACTACTTCTGTAGGCGTATAATTTGCCATTTTACCAGAATTTTATCAGAGTACAAATGTTAAAAAAATACATAAACACTTGTGACTTTGGCACTAAATGGACAAAATTTTGGAGGGATACTTAGAGGAACTCCATCAGATGGAAAGTCCAAAATGTCTCGGTACTTCGGACCATTCAAGTTGCCTAAAGGGCAGGTTACGCTAAAAGCAGTTTCTTGAGAAGTAATTAATGAGTAATAAAAAATAATGAGAAGTTTGTTTTAAGACTAATTTCGAGTATTAACAATGAAAACGTAGTATTTTTATTGTTAATTTATTGCAGAATCGTAAGCATGGGTTCTCAGTAAGAGAAATCAAAGAAATTGATTTTCATCGATTACAGCGCCATCTATCATGAATCGAGAAAAATGTTTCAGACAAATTGTATGTGTTTTTAGCCAAAGATTCCGAATATGCAATAAAAAATAGGGGTTCCCATTTAAGATTTCAAACTTGCCCCCCCTCACCGCCCAGGGGGAGGGGTGGGGGGGCTGATTTTAACGTCATTGTACGTCCCCCTCGAAATGACGAAATTTTGATTCTAAACATTTTTTCGTAGTGTGCTTATTTTTCGAGTTATTTGGCTGCCTAAGTTAAAATGGGTCACCCTGTATATACAGGGTGTCCCTAAATTCGCGCCCACGGAGTACAAGGCGTGATACTTTAGGCTAAAAGAAATAACTTTTTCCTTTAGCAAAATTGCGTGCGATAAGTAGTTTTTGAAGGAGAGCAGGTTGAAGTAAACCAATAGGCGTTCTAGTGTAAGTGGCGCTCAGGGCCGGCGCGCGCGCTTCGCTCACTTGTATCAAATTCTTGACTAGTATTTACAAGTAATGTTAAAACATTAATGCTTTGTTATAATTAGTTTACTATGAATTTATTTTTATCTTAGTTATGATTTTATTTTAATTATACATATAATTAGTTAGATTATACTTAAGACTCAAATAATAAGAATCAACTTGAATACTGAACCGTGATCTTTTTCCATATTGTATTCTTTAAAAAGTGAATAATTAACAAAATAAATATTGCTTTTATTTCTTACGTAATAAAAGATAAAAGAATGTTTGATTTCGTAGATCTATCTGAAAATAGAGACAAACGTAAATAGTAATGCATTAATGTTATGTTATGTTATGTTATGTTATGTTTAGCATTAATGTTTTAACATTACTTGTAAATACTAGTCAAGAATTTGATACAAGTGAGCGAAGCGCGCGCGCCGGCCCTGAGCGCCACTTACACCAGAACGCCTATTGGTTTACTTCAACCTGCTCTCCTTCAAAAACTACTTATCGTACGCAATTTTGCTAAAGGAAAAAGTTATTTCTTTTAGCCTAAAGTATCACGCCTTGTACTCCGTGGGCGCGAATTTAGGGACACCCTGTATATAAAACACTCAATTATTTTCTACATGTATAAATAAAAGGTACATAAAGATTCTGTTTTTTTTATAATTCTTATAAAAAATATATACGCGGATGAAGATAAAAGTTACTAAAAAGTTACTAAAACTAGATAATGATTATTTTACGATGAAAGAAGTGTGAATTAAACACTACTGTAGAAGAAATCTGTTATTATTGGGGTTTTCTCTTATTTATATTCATTTTTTAATTTAAACATATATTCTTTCTGCATTATGTGGTTACAATGACGGGTAAACCTGAGTTGGATAAATTTACAGAGGTACAGTTTATGACAATGGCTGCGTTCCGATATTCACTGCCAGTACTGAAAATCTAGTATACGTGACGTAAACTATAGATTTTTAGTACTGGCAGTGAATATCGGAACGCAACCAATTATTAACTGACAGATTTTCTAACCTAAATAGCGTCGATTGAGTCCAATTTAATTTCATTTTGTGCTGATGTAGCCATTCTGTAAAATTACCAAAATAAATAATAATTGCATACAGAAAAAAAAATATGTAGGGGATGGGAGTCTTATTAACACCAACATTTGGAATCAAGTTGATTTTATGTTGGTGATTTGCATTTCAAGTTTGACAGTGTCGACGTGCATCTTGTATTTAATTGTGTACTGCGATTGCGCAGATCATTGATTGGCAAAAAAGATCCAGGCTCGACCGCAAAAAGGCAAATTAAAGTTTATTTTTTACTATTCAGAAAAAAAATTTATCATAATGGTAATTATGATAATACAGTTTAGACTTCTCACCTCAAAAATCGATGAAAATAGGCTTATTCGACGCTTTTTTTCTGCCAGATTCTTTCATTTCGAGCAGAAAGAAGAAGAATCTGGCAGAAAAAAGCATCGCTCTGCTCTGCAAAGCAAGATATTATTGTTAAAGTTAACAACTCGATAGGTTATAAAATATATCATATCGACGAAATGCTGCGACCATGGACGTAAGAATATATGGACGGAGCATTCTACGAGGGGTAGGTGATAATAGCGGTAAGGGGGGGCAGTACCTTGAATTCGGCTAATTTTGTGAACGCGGCTCGAAAATATTCGGCCTTGTGCGTGAGGTTACCTTTAATTCAGTGACATTTGATGACACTTAACCAATAAACGTGGAGTTTTGAAAATATATATAATTAAATTTCCTATAATGTTACTTGTAAATGATTTGAACTCACACAGAGTTGAATGCAGCTACAAAAAGAATATGTATTATTATTCGTAAATTCATTATTTCTATTATTATTTGTAATTGTTTACTATTGCATATAAGATAGAAAAGGAAATATGTAATAATTTGTATTTAATAAAAAAGATAAACAAAATATTTTAGTTTTAATTTTATTGTCCTTTGAACAAAATTAATTTATTAAGCTTATGTCTATCGCTAATGTGAACATTTTTTATGTAATGGCTTAATCTAATTTTACAATATAATTGTATAATAACTTGTATTAAATGGTTTACATGATTACTTGAAAAGCATTGATCGCTTATGTGTTCTTTTAAAGTATCAAATATGTTGACGTGTATAAGTTTTTGCATTACATCAAGTACAAAAATATTTGTGTTGAAATTGCTGAAATTTTTCTGTGCATGCAAATAACGACGTATTGCACCTTCTACTTGTTTACATATATATATATATATTAGGGTGGGTCAAAAAAATCAACTATTTTTTTTTTCACTTTGTACTCTGAAAAACTGGTTGGTAGAGACCTCAAAAAAATTCTCTCCAAGTATGAGCTCTTAATTTTAATAGGAACGTCCTCCGTCTTTCAGTTTTATATTTTTTCCTTATTATTAAAAAGAAAAATACATATCTCGGTATCTACTATATGAAAAAAAATATCTCGTCTCATATATTCGTAGGAAATTGAATTCTCTACAAAAAAGGTCTCTTACAATTTTTCCGTAAACCTCACCGTTCAAAAGTTATTAAAGGTTAAAGTTTGATTATTTTAAGGTAGATTTCTTTTTTTTTATGAATTTTATAACTCCATAACAAAAAAACATTATGATACGCGCAACTCATGGTTTTGTTGGAAATTTACTGCTCTACAAAAATGGTCTCTTATGATTAGTCGATTAAATTAATCGTTCAAAAGATATTCATCGTCAAACTTCAATGCACACATGAAGTTTGACGATGAATATCTTTTGAACGATTAATTTAATCGACTAATCATAAGAGACCATTTTTGTAGAGCAGTAAATTTCCAACAAAACCATGAGTTGCGCGTATCATAATGTTTTTTTGTTATGGAGTTATAAAATTCATAAAAAAAAAAGAAATCTACCTTAAAATAATCAAACTTTAACCTTTAATAACTTTTGAACGGTGAGGTTTACGGAAAAATTGTAAGAGACCTTTTTTGTAGAGAATTCAATTTCCTACGAATATATGAGACGAGATATTTTTTTTCATATAGTAGATACCGAGATATGTATTTTTCTTTTTAATAATAAGGAAAAAATATAAAACTGAAAGACGGAGGACGTTCCTATTAAAATTAAGAGCTCATACTTGGAGAGAATTTTTTTGAGGTCTCTACCAACCAGTTTTTCAGAGTACAAAGTGAAAAAAAAAATAGTTGATTTTTTTGACCCACCCTAATATATATATATATATATACAAGGTCTTTTGATGGATACAATAAAAACCCTCTGTTTTTTATATTTATTAAATTATTATTTGTACTTGTATTTGATCCTCTTCATGCATTGACATATTCAGTACAATGCAAAGTTTTCGTAAGTTTTCTTAATACATTGTATCTACAGCGTGCGAACACATACATTGCCCGTGTGCACTACACATATACAGGGTGATTCAGAACGACTTAGTTGTCCGGGCACAGATGTATTCCTGAGTGAATTCTGAGACGATTTTTCCTTTGCCAAAATTTTATTTGAAGCTTAGATTTTGAGTTATTAATGAAAATAGTTAGCGAATCTTGAGCCGCGTACGAGAGGCAGGCAGGGCCGGCGCAAGCCGCGATTCACCGTTACACGCGGGCGCTTACGCGAGGCGCCCGCTGCGATCAGCTGACGTAGCAGGCCCAAATACACATACACACACATCTCTCTCTCTCTCTCCCTCTGTCCCTCTCTCTGTCTCTCTCTTTGTCCCTCTTTCTCTCATACACACACGCACACGCATACACACACACACACATTCACTTACCTTATCAAATTCGATGTCTTCGTATACCGCTTGACGGATAAATAATTCCATTCGAAATTAACAATAACACACACGTCTTATTTTACACGTATTTTACACGTAATGCAAATCCACGATAATACACACGATTGAGGATACGATATTTTTTTTCTTTCACGTATGTCAACACTTTTTTCGTATCGAATTTATTCACGCTTTTAAGTGATTTATAAATCGAGTCATTACTATTAATCACTACCGAGTAATCTCACTTCGCGGCTTATTTTTATAATTAAGAAACAATACACACATTGCACACAATCACAGTATAATCCACACAGCATGCATGTCCAAAAGATGTACAGAGGACATTCCAATAAGAATATCTTTCAGAGATACGATCTCTTTGGGATGTCCTACAAACGTTTCCTGGATATGCAAGCTGTGTAGGAATTAATCCGCGAAACTTTTTGTCTTGTACGAAGTCTGTCACGTATCAGTACTTTCACACACTCACACTCGACTCGAATAAATCTGTTCGTTGCTGTTAATCACTACCGATTAATTTTATTCAGCGACCGACAACGATCCGAAGAAAGAAACGCGTTTACACAACACACGTAACGCCCGGTACGCGATGCGACTGTAGCAGGTTATGTTTTTTGAAACAGCTGAGACGATGCTTATAAAGTAAAATTTATTATTCGAAGCATTCACGTTCGGTACCGTGTAATAAGTTTCAAAGTCCATTAGACCGAGCTCGTAATTGTCATCGCTCAAATCTATGGGTGGAAAGTAGTTTACGGCAAGGACACTGCTCTTTCCGGTCAACGTAAGCGTCAGTAACATGATGAAAGAAGCCGCTCAATGAATACTGAGTCTTCACGACACCTCGTCAAGCTTTAAATTCGCGCGTGTCGACTGTTCGGAGAAACCATAGACACATCTGTCCACAGATGTTCTGACCGTAACGTTGATAAGATGCGTGATTATATTCTATCGTCACACCGTCTCCGAAATACTGCGCGAGTTCTTTAGGCGGTCGAAGATTACCAAAACTGTCGAAATATACCACGTAATTTTCCCTCTTTGCATACGCCACCCAATGAGTGCCGGGACCCGTCGCATCATCTAGATTTACGATACCGCTCTCGTTTCGACGTACACCGCTTATCGGTAATGCGTTACGCATAAAAACACCTCTAAAGTATGGTACACGCATGCGTCTTGCCAGTTGATCCAATTGTACGTTTGTTGTCACACCCGTAGGCATTTTTAACGTTTTTTTTTTTAACGTTTTTTTTTCTTTTTGGCTGTTACTCCCTGCCCGCGTTTGTACGGGGCGAGATACACTCCTCGCCCATACTTGTACGGAGCGAGATACACTCCGCGACCTTCCATCGTGCGATTGTGGCGTTGTAGCTCCTCGAGCTGACGTCGCGCGGCTTTGCCATCGTTCACCACTTTTGCCACGCCAGCCGCTCCGCCGATCAAGGATCCGAGCGCGCCCAACATTGGTAGAATCGGCAATATGCCGCCGCGTTTTGCTGCCGGAAGTATCCGTTTTTTTTTCGCCGCCTTTTTCTTCGTCTTCGTTTTCATACCCATACCGATCTTCGTCTTGGCTTTCATCGCCGCCCAGACAGCTGTGGCTGCGGCTCTCTCACCGAGAGCGGAATCCCTCGCGACGATGCGTCTTCGCGCTTTTTCGGCGAGTATCCGGTCCGCCGTGTGTCTCTCCGCGAGATCGTTACTCCGAGAATACGCTATGTCGTGATCGCGGCACGCCGCGTCCAGTGGATTTATACCCTGATCGCCTCTCGCCAATCGCTTTTCCAAATGAGTGCCCGGGCCACAAAACTGATAGCCGGGAATATGTAACTCGAAAGGAAGCGCGTTTATTGCACGATTCAGCAGACTGCCGCCTTTTACGGATTCGCTCGAAGCCGTTGCTGACATGCACCGCAATTCTTTATCAATGGTGGCGGACCGTCAATATGCATTTGATGACACGGTAAATTATAATGTTCCAGGCACCGACGATGTTGTTGAATTTCGGGATCCGCTCTAATATCTTCTGGAAGTTTATCCCACACATAATCTATGTAATTAGAAAACTGCCGCAGTAGAATGATCTTGGGTATATACTTCAATTGTTCGACGGTTAAATCGTAAATATCACTGTCATCCGTCAGAAGCAAAAACATTTCGAATACTGAACGACTCGCGGTTTTGCACACATATAAATAGGCACGTTCTCACGACTCCGTCATTGCATTTTTGTTGCAAACATGCGGTTCGTGCAACAATCGCCGACGATCAAAGTGACTAATTTTGACGACAGATTACGGTCGATGGGAGACAACGCGGAAACGCAACGCAAGCACGGTGCGATGCTACCGAGTACTATACGCGCGATCGTTTGCGGCCCTTCGAATTGCGGTAAAACCAACGTTTTGATAAGTTTACTGGAAAGTCCACGGTGTACGTTTCGAGAATGTGTATGTATACTCAAAGTCGTTGCAACAGCCAAAATATCAGTATTTGGAGAATCTTATGACATCGATCGACGAAATCGGCTACTTTGCATTCTCCAATAACAGTGACGTCATTCCACCGAGCGAGGCGCGTCCAAACTCAATCTTCGTCTTCGATGACGTGGCATGCGATAAACAAGACGTAGTGAGAGAATATTTCTCGATGGGTCGACACTCGACGTCGATTGTTTCTACCTATGTCAGTCGTACGCGAGAATACCAAAACATCTCATACGCCAATTTACTAATCCTGTTTAAACAAGATGGTACCAACTTGAAACATGTGTACAACGATCACGTGAATACCGACATGTCGTACGATGAATTTTGTGCGTTATGTTGCGGTTGTTGGCAGCGTGAGTATGGATTTGTAGTGATAGACAAGGACAGCTCGTTTAATAACAAACGATACAGAAAAGGATTTAACGTGTTCGCAATACCGCGAAGCGGCTAGTCGTTACCGATACCTCGTTGTAGTCAAACGTGCGCAATCGACGTTTCTTTCAATATGGCTGGGAGCAGTGAGCGCAAAAAGATTGTAAGGGAGATTGAGAAAACGAGCGAATCCATCCGCAAGAAATATCATGCTTTGAAGACCGGTAAAATCGAGAGTGATATCGTGACGAAGAGACACCTCGGACCAATTATCGAGCCGCTGCAAAAAATCGTTGACAATTCTAGCGCGTACGTGATAAAAAACGAACCGGTGTCGCGTAACGATGACGTAGGGATTGAAATGCCGACCGTCCAGAAACGTGAAAAGGATGCGATATGGAGTAAGATGAAGAGGAAACGAGTGGATCGCTCGTTAATCGAATCACCTGAATCTCCGAAGCGATATAGGTTAAACGACGGCGACGATGCACCGTTGACCTCTACACCGCGTGCGATGATCGAAAACGTACAACCGATGACGGCGACGACAACGAACGATATCCTCACGACCGCGAATGTTTTCGAAACTACGGACGATTCACTCGCAACAGTCGTTCAAGGTCAGATGCAAACGGTGGAGGGTCAAGAAACGTTGCGTGATCATTTGGGTCTGCTTAGTCAAAAATACATCTTGCCTGTCCTACGCGGTGACGAAGAGAGCGGTATAAATAAAGTGTACGGCGTTTATCTCGGCAAGGATGGAATGATGCTTGGTAGCAAACGTTTCGACGTGGACGACAACGATAACATATTAGGACCTTAACTTAGTTTCCGCCCACAAATGTTAGATGGCAATGTAAACAGTTCTAGTAGTCATTACTAACGCATCTGGTACTTTTTGCTTAGTTTTGACATTTCTCGATAACATTCAGTTAGCATACACAATTATTTGCGTAAGCAACAATTTTTTTTGCTTTGTGAAAAATGGAACGCGATAAAGTGTTTTTTCGACATGTGCTTTTGCACTACTTTGATTTGAAAAAAAGTGTAGCAGAAGTTCATCGATTACTTGAAGAAGGTTATGGTGATCGAGCTCCATCGCATACAACATGTAAAGAGTGGTATAGACGATTCAAAAGTAATGATTTTGATGTCGATGACGAACCACGCTCAGGACAGCCGAAAAAATTCGAAGACGATGAATTGCTAGCATTATTGCATGAAAACTCAGCTCGAACGTTACAAGAACTTAGAAACGAGCTAGGAGTTACTGAAGCAGCTGTTTCCAAACGTTTACACGCCATGGGAAAGATCCAAAAGGAAGGAAAATGGATACCACATGAATTGTCTGAAAGTGCCATTCTCAACCGTTTCAATATCACGGTTTCCTTGCTTGCCAGGCAAAAAAAGAAGAGTTTTCTGTGGCGTATTGTGACTGGCGATGAAAAGTGGATCTACTACGACAATCCCAAACGCAAGAAATCATGGGTAGATCCAGGACAACCATCAACATCGCAGCCAAAACGGAACATCCACGGTCATAAGGTAATGCTTTGCATTTGGTGGGATCAGCAAGGAGTGCTGTACTACGAGCTGCTGAAACCGAACGAAACTGTTACTGCCAATGTCTACAAACGTCAATTTAACAAATTGAATGATGAGCTGTTGCGAAAAAGACCAGCAATAGCGAGTAACAGGCGCAAAGTTATTCTCCTTCACAATAACGCTCGGCCACACACTGGAAAAACCGTCAAGGAAACACTGACGCAGCTCGAATGGGAAACTCTTCCTCATCCAGCGTACTCACCAGACATAGTGCCTTTTGATTACCACTTGTTCAGGTCAATGCAGCACGGTTTGAGTGGTACACACTTCCGAAATGTTGAAGAAGTGCGAGAATGGGTGGACGAATGGATTGCTTCGAAACCGACATCGTTTTATCGAGATGGTATCGCCCAGTTGCCAGAAAGATGGCAAAAAGTTGTAGAAAGTGATGGAAAATACTTTCATTGAAATAATTTGTACAAATTTTTTCCAATAAATGCTTTTTCTCAGCCTTTTTCGGGCGGAAACTAAGTTAAGGTCCTAATACTTGTTGACGGTGTGAAATACATCGGTACGCCAGGTCTTTACGAGCTGATTTTCAAGAAAATTCCCGACGATGACGAATACACGGAAGATGATATGCGAAAGTACAAAAATATACTGTTAACGACTAATGTGCATAGACGCAATTACAATGCTGACGGTCAACTACGGAGCAACAGGGGATACAAGTACAAAGAGGTAATCGCACCGTTACTATCGATTGGAAAGAAGAAATCCGGAGGAGGATTACCTCGCGCTATGACGCTAAACGACAACGCGATCGATTACGTACACTGGGATGATCCCAACGAGCTAGTGGATCGCCTGCGATTGCTCAAAGCTTTGCGCCAAGCGGGCCACAACGCTCACGACAACGAGATACTGTCGATCATCGAGGAACTTCGCGAAGCTGGTCTTATTATAAATTAACTGACGCATCATCAAAATGAATCAGTCGATCGGTGTTCTTACTCGAAAAATGTCGTCAATCAACAAATTCGGACTATTTGAACGCAGAAATAACGCAACAGTTGACAATTCGCATCATTGGAGCAGATTGATGAGAAATTATATTCGTGATAATGCGTTGTGCCACGTCGCTATGGACTATGATGCAAAGTCGCGCAAGATTTGCTGCGTAGCGCAGCCTGAGGCCGATACCGACGTCGCCAACAAACTGTACGTGGAACAATGCCTTAAAATTGTGAAAAATCAGCAGAGAGAGTCAGACGAGAAGCAGACTGCGATCGAGAAAGACGTACGAGCGTTACGGACTGCGATCGAGAAAGACGTGCAAGCGTTACGGACTGCGATAAACGAACTTCGGCTTGCAATTACCACCGAGTCAGGAACGGCTAATGAACGGGTCAGGAACGGGTTAGGAACAGGTCAGGAACGGGTACGAACGGGTTAGAAACGGCTTTCGAACGGGTCAGAAACGGGTACGAACGGGTTAGGAACAGGTCAGGAACGGGTACGAACGGGTTAGAAACGGGTCAAGAACGGGTTAGGAACGGGTAAGAAACGGGTCAGGAACGACTTTGAACGGGTCAGGAACGGTAATCGAACCTTTAACGAACGACGATGAACAGTAATGAACGGTACGGGAACGGCTATGAACGGCTCAGGGACGACAACAGGCGACAGCAAACGACCAAGGAACGGCTGTCGGACAGCTATCAAACGGCTATGAACGGGTCAAAAACGGCTATGAACGAGTTATGGATCGTTATCGAACGCCAACGAACGACAAAGAACCGCTATTAAATGATAACAAACGGAAATAAACGGTTAAAAATAGAAATTGTAATTTCTTCGCATGTATTACGCGTCAATTAGTTGATGCCAATCAGTTAACGATCGCACCGTCGAAACATGAACTCATCGAAATCCAAGGTCGTCAGTTCCGAAAAGCGACGACTCGTCGAAGAACTACACGCTCCGGCGAGAAAAAATTTTCCAAGAAGACGCGTTATAGTTCGAGGATACGATGACTTGTGGCAGGCAGACATTGTCGAGATGCGTCCGTATTCACGTTTCAACGGAGGCTACCACTACATACTCACCGTCATCGATGTATTGAGCAAGTACGCGTGGGCTGTAGCGCTCAAGAGTAAAGGTGGAAGCGAGACGGCCGAAGCTATCGCTAAGATAATTCGAGAGAGCAAGAGATGCCCAAAAAACTTGCAAACCGATATGAGAAAGGAATTTTACAACACCGATGTGCAACGTCTTTTGAGGAAACACGACATCAATCACTACTCCACGTATTCGGTGTTGAAGGCATCGGTCGTTGAGCGATTCAATCGCACGTTGAAGAACGACATGTGGAAAATGTTTACGTTAAACGGGAATTACAAATGGATCGATACGTTGCCGCAACTCATCGCGAATTATAACGCGCGTGTGCATCGAACGATCGGTATGCGACCTGTCGACGTTACCCCCACAATCGCCGAAAGACTCTTGGCTACGGTGTACAGCACGATAAAGATCGCGGGTCCAGCAAAGTTCAAAGTGGGCGACCCGGTACGCGTTAGCAAGTACAAGACCATCTTCGAGAAAGGTTACACACCAAATTGAACTACCGAGGTGTTTAAAATTGTTAAAGTACAACGTACTAATCCCGTAACGTATCTACTGGAAGATTATCGCGGAAAATCCGTCGCTGGAGCGTTCTATGAATACGAGTTGCACCGCGCGACTCACCCAGACGTGTATCTCGTGGAGAAAGTACTGCGTAGAAAGGGTGACAAAGTTTACGTAAAGTGGTTGGGATTCGATGGATCGCACAATTCATGGATACACAAGGACAATGTGATTTAATATAAACTTTTTTTATTTCAAACATATCATATGAAAAGTGTATACAATACATAAAAATGAATATGAAATATATATACAATATATAAAAATGAATATGAAATACATATACAATATATAAAAATACATGTGTACAAAAACCTTTATTAATATCTCCTTCACACAATAATACATTTTTCAAATATATATTACAATGGTATACGGTAATGTCCCCATGGCAAAGTATTATACGAATCTGGTACGATATACCGCTTGTCATCGTACGGACTCAGGGCGATTTTCATTTCAGATACCGTGTACACTTCATGCAATTTGGATCTTATACAAAATTGGCGACGTGTTATTTCAATTTCGTCATTTAGACACCGCGTGTAATCATTGAATGTTATAGCCTGCGCTACGACGTTACTTTTGACGCCTTTCGCTTTTTTCGTGTCTTTTTTACCGTCCACCCTCAACGCATACATCTTTGTTCTGAGCCCAACGAATTCCGTCATGATCAGCCCGTTATTTTCATCTTTCATTAGACCGGATATCTTTTTATTCGCGAGCGGTATACCATACGCGTTGTCAATCGGATAATCGCTAGTGTCGAATCTCGCAATATCGCGCTTCATCATCTCGTAAACATCGTCGCATTCGATGTGGTATACGAGACTATCGGTATCCGTGTACATTATCTTACAATTATCGCGATACAGCGGTGCCATGTACTCGTGATGAAATTCATACAAACACACTTTCGATATGTCGAGAATGCACATACCTACGTATATCGGTTTGTTAAATTTCACCTCGAGTTTTCGCATTTCGATCGCGATTAAATTCTCGGAGAAGACGCTTCTGCTATGAAAATTCGGTTTTGCGATCATCACCTCCGCGCCATACCGTCCGTTCCATTGTGTTATGAGTTTAACGTCGACATGATTTCGAACATTCTCCATGGTCTTACCAAATACCGCGTTGTTCATCAGTTTATATAAATTTTTTTCGAAATCATTTGTCGCGAGAGTTCTAAATTTCGTATTCAGTTCGATGTAATCGCGAAGCCATGGAGATTGTGAAAACTCTAACACGCGGTGTATCTTTGTGACGTGAAGGCCATGACGCGTACACTGCTGCAGGTTACGGTAATGAATGACGTAACGCTTCTTATCATTGAGTGTGGCGATAAGTTTTTCCTGTCGCTTACCGGGAGGTTTATCGCTCGTCGGACAAAACGGTAAGTCGGCGTGCGCATCGTGTATAGTTTGCGGATACTCGAGATCGACTTCGAGAACGTAACCTGTGGGCGAATCCGAAGCGATCGCGCTTACGTCAAAGTTAGAGACGTCTTCGACCCATCGAAAATTCGCGTAAGGCAGGGGTTGACACATTGCCCACCCGTACAGATTGTTGACGTCAAAGTACATTAAATATGTGGAAGGTTTCGATGGATCGTACGACTGCATGTACTTGTTATTGGCTCGCGCGTATCTACCGGAACATTGACTAAGGCCGCCACGTATTCCGCGTTCGATAAACATGACCATGTCAATGTCCGTCAGCAATTCGAAATTTATACGCGTATGTTTTAACATGTAAAACCGGGCAAAGTATAATAATAAGCGGGATCCAAATCATAACTCGCCATACTACTATCGCGGAAATTTTCAAAAATGTCAGCCAATAACAAGACATCCGTTTTTAAATATAAATCGCTATATTCGCCCACGGTTCGGATCGAGAATCGTTTCCACACGTTCGCGGCGTGCGCGTAATCGCTCTCGGATACGGTCTCACCGGTTAATGAACTATAAAATGATTCGCGTGGCGGTAAACAGAGGTCCTCCAATTTATCAACGCAATCAATATATTCATATGGAAACACACCTTTTCTCGTCAAAAGATCAAAATCCTTAATCGAGAATTGAGAAAATTCGGAGCGTAAAATTTTCAACTTATCTTTATTAAGAAACGATGCTAATTTATTGAGGCTACTACTTAGAAATTTATATGAATCAATAAACCGTAATTTTACGCAATTTTGCGATTTTGATCTTTCGACGGTATCTACATTTTTGTGGACGAAATATATTTTTCTTTTGTTATTGGCAAAAGATTGACTGCGCCTTCGAACGCGGTAGCTATTTCTTTAATAATGAAATGAGAATCGTAACCGGATAAATTATGGAAAACTATGGGAATTGTATGTGAATTTTTATAATTCAAATTGCAATTTGAATGTGCAGGACCTCTGTAACGCCCGGTCAAATGACAATGATCGCGTACTCGGTCGTCGTCATCGTCGTCTTGCGTGAACGGTTTCTCACAAATGTGGCAATGTGTCGCGCTACGGTACGCCTCCCGCTGCTCGTTGGAAAGAGTTTCCATGGGGACATTTGTTGATAAAATCTGTTTTACGCGGTGCGTAAGATTTTCAAGTTCGCCGACGAACCACGCGACGCAATTTTTATCGCGGCGAAACCAATACGACGATAACGAGTCGTCGTACGAACACCGCACGTAGTATGCAACGCTGAATACCTGGTAATGGTGCTGGTACGTAGTTGTGGTTGAATTCTTGTCCGTCTTCTGCAGGACACATTCAAGGTCGGCGTACACGATGAACGGAACTCGCTCCTTGTTGCTCCAATTGCCACTTGTCGTCTTCGCTTGGTAATCGGATAGCGCAGTCGTTCATCTTTCCGCAATCAATGGTGTGGGCTTCCAATTTCTCCTTTTTGTGGAAATAGTGGAGACATCTGAAAAAATAATATATATTTTTATATATCTTTCAAGTAGTAACAATTATTTTAATCAATTTTATTAAGATGTACACTTACCGATCGCAAAAATATTTCTTATGATTTTTTGAGAGTTGCGAGCTCACAAGGTGGGATAAATTTTTGATCCACGCGAAATGTCCCACGTTGTTCTGCGGATCCTCCACATACAACAAATTAATGTGCTTCTCCTTTTTGTCGTTGGTAAGTCGTAGCGGAAGAATGTTTAGCGTATTCTTCTTCTTCTTATTCTGCTCCCCGATGCCATATACGTTTATTGATATATTATTTAACCGTTCAAATTTACTGATATTTTTAAGAGTCATTGGAAACTCTATATCTTGAAGATTCAACTTTGTTGAATAATGGGGATAAGAGGTGCATCTATCCACATGTTTCTCAACAGGATACAAAGCGGCGACTACTGACCAAGCGAAGCAGGCATTGTCGGCAGTGTTGGCCGGCGGGGCGCATTTTTGGCGCATGCGCGACAGTTAGGTTAGTATTATAGCAACGTACCTACTGTTAGGAAATTGGCGGGAGCAATAGACGGGAGAAGTTTCGCTCGTGGCTCGTGATGTGTAGTGTTCTCGTACGTATATGTGTATTTGTATATGTGTTTTATATTTATGTGTGTAAAAAAATTTAAAGAAAAATATGTGTCTATCTTATATTTTTCCTCAAATTTTTGAAGAATTTTTCGGGGGCGATAAATGGCACATCTTTCTTCCTGTGTTAGGTACGCCATTGACGCTGCATTTGTCGCGCATGCGCCAAAATTGCGCCCCGCCGGCCAACACTGATTGTCGGTCGATTTCACGTTGATTACCGCTTTCTTCAGTATTATATCTCGCGGTATTTCCACTCTACATCCCGCGTGCAATGGATTATGCTTGTTTACGTTGATGACCAAATTAAGTATCCGCGACAACGCCCATCCGCTATCCCGCTCCTGGAATTCTTCGAGGGATGCCAGGGTGGGTTCGATGACGCGTCGCTCGTACCAATCTTGCAGATCCGTTGTTCGGTAGAGTTCGTAGTTTCTTGTGTTAATACTTTTATTGGCACGTTTATCGCCGATCACAAACTCCCCATTAAATATGGTGTTCACTTTTACGCTATTGTATTTTTCAATGGCGTCTTGCACTTGCTCGAGCACTACACCACCGGCGTCTTTTAGAAATGTTCGCGGTTCGATGTGATTTGTGTTAATCACCGCGCCTGTTAGTATGCGATTTTCAAACGCGGTCTCGATCTCTCGCCAAACGAGTCTCTCCGCGTTATCACCACTTGTGCTCGCGTAATCGCCACCGACGTGTACAAAACGTCTTTCTAGTCTTTTTTTCACACCCTCGATTCGCGCGATTCGAGCCACCAAAGATTGCTTATTTCCAATCGTGAGCCTTGGACGCTTAGCACGACTGCGTTCTTCGAGCTCTTCCATAAACTCGTCGCATCGTTGCATCCACGCTAAACATTCTTCCGCGGTAACGACTTTATCAGCCTGCTCCAACAGATCGCGTTCAGATTCCTCGAGATGTTCCATATTTTATGAATGTCACACTGCTTTTATTCAAATTAATTCACTTCCACTTTTTACTGTAGTCACCGACTTTGATAGCAGCAGCCAAACGTTTTGGCGCTCAAACGCGACTTATTGTTAAAGATAGAAACTTTATTCGACGCACAGAGCAAGGTATATTCTCTTTCACGGATGACTGAGAACTGAACTAATGCTCAAGAAAGATCTTAAAGAGATGGAATTTTCAAAACTAACAAATAACGCGTTAATGTTTTCTTAGAAAAAAAAACGGAAAGGTTTGCATGTAACCTAGTGACACACTAGAATATCTAATCTTCCGGCGTCGGAAATTTATAAAAAATCAAGTAATTTATGGAGTTATAAAAGAGAAATCTTTGTTTGGACCTTATTGCCCCTTCGAACAAAAAAAGATAAGAAAAAATTTTAGAAATTTGTGACAATGTTTAAACATTATCGTGTGACGCACTAGAATATCTTATCTTTCGACATCGTAAATTTATAAAAACTGAGTGATTTATGGGTTTATTTATTTATTTATTTTTATAAGTAGAAATCGAAAAATTGATTCATTGATTGATTATTTTATTATAAGGAAAAATTGATTTTTTTTAAATTAATTGATTGATTATTTTATTATAAGGAGAAATTGATTTTTTATTAATTTAATTGATTGTTTGATTTGATTGGTTGATTTTATTGATTAATTTAATTTTTTGATTAATTTAATTGATTGGTTGATTAATTTAATTGATTGATTGATTAATTTAATTGATTGATTAATTGATTAATTAACAATAAACAATTAATATATTCGTGACCGCGTATTACTAAATAGTAAGAATTGAAACTTTGATTCGCCTTTTTTACGGTCGCGCCAAGATCTTTTTGGCCAATCAAGGATCTGCGCTATCGCAGTACACAATTAAACATAAGTTGCGCGTCGACACTGTCGCCCTTTAAACGCAACCACAATCACCAACTTAAAATCAATTTGATTTCAAATGTTGGTGTTAATCATACCCCCCATCCCCTACATTTAAATAAATATTATTATCACATGTCTCGGTAGTCGAATTGGTATGACACCCGCACGGAATGGGGGAGTTCCAGGTTCGAATCCTGGCTGAGGTAATATTTTTCGCAATAAATTATTTAAATGTAGGGGATGGGGGGTATGATTAACACCAACATTTGAAATCAAATTGATTTTAAGTTGGTGATTGTGGTTGCGTTTAAAGGGCGACAGTGTCGACGCGCAACTTATGTTTAATTGTGTACTGCGATAGCGCAGATCCTTGATTGGCCAAAAAGATCTTGGCGCGACCGTAAAAAAGGCGAATCAAAGTTTCAATTCTTACTATTTAGTAATACGCGGTCACGAATATATTAATTGTTTATTGTTGAATATACGTCACGCCGAAAAATAAAGACGTTCTTAGGTGTACTTGTTATTGCGATAAATATTATCACATGCCTCGGTAGTCGAATTGGTATGACACCCGCACGGAATGGGGGAGTTCCAGGTTCGAATCCTGGCTGAGGTAATATTTTTCGCAATAAATTATTTAAATGTAGGGGATGGGGGGTATGATTAACACCAACATTTGAAATCAAATTGATTTTAAGTTGGTGATTGTGGTTGCGTTTAAAGGGCGACAGTGTCGACGCGCAACTTATGTTTAATTGTGTACTGCGATAGCGCAGATCCTTGATTGGCCAAAAAGATCTTGGCGCGACCGTAAAAAAGGCGAATCAAAGTTTCAATTCTTACTATTGATTAATTAATCTCCCCCCTCCTCGTGACGTCATACCCCCACTCCTGTGACGTCATACCCCCACTCCAAAGTGGTCCAGAACACGCATAGTATACCTACTGATCTGTCGTTCGTTTGCTCTCGCTGCTCGATTGTTATTGTTCGTTATTGCTCGGGGTCGTCGTTATTGTTGTCGCTGGTGGGGGTGACAATTTTAAATCTTTGATGTGCGTGTGCCGGAACCATTTCCCCTTCTCGCTCCGCAAGTCTACAATTACGGGGGAAATGATTCGTCGCACTTCGAGCGGGCCGACATATTTAGGAGCTAATTTTGAATTGAACCCCGCCGCCTTGTTCAAGAGCGGGTGTTCCTTCTTCCAAACTTTATCGCCGATCGTCGGCTTCCATTCGCGGCGCCGCAGGTCGTAGTACTTGGCTTGGCGTTGAAACGCCCGTGCTAAGTTTATCCGCACGAGTTCGTACGCGTCGCTGAGATATCGCCGTAGCGCGGTAGGTGCGATCGCCGGGCCTCGCGTGGCCGGTTCTTCCGGTCGTCGTAACTCGCGCCCGTGATTTAAAAATGCGGGTGTGAAACCGGTTGCGTCGTGCGTCGCGGTGTTGAACGCGAACTGTATCTCGGCTAGGTGTTCATCCCAGGACCGGTGGCGACGGTCGATGTGCTGTGCCATCATCGTTTTTATTGTGCGATTTGTGCGCTCAACGGGGTGACACTGCGATGCGTACGGCGCACAGTGGTCTGAAACGCCCGAAAAGCTGGCCAAAAATCAAAAAATGAAAATCATAATTATGAGTTTAGTACCATAGAATCGTGTATAGGGGGCATCACTGCATATTATGTCAAAAGAAGGGGAAGCTATCTTTTATACCTGAGGTGGTATGGTAGTTCAAAGTTACCGTTGTCGGAATAGCGTGCGTCACGCATAACCGCTTCTAAATATTCACTGCGTTTAAAATGTGTGTAACTTTTGATTTAAGTGTCCAATTTCAATTGTGTTTGATGGAGGATGTTAATGAAGGTAAGTAGAATATGTTTATATGTTTTGTCCCCATAAATTTATGCTTGGCATGTATTAAAAGTCACGTCAAAGAATAACTTCCAAAAGTTCTCAATTTACATATAGAGTTTTCGTAAATGATTAAAAAAGTTATGATCCCCGGAGATCCTGCGATGTACTATAGTGGAATATGTAGCTTAGGATGTTTTGTGTCGAAATGTACAAGATTTGTTTGCGATTTTTTGCGATTCTCGTTGTATTACCATTTTTACTGAAACCACATGTGCGGTTTCCAGAGCCAGCTGGCACGGAGCACAAAGGGTCGGGTCGGGTTTACCTACACCTTTAATAAGGTTATACCTGCTACATGTCAATAGTATATTTTTGAACTATTATTTTTGGTTTATTTACTGCTCGTGAAAGGTGATGGAAAGGTGATCAATTCGGTAACAGGGACGAAGTCTTCTCTACGTTGTCATTTGTGCAATGCAACATCCAAGGATTTTAATGACATCGATTTGGTTATTAAAAAAAAAGTAAACGCTTCCAATCTGCGTTTCGGAATATCATTGTTACATGCGTGGATTTGATTTTTCGAATGTTTTTTGCACATCGGCTACAAACTTGGAATTGGAAAGTGGCAAGCGCGTACAGAGGACGAAAAGAAAACAACAGCAGATCGTAAAAAAGCGATCCAGAAAGGGTTTAAGGACATGTTGGGACTTAAAATGGGGGAGGGGGACTTTCCGAAACAAGGATTCGGCAGTACCAACGACGGCAACACCGCTCGGCGCTTTTTCGAAGATGTCTGCTCGAATTCTTGGAGTGGACGATGAGGAAATGTCACGTTATCTTGCAGGTGATAGCGAGTGGTTTCCCTGTGAACGTTGAAAAGTTTAAGGAATACTGCTTAGGAATCGCGAAAGAATTTGTACAACTCTATCCGTGGTACTACATGCCCACGGCTATACATAAAATATTGATTCACGGACATCAAATTATAGAGTGGGCCTCGTTGCCAATCGGGCAACTATCCGAAGATGCGCAGGAATCCCGGAACAAAGTATTAAAAACTTTCGGGAAGACTTTTCCCGAAAATGTTCCAGGGAAAAGACTATGGAAGATGTTTTTCACCGGCTCCTGGTATCTTCGGATCCACTCATTACGAGCTTGAGCAATATGCAGCCCAAGCAAGGAAAAAGTTTGTCATCTGAGGCCTTACAACTTTTATTGCATGATTCTGCAAATCAATGTATTCTTGACATAGCTGAAAATTGTGAATCAGCCTCAGACAACGATTCGGACTAATTTTTTAATTGTACTTATGACTTTTTAAATACAACTTTTTGCAATGTATTCTTTCTTTTATCAATGTATTCTTGACATAGCTGAAAATTGTGAATCAGCCTCAGACAACGATTCGGACTAATTTTTTAATTGTACTTATAACTTTTTAAATACAACTTTTTGCAATGTTCGAAAATAGAAGCCGTTGCGTTGCAGTTGTTATTGTGAAAACTGTTTTGAATTTCGCTAATCCTATATTCGTAATCCGCGATCCCAAAAATCCTTATATACAAATTTACATTAAAATTTAATAACTTTTTATTAAATAAGTCGGCCATTTTAGATCCGCCATTTGGAATTTTTGACTTTTGACCTCAATTTCAAATTCAGCGACCCCAAAAATCCTTATATACAAATTTACATTAAAATCTAATAACTTTTTATTAAATAAGTCGGCCATTTTAGATCCGCCATTTGGAATTTTTGACTTTTGACCTCAATTTCAAATTCAGTGACCTCAAAAATCTTTATATACAGAATTCCAATCATATCCGAATCTTTTTCGACTTTTGGCCAGCTTTTCAGGCGTTTCAGACCACTGTGCGGCGGTGTAAACGTGTGTTTGACGCCTAAGTCGTGGAGCGCGTGCGTTAGATTCCCGGATTTGAGTTGTGTCCCATTGTCGGACAGTATTTCTGACGGGCAGCCGTGTCGTAAGATCAGGCCTCTGTCAAGGCCTGTAAGACAGCGGGGGGGTGGTGGCGCGTCGCAAGGGGCGGATTTCGACCCACTTGGTGAAACGGTCCTGCATGTTCAGCAGCCAGGTGTGTCCGGTTTTGGAGCGGGGCAGGGGTCCTACTAGGTCCATCGTTACTCGTTGCCATGGATGGCTGACGTCGGTGGCGTGTAACGTTCCGAGGGGTTTTCTCTGCTCGGCTTTGTGAACCAGGCAGTTCGCGCAACGGTGGACGTATTGGGTAATCTCGCGGAACATTCCCGGCCAGTAGTAATGTGTCGCGACGCGGGCAATGGTTTTCGCGGTACCTAGGTATCCGGAAGTGGGATGGTTGTGGTATCGGGCGAGTACGGCTGGTCTATCGTTTTTCGGCACGCATTCTTTCCACTGGTCTTCGAAGGCTAAATCTTTGAAATCGAGTTTGTGGAGGACGTGGTGGTATAATTTGCCGTCCTGGATCCGGTAATCAGGGTGCTCGCGGGGGTTGTCGCGTGTCCGTTGCCATTGTTTGCGGTACCAGGGGCACGTTGTCGTGACGATATTAGCGACTATCGGTTGTCGGGATAGCGCGTCTGCTACTCTGTTCAATGCCCCTTTTCGGTACTTAACGTCGAACTTGAATTGCTGCAGTTCGAACGCCCAGCGTCCGAACCGTCCGGAGGGTGATTTCAGCTTTTGTAGCCATCGGAGCGACTGATGGTCGGTTATCACAGTAAAGTGATACCCTTCCAGGTACCCCCTCATTCGGCGGATCTCCCATAATACGACTAGACATTCTAACTCGGTCGCACTATAGTTCCGTTCAACCTGGTTAAGGGTGCGGCTTGCATACGCGATTACTCTCTCCCCTTCAGGGAAGTATTGTGTGAGCACTGCTCCCAGTCCCGTGGTGCTCGCGTCTGTAGCACGAAGGTGCGCATGAAGTCGGGGCAGGCCAGTACGGGGGCGGTAGTTAGCGTAGCTTTTAGCTTCTCCAGTGCCGTTTGTTCCGCGGGTCCCCACGCCCATCTGGCGTTTTTCCGGGTAAGGGCCGTAAGGGGTGCGACTACGGTCGCGAAGTCCGGTATGAATCGCCGATACCATGACACCATCCCCAGAAATTGCCGGATCTGCCGTATGGTTCGTGGGGCGGGCCATTCCTGGATCGCCTTTACTTTTTCCGGGTCTGTCCGGATGCCCTCGCGGTCGACTACGTGTCCGAGGTATTTCAGCTGGTTCACGCAGAACCGGCATTTTTCGGGGTTGAGTTGGAGGCGCGCTTCTCGGAGGCGACGGAACACCTATTGCCGGGGCGGGTCTTCGGGAAGGGAGGGGGAGCATATTTTGCTCCTGTTCCGAACCTCTCTTCCGAAGCGGACGATGGGGCCGGCACCCCAGGGACTTTGTCCCGAATGCCGGGAGGGATCTCCGGGTAGGAGGGGGGCGTTTGCCTTCCTCCCCCGGAATGGAGGACGGGCCGGTGGTGTCCCGGAACTCCCGGGCCCACCGGGCCGGGCCGCCCCGGACGTCTCCGAGGTGGGGCTGGGGCGGCGGTGGGAAAGGGCCCCCATCCCTTGGACGGCCTGGTTCTGTCCAGGCCCGACAAGGGTGGGAGTCCGGCCTGGGCGGGGGGATTAGCCCCTCTCCCAGGCTAGACGGGTCACAGGGGGGACGGCGTTGTGCTTCAAGGGTGGTTTGAGGCCCACCTTGCACAACGGCGCCCCTCGGGTTAGGGGGGGGAGAGTTGGTGGTGGCCGGCTCTCCCCTATTAAACGAGATGGGACCCGCAAGGGTCACACCCCGGAGGGGGGCCAGAAGAATGCCATATGGTGATGCCTGCCCCCCCCCCCATTATGGGGTCCGAGAAGGCCACCGGGTGGGGTTTTAGTGGGTAGTCTCGCACGGATAGGGGTATTTGCCCTCCGTGCGAGGAGTCCCACATAACCCGCGGGTTCATGGTGCCTCCTCAGCCCATGGCCCGCGGGTATCCGTAAATAGGATTTCCCCATCCTTATAAAAAAAAAAAAAGGCGACGGAACACCTCTTGCAAGGTGCTCAAATGTTCGTCGAACGTGCGGCTGCAAATGATGATATCGTCTAAATAGACGAAGACGTGGGGTTCCAACTCGGGGCCTATTGTATCCAACAGGCGTTGGAAGGTGGCCGGTGCAGAATGTAGGCCAAAAGGCATGATCTTAAACTGCATGAGGCCTTTGCCCGGTACTGTAAAGGCCGTAATCGGACGGCTCTCCGGCGCCAGCGGTATCTGCCAATACCCACTTTTTAAATCGAGGGTCGTCAGGTACTGCGCTCCGCGCAGTTTATCCAAGGTGGCCGTGATTTGTGGCAGCGGGTAGGCGTTCGATCACTTGGTTGACCCGCTAAAAGTCGATGCAGAATCTTGGCTTGCCATCCTTTTTTTTACAATGACCACAGGCGAGCTCCAGGCGCTGTGCGACGGCTCGATGACGCCGTCCTGTAACATTGCTTCTACTTTGGCGTCGATCACCGCTTGCATGACCGGGTTGCAGGGCCGGTATCGCTGTTTGATTGGGGACCCTTCTTTTACGCGGATGACGTACTGGATTTCGTCCGTGGGGCCCCGTATGCCGTGGAATAAGGCAAGCTCTTTTCGTAGGAAATCCTGGAGGCGTTGGTCTTGGTCACTCGTGGATGTTGCTGTCGTCGTGGCCGTTCCGGTGGTGGAGCAGCGAGGTGGTCTGGGGGGCGGCGGTATGCTTTTCCGTGTTCGTGCCCACAGATCGATGCCTATCAGCATGGCGCTGTCCAGTGTGGGCATCACTTGAAATGTGTACACATGTGTACGGTGGTATATTTTGACCGGGCATGTGATCATGCCGCGGGTCACGGAGGTCGTCCCGTCGGCCAGGTGCACTCTTCCGCTGGTATTGAACAGCGGAAAGCCCTGGCTTTCGATCTTCCTGGCGGTATCCGTATCTATAAACGACGCCTCCGATCCGGTGTCTATTAGTGCGTCCACCTGTAATAGGTGGACGTCCACCGTCAGGTGCGGTCGCGGGGTGAACTTCAATTGGCGGAACGGGGTGCGGCCGCTTCTTCCCCGGTCCCGGCGGCGTTTCCCGGCGGCAGGTGGCAGTCTTTCGTTAGGACGTCGTCTTTTCCGCATTGAGAGCAGAATTTGCGGGGCGGTCGGCGGCAATCGAATCGGGTGTGCCCGCGTTGTTTACACCGCCAACAACATTCCTGGCGGTCGTAAGTGGTGGCGGCCGCAGTGCTGGCTTTAGGCGTGGGCTGACGGGTCCGGCATTGCTCTTCGATGCCCTCGATTTCGTCGATTCGCCGTAGGAGATCGCCGGTCCGGCGTACACTCTCACGCGGGACGTGAAGTTTAAAGCGAGGATGCATGTTTTCATAGAGCGTGTCTATCTGCTCGGCTACGGAATAGCCCCCGGCTCGACGCATCATCATCGCGAGTTCCGTGGCGAACCTACGGTAGGGCTCGTCGGGTTTCTGGAGACGGGCCTGGATGTCGCGCACGAGTTGCTGTCGGTACCGTCGGGGCCAGAAGTAGTCGCGAAAATCTTTTCCGAAATCCTCCCACTCTAGTCACTGGTCGCGGGTATTACGATACCACAGGAGGGCCTCGCCCTTAAGCAGTTCGGGTAATCCACTCAGCAGCTGGTCGTCGGTCAGGCGGTACGCGGTCTTAAGTTCTTCTAGTTGCTCCAGGAAGGCCACCGGGTCTTTCCCGTCAAAGTGGCACCCCCACTTACGTATTTGATTTACGGCCTTTACGTGGGATTGCGCGTGGTCGGTGGGCGCGGTGACTATCGCGATGGTCGGAGCAGTGCTCGCGTCCGGCTGCCGGGTGCGGAAGATATCGGGGCAGATGGTCGTGTGATGGCTGATCCGCTGGCAAAGTTCGTCGACCGTACTCCCGGTTTCGAGTCCGCGCTTCCCCGCCTCGTCGATTAATTCGCTCTTAGTGAGCCGGTATATCCACTCCTTCGTCATTTTTCAAATTTGTGTTTCACTTTACGGACAGGTAAACGGTCCCTGTTCGGGCGCCATAAAACAACCCGTTGCCTCGAACGCTCGGGCGTAGCTCGTCGGATTCCGGGGTTCGATGGATTGGAGTGAATACGCAATGGGTTTAACAAATACCTTAATTTATTACATCGATACTATTTACATATACAGGGTGATTCAAAATAAGCGTATGTCCTTAAAGAGACATATTCCTAAGCGTATTCTAAGACAATTTTTCCTTTGCCAAAAATTTTTCCGGAGCTTAGTTTTCAAAATACAAAGGAAAATAGGTAGCGTATCGTGAGTCGAGTACAAGAGACAGGCAGGAGCAAACCACTCACCCGTTACGCGGGTGGTTACGCGAGGCGCCTGCTGCAATCAGCTGACGATACATAAATATGCATACACACACACACACACACCACGCACGCACACAGCAGACAGACGGACGGACAGACAGACAGACACACACACACACACATACACACACCGCACGCAGCTGACAGACGGACAGACAGACAGACACACGCACGTACGCATGTACATTTATTCACTCAAGAATGCGTCAGAGAGAGAGAGAGAGAGAGAGAGAGGAGGGAGAGGGATGTATCGAAGAAGCTTCAACGTGTTTACTTACGTATCATTTTGTCTAAACAATTGATTGCTTCCGCGATGAGACATTTGTATGGAATGATTTTATCCTTTTTCTTATTGTTCACGTTTCGAAGCACACAACACATTCACATTTCTGTCACTCACTTCATCGATAAAACGAGGAAATATTTAATGATAACTACTCAGCGCGAAAATTACTCGAAAAAGTAAAACACGTTTTCGACGAACACACGACACGTGTTTACTCGACGGTGGCAAGCAGTCGACTGATTTGATAGGTTAGGTTTGTTATCACGACAATCCCGTAACCAATTGAAAGTGGCTGCGTTCAGCAACCACCAGAGCAGATCAGTGAGCTTTCTTACTTAGTGATTCTTTAATATAATTGGTTCTTGCATTTAGATCTTCGTTGGATCTAAGTGCAGAAACCAATTAAATAAAAGAATCACTAAGCGCTCACTGATCTGCTCTGGTGGTTGCTGAACGCAGCCACTTTCAATTGGTTACGGGATTGTCGTGATAACAAACCTAACCTATCAAATCAGTCGACTGCTTGCCACCGTCGAGTAAACACGTGTCGTGTGTTCGTCGAAAACGTGTTTTACTTTTTCGAGTAATTTTCGCGCTGAGTAGTTATCATTAAATATTTCCTCGTTTTATCGATGAAGTGAGTGACAGAAATGTGAATGTGTTGTGTGCTTCGAAACGTGAACAATAAGAAAAAGGATAAAATCATTCCATACGAATGTCTCATCGCGGAAGCAATCAATTGTTTAGACAATATGCACACACACAAAATGATACGTAAGTAAGCACATTGAAGCTTCTTCGATACATCCCTCTCCCTCCTCTCTCTCTCTCTCTGACGCATTCTTGAGTGAATAAATGTACATGCGTACGTGCGTGTGTCTGTCTGTCTGTCCGTCTGTCAGCTGCGTGCGGTGTGTGTATGTGTGTGTGTGTGTGTGTGTGTGTGTGTGTGTGTGTGTATGCATATTTATGTATCGTCAGCTGATTGCAGCAGGCGCCTCGCGTAAACACCCGCGTAACGGGTGAGTGGTCCGCCCCTGCCTGTCTCTTGTACTCGACTCACGATACGCTACCTATTTTCCTTTGTATTTTGAAAACTAAGCTCCGGAAAATTTTTGACAAAGGAAAAGTTGTCTTAGAATACGCTTAGGAATATGTCTCTTTAAGGACATACGCTTATTTTGAATCACCCTGTATATACAATCTGCGCGAGGAGCAGATATATCGCGTGTGGGGCGCGCTGTAGCGCTGATGTTTCGTGGCCCGCGCGATAGCGTAACGCGGTCTCGGTACGCACGACAGGTGCACGCGGTGAGCGCGTGTTTCGGCGCGGTGTCGCGGTCTCGCCGTAACTATGGCCGGTGTGTTTAAAAGTCCGCGGTTCACAGCGCGGTGCGATGGCCCGCGATTGCCGTATCAATGGCGATAGTACGATCCTATGCTCACGCGGCGCGGTCGGAGATCGGAAGTCCGCGGGACGTATTAGGATGAGACAATCGGACCGAGAACACTCGGCGGTAGCAGAGAACACTCTACTGCGCTTTATTCGATGTCTCTGGGAAAAGGCACAGATGATCGGTGCGTGCACGGGAACCGAGAACACTCGGCGGAGTACGCTCTACCCCACGTCCCGTATAGCGTTAGGATCTGCGGTTGGCAGCGGCCGAGAACGCTCGGCGGAGACGGAGTACTCTCCACCCCAGACGCTGTTACCCGAAGAGTTTTGTGTCTAGGAAGCAGCTGTCGAGAACGCTCGACGGAAACCGAGTACGCTCGACTCCCTTCTTGCTCTTGTTGCTTTTCGGGATCAGGATCAGCTTATTAGCGTCGGCTAGTAGCGTCGGCTGGCAAACTCCGGAATCGGTATCGAGATCTTTTTGGGTCCCTTTTTATACCGGGAAAAGTGCGAGGAAATGTGGAAGGGAAATTCTCCCACCCGGCGTACGTGTGCCGGCTCTGAGTGGGAAAACGCTCGTGCTGGTGTTCGGCGGCGGTCGGGTTTTCCCGCGCTCGCTCGGCGTCGAACATCGCGAGGCTGTGTGCCTCTAGCGACCCGCTTTACAAAATATTAAAAATAATGTGGGGCGCATCGCGCCCCAATTGCCGGTTTCGATGGGTGTTATTCCCGGCGGAACGATGCGGTTTTTCAAGGTGCATCGTTACATATATAAATAAATTTTATTATTTTTATAAAAAAAAATTTGTTTACTTACAAAAAACAAGTTTTTAGAATTATTTTCTTATTTTACTAACAAAAATATTTATATTAACATAATAAAAATAAAAGAAATAAAAAGCAATCAATAATTAGTTTTGCTTAGTTCTAAGAATAAATAAAACATTTTTTACAATTCGACAAAAAGTAAACTTTAATTATATTTATATTTATACAAAGTGAGAAGAAAAAATAAAATATGTAAATATTAAATAATAAATATTATTTGTTCACTCAAAAAAAAAGAGTATCATTATTTTCATGTAACATAACACAGTATATCTATGTATCACAGTATATAATAATTATAACAAAAATATCTTTTCTCTATTTTAAACTTCTTTAAAACAAAACGTAGTGTTATTCCAAAATAAAATCTTGAAATAAAAACAATTACAAATTAAGAACATTTAAAATAAAACGTAGTATCACTTTTAAACAAAAATGCAATTATAAATTAATAATTATACTAAAATGAATATTAAGCTTATCACACAATAAAAAATAAGCATAAAAGTAAGAAATAGTAATAAGAAATAAGCGAGTCGACTAATCATATTCCTTATTTTTTATTCTTATTTCTTATTTTTATGCTTATTTCTTATTTCTATGCTAATTTTTTCATTGTGTGACGGCCCTTAGAACACAAATTTTAATTTAATATTTAAAAACTTAATATAATTTAATTTATTGAAAAATAGTTATGAACTTTATTGGTTATTTAAATGAAAAATACTTTGTTTTTCAATCAAACTTCTTAATAGCTCACACTTTTCTCTTTGAATAGCCATTTTCTCTTTATGTCGTTCAGTCTTTTTATTTAATTTCAATTCCTCAAAGTACATCCTTTTCTTTTTAAAAGCAAATTTTTTTTTTTAATTCTAGTGTAGGAAGTCGTTCCCACAAGAGATAAAATAAATGTTTAATAATGAAAATATCAGGAGACGCGGTAGCGTCTCCGGCCATGTTCAAAATTTTGGACGCTACTAGTCTCTTATCCAGAAAGATTAGAATCGATTTTTTGGGGGTACAGAACTATTAAAATATAAAAAATTTTGAAATGCATGTAGCATATTCTGAAAGGTGGCATCGCCACGAGTAAATTAAGCCAAAAAAAAAAAAAATCGGTCAAGCCGTTCTGGACATACAAACGGTCAAAAATTGATGTGTTCATGAAAAATTTTCTTCTCTGTCAGCAGTCATATGTACACTGCTCTTCTTTCTTACCTTTCACTCACACCTCCCCCAACTTCCATTCACCCTCCCCACCCCTCATCCCCCTTTTTCACCATGCCCCCCTTCCCTCCCCTCCCCTCCCCCACTCCATTTTTTCATTTTTTTCACTTTTCTTACACTTTTTCATCATCTTTCACCCCCTCTCACTCTCTCACACCCTCTCTGGTGTGTTTACCATTTATTAAAAATTTTCAAAAACCACCCTTTGGGGGTAAAATTTAATATCTGGGAAACGGTGCATTGTAAAAATATGAGACATGTGCCGTTAATTAAGGTTTCTTATGGGGTTAATTTACCATTTATTAGAAATTTTCAAAAACCACTTCTGTATATTCCGTGTAAAATATATGAATATAAATACTTTATATTGTTCAGTTGTGTTATGGATGATGCGTGGATATTCGACGAATTTTTGACAGCTTTCAATGTGCGAATATAAACACATGCAAAATCTCGTATAAAAGAAGTAGTAGCCAAACACGACATAAATAACTTTATGTTCAAAATTTTGGACGCTACTAGTCTCTTATCCAGAAAGTTTAGAATCGATTTTTTGGGGGTACAGAACTATTAAAATATAAAAAATTTTGAAATGCATGTAGCATATTCTGAAAGGTGGCATCGCCACGAGTAAATTAAGCCAAAAAAAAAAAAATCGGTCAAGCCGTTCTGGACATACAAACGGTCAAAAATTGATGTGTTCATGAAAAATTTTCTTCTCTGTCAGCAGTCATATGTACACTGCTCTTCTTTCTTACCTTTCACTCACACCTCCCCCAACTTCCATTCACCCTCCCCACCCCTCATCCCCCTTTTTCACCATGCCCCCCCTTCCTCCCCTCCCCTCCCCCCTCTATTTTTTCATTTTTTCGCTCTATCTCATACTTTTTCATCATCTTTCACCCCCTCTCACTCTCTCACACCCTCTCTGGTGTATTTACCATTTATTAAAAATTTTCAAAAACCACCCCTTGAGGGTGAAATTTAATATCTCGGGAACGGTGCGTTGCAAAAATATGAGACATGTGCCGTTAATTAAGATTTCTTATGGGGTCAATTTCCCATTTATTAAAAATTTTCAAAAACCACCCCTTGGGGGAAAAATTTAATATCTCGGAAACGATGCATCGCAAAAATACGGGACCTGTGTCGTTAATTAATGTTTCTTGTAGAGTCAATTTACCATTTATTAAAAATTTTCCAAAACCACCCCTTGAGGGTGAAATTTAATATCTCGAAAACGGTACATTGAAAAAATACGGTATCTGTGTCGTTAATTAACATTTCTTATGGGGTTAATTTACTACTCAATAAAAATTTTCAAAAACCACTCCTTGGGGGTAAAATTTAATATCTGGGAAACGGTGCATTGTAAAAATATGAGACTTGTGCCGTTAATTAAGGTTTCTTATGGGGTAGATTTATAGTTATCCTTAAAGAAAAATACGCAATTGCATATTGCAAATAGCATAACTTTTTTTAAACTTTGCGTTTTTTTTGCACCAATTGATTCATATATCTGTACTCTAAAAAGTAGGTGATATCCCAAAAAATATCATAAATGAAAAGGTCAAGCCATGTTCAAAAATAGACCCTCAAGAATTTGAATTTTTACAAATTTAAATGATTATTTAATAATATATTACCATGAAAAGTAACTGATATATTATACTGATATATTATGCCAGTTCAAAGTGAACATACATAAAGTGTATATTATCTAAATAAATTAATAAAATAAATAATATAATAAATTTAATAACATATTACCACGAAAAATAACTGATATGTTATTCAAGGTGCAAATTCAAAATGAACATACATACATAAGGTGTATATAAGTAAAATTGATTAAAATTTGACTCTAAGTGAAAGTACATAAGTGATATGTTATTCTTAGTGCACAAAATATAAAAGTCGTTTATTGAAGTTTGATTTGAAATTTATACAAACCTGGACAATGAAAAATAGTTGCTTGTAATTCCAGAGTACTAATTTGTTAATTACTCGGAAAAAGAACATGGCGGCCTGCTCTCAAAAAACTTTCGATGGATGGAATAAATAATTAAAATGAAAAAGTTACGAAAATGGTTTAGATTTAAAATCTCCAACTTTTCTGTAGTAAAATTTCGAATTTTCGTATCAATTTCCGATTTTGAATTTGTTATGCCATATTTTCAGCGAGTAATTTATTGATCAAAAAGTGTTGTATTGTTTGAAACGGGTAAATATTAAATAAACCCAAAATTCATAAGTAAAAAAGTTCTCATGTCAAGTACAAAGAAGCTACACGCTTAAAAAGATTAGTGATTATCTGACGTAACATACAACTATAAAAAATCAGATATTAATTATTCAAGATACAAGTGCGAAATAAATATCGTTAAAATATAGATACAAAATTTACCACAATTTGACTCTGAAAAGTAAGTGACATGCTTCTTAAAGTGCATATATAAAATTTAACAGTGTTTTGATAATGATTAATTTAAATATTTGCATTATCTCTCTTTCTCTCTCTCTGGGCAGGGTGACATATGTGATTGATATTTAACAGTACTACTAACTTATTGAATAGTCAGAGACAAGTTGTGTCGGATGAATCGGAATGTAAGTATTATTATTCTTAAGTGGATACTGAGAAACGCATCGAAGTTTTTTGAGAGCAGGCCGCCATGTTCTTTTTCCGAGTAATTAACAAATTAGTACTCTGGAATTACAAGCAACTATTTTTCATTGTCCAGGTTTGTATAAATTTCAAATCAAACTTCAATAAACGACTTTTATATTTTGTGCACTAAGAATAACATATCACTTATGTACTTTCACTTAGAGTCAAATTTTAATCAATTTTACTTATATACACCTTATGTATGTATGTTCATTTTGAATTTGCACCTTGAATAACATATCAGTTATTTATCGTGGTAATATGTTATTAAATTTATTATATTATTTATTTTATTAATTTATTTAGATAATATACACTTTATGTATGTTCACTTTGAACTGGCATAATATATCAGTATAATATATCAGTTACTTTTCATGGTAATATATTATTAAATAATCATTTAAATTTGTAAAAATTCAAATTCTTGAGGGTCTATTTTTGAACATGGCTTGACCTTTTCATTTATGATATTTTTTGGGTTAAGTTTATTTAAACAAATTAATCAGAATTGTAATTTATACAAGAGAGAACACGACTCTTCGTATGCTCACGATCTCGCGGAACTCACAACACACTTGCGCTTCGACGTTTAATGTTTACTCTCCGTGGTCTCGCGACTCTCTGAATATTTTCCGTGCATAACGCAGATTATGATCGTCTAATTAGCGAAAGACAATCGCCAGGTCATCAGACGATCGGAAAGACGCTCGCTTGGCAACACCTTCTCGCAACGCTCAGGTGGCAACGCGCGACCTGTTACCAACCCGCTTTTAAAATAAAAGCAACGCAATAAAACATTAAACGATTAAACAATTTTCGCCTTCTCGCAGCGGTCAGGTGGCAACGCGCAACCTGTTACCAACTCGCTTTAAAACAGATGCAACGCAATAAACGATTAGACAGTTTTGGCTCCCTACACTCGGCCATTCGACATATTAATATTCGACCTCGAATATTCTTTAATCAACGTCAAGATCACCGTCGGATAAATCCAGTAACCACGGTTTCATATTATCAGAAGAAGTTGAGGTAGAGTACGGACCATCATATCCGCCTTCGCGCTGTACGAGATATCTATTATTTCGTAAAACTCGTGTCACTTTATAAGGAACTTCGCCGAAAGTTTCTGACCAGGCTTTTGTTGGGTTCGCATCGGTTGGTAGAGCGTCGGTTAACGTCTGTTTAGCTTTGGCCATCCACGCATGTGTTTAAAGTTATAAGAAAAATATGTCTTTCTATCCAAAAGGTGACCATTCTAGCACTTATCGAGTTAGTAGACCACGTAAAAGATCATTCCGTGGAAATCAGTATTCTAACAAAGAAACAAGTTTCACCGAAGATAAAAGTGCTAGCGCAAAAAAACTGCAGAGTGCTACCAGTGAGAATGTGATTGTAATCCCTTGTTTTGTTATCGTTTTATAGATTCGTTTGTTGTAAAAAAGCTATAGAAGAAGAAAAAAAAAGAGAATGAGAAACGTGAGAGACCTGTTTTGAATTTCAAAGTGTCTGGAGATGGTACGTGCAAAAAAAGAGGATTCAAATCACTATATGGCGTGACGACTCTTATAGCATATTACACTGGAAAAGTCATCGATCTGGTAGTAAAAAATAGTTACTGCCATTCATGTGCATTTTTGAGAAACAAATCTAAAAATTCTGAAGAATACCTAGCATGGCGCTTTGAAAACCAAGGAAGCTCGGAAAGCAAGAAAAGAGGAGATGCAAGCTTCAAATGATGCTTATGAAGAAGAAGAAGGATTGCTATATGGTGCTGGAATCGCAGATTAAAAGGTAAGCACTTTATATAATTTATTACTGTCTTGAACTTCTAGTTTTTGATAATTTTTTTTTCAAACGCATTTTTCTCGAAACGACTTTTTTTCGACTTGCGTGCACTCTAGCTCAAAAAATTATTGACCGATCCTTATAAAACAAAGTTGCAGTTATTCTTTATTAAATTATCTATCAGATGAACCAACTTTTGGGATGATATCATAATTTAAAGTATTTTTTATTTGAAAAAGAACTGAAAAAAACGGTGAAAATTGAGATTTTTTTTTCAAATTCCCGTAAAACATTCAATTTTCAACATTTTTAGCTAAAACCTGGTTCATCTAATAAGGAAACATGTTAATAATGTATGAAAATCTTCGTTTTACTTTCAGATCAAAATTGTGACCTCCACGTTGCACGCAAGCAACTAACTCTGACGACGACATTCGATGGGCGGCAGCTTATAACTTTGACATTTCCGTAAAAAACGACTTGAAAAAAATCTGAGATGTAGTTCAAAACATGAATAAAATGATCTCAAAGTTTAAATAAATTCTAATTATTTTTTCCGTCTCAAAAAAATTCACAAAAAAAGCTTAAGGGGGGAAATCCCTGTAAATGACGGTTTTTTCAATAATTTTTTACGAAAAATTGAAAGCATTTATTGTCATTCGGAAAATTGCATGATATTATTGACATTGAAAAGTATTTAGAAAAAATTTTTTTGTGGGTAAAAAAAACAAAATGGCGGCGCTACAGTTCATCAAAGTTGACTCCTCGGGTTTGCGCCGTGCAACGCCCAGGTCCTTGTAATGATCTGTAATCAACGGGTAAAATTTTTTTCATTAAAATATGTTATTCTGCTTTGCATGAACCTAAATTTAGCAAAAAAAAGCGAAAAATAAAAATTATAGGCCAAAAAAACGAAAGAAACACCTTTTTCTGCATAAACAAATTGTTAAAAACAATATTTATTATAACAATTAAATTGAAATTTTAGGTTCATGCAAAGGCCAATGAGATAAGGAATATCTGTACAAAATTTGAAGTCGATCGCTTCATTACTTTTTGAGTTACATTGCACGGCGCGGAAAAAAACGCGTTTTGAGAAAAACGCGTTTAAAGTTTTCGTTCGTGAAAAGTAAAGTTTATAGTGATTTATGCTTACTTAAACTTAGTCTGCGATGCCAGGACCATACAGCAAGCCTTCCATTTAAAAAAAACCATCCATTTCAGCTGTTTTTTTCTCTTTCTGAGCAGTTCTGGCCTCTTTAGATGAATTTAATGAGCGTCTGTTTTGCCTCGTCACTCGATGCGCGTCGTACTCGTCTGCGAAAATTTGACATTCTCGGCCGATTGGAAGTTGTAGATCGTTCATGACTCTAAGTATAAATGAATACCCATCATTGAACATTCCTCCAGCTAAATACGCTGCAATTTGTATGGTTTTTGAGCCACAATGTAAATGCTTGGGAGCTAAACGCCACACAGTCGAATTGAAGGACTCGTTAGCGTTTTGAGTAAAACCGCCAACACAACGCTCCAGTAAATCGTCTCGTGACAGATCTTCGTAAATCGGAAGTATACTTTTTTGTACATCAGGGTGTAGAGGAGTTGGATGTTCATACGGCACGTTTTTGCTTTGAGCAACGTTATACGCACACCACGAGTCGACGCCAGTAGGACAAAACTGATGTTGCGGTTTTTCATCGGTCGAAATCAAGTGATAATATGTAGCCATAATTTCTTTCTTCATGTTATCTTTTGATTGTGTATTCCTTCGTATTGCTAAGCCATAATATGTTGTTAATTTTTTAATCAAAGCATCAGTTAATTTACCTTTGCCACCAAGTTTCGCGGTTTTTTTTACATTTCGAAGGCGACTAGGTCTTCTCTCCACTGTTTCGGTGAAAACAATAAACGACCGTTACACAAGCCACATAATTGTCCTCTATTATTCAAAAAGTAAACTAACAAACTTGTTGGGCTCAGAAATGAAACGTATAAGGCCGCGCGCGCGTTTATCTACTTCAGTAGATTTGGAGGGCATCACTTTGGGGACTATATAGAGACTTTTTAGGCTTCCTTTTAAGGCTCCAAACACTGAAAATACATTCTACAGATGGTAAATGAATTTTTAAAGGAAAAAAAAAATGCAAAAAAAATAATTTTTACAGGGATTTCCCCCCTTAAAAATCAGCCTCCTAAAGTGGTTTCCCCCCTTAATCGCAACTAAATCGCCCTCAGTATAGTTTCTACCGATAACTCGTTTGCTATTATATCCTCGCTGATTTTCCTGCTGTATCTTCGATATATTCTCTATCGCGCGCTCTCTCAACTCATCGCGCTTCTTCCGAAATGCTTCTATCCACTCTCCCTCAATTAATTTTTGAATCTCAGGATTATCACGTAAATAAGCTTTAGTGCCAAACAACAATCGGAATGGGTCCATGCCCAGACTTCTATGCATAGTAGTGTTCATATACTGTTGCGCATGTCCTAAATATCGATGCCACTCATCGTATTTTGGATCCGCCAACTTTGTTAACAATGGTATTATTGTGCGGTTGACACGTTCGACTTGTCCATTTGCTCTCGGCACTCCGGTTGTGATTAAAACATGCTCTATGTTCTCGCTTACACAGTATTCGGAAAAATCATTTGAAGTAAACGCGGTACCTCTGTCAGAGATTATTCTACGTGGGTTTCCGAAAACAAGTGCTTGCTTACGCAACTTATCTAAAACCTCGCCCGTGTTCGTAGTTTTGGTAGTGTATAACCACACAAACTTGGAGAAAACATCTATTACAATAAAGATATATTTATAATTCTTTTTTGTAGACGGTAGTGGGCCTAAATGGTCAATATGATACGTGTCGAGAGGAACCTCCCCTTTCGCGATTGAATTTAAAAACCCTTCCTGTTTATCGTGCTTCTTCTCTGCTAATATACATGCAACACAATTTCGTATCACCCTTTCGATTTTTGCTTTGGCATTTGGTATCCAATAATCGTTTCGCAGAATCGCTTCAGTTTTCGCCACTGAGAAATGTCCCAGCTCATGCGCTTGTCTTATAACCTGTGACTGCATACTTTTTGGTACTACGATCAACAATTCACCGGCAGTCTCACGGAAAAGTAAACCGCCTCTGACAACATAATCGCTCGCTCTTGCCGACTCTCCCAATTTTTCTAATGTCATCGTCTTCTGACTGAGCCTTCTTTAATTGCGCAGTTAAACCATCCCTTTCTCTATCGATTAAATTACATTCCGGTAACGGGTGACGACTCAAAGCATTCACATGTTTCATATTCTTACCGGACCGATGTTCGACTCGATACTGAAATTCTTCGAGTAACAATGCCCACCTCGCGACGCGTACATACAGGTCTTTTTTATTCATAGTGGCTACAAAAGCTCGACAATCAGTTACAATTACGAACGGAATTCCTAAAAGATAAATTCTAAATTTCTTTAACGCTCTCACTATAGCTAATACTTCGAGCTCATAGCTCGGATATCTTTGTTCCGCAAGCGTCGTCTTGTGACTACTGTAATAAACAGGATGCCACTGATTATCGACTTTATCTCTCTGCAATAATATTGCACCGAATCCGTGTGACGATGCATCTGTATGAAGTTCGGTCTCGGCATCAATTTCGTAAAGTTTCAATATAGGTTTAGAACATAAAATTTCCTTTAAACGGAAAAACGCGTTTCTCGCTTCCTCATTGAATGCAAATTTAGCATCCGCCTTCAAGAGATCACTCAGCGGTCGTGCGATTACTGAATATTTTGAAACGAACTTGCGAAAATATCCACTAAGGCCCAAAAAGCTCTGTACTCGCTTTACACTCGTGAGCTCAGAAAAATTTTTAACTGCTTCAATTTTGCGCTCAGAGGGAGATACATATCCATTTTCTATAATGTGCCCAAGAAATTCAACGCGTTCTTTCAAGAAGCTACATTTTTTCCAATTTATTACTAATCCGATTTCGCTTGCAACTTGCAGAACCTTTTCTAAGTTCCGTGTCCCGCTTTTATAATCAATCGATGGCACAATCAAGTCATCTAAGTATGTTAATACGATCTTTTCTCGAATTAAATCTTTAAACACAATATTAATGAATCGTTGAAAGATGGCTGGCGAGTTGCACAAACCGAAGGGAACACGCAAAAATTCATAATGTCCGTCTGGAGTTATAAAAGCCGTGTACTTGCGACTTTGTTCATCGACTTTAATATGAAAAAAGCCATTCTTTAGATCAAGGGTACTATAGAGTCGCGCTCCTTGTAACAAATCTAATTGGTCTTCAATTAACGGCAGTGGATATCTATCTTTAATTATCTTTTTGTTCAACAGGCGATAATCTACGCACAATCTCGTGGAACCATCTTTCTTTTTCGTCAGAACGATTGGACTCGCGTAATCCGATAATGACGGTTGTATCACACCTTCATGCATCCATTCATTTATTTGCGCATTAACGGATTCTCTCTCAGGCATTGCTAATCGCCGCGCTCGCTGATAGACAGGTTCATCATCTTTTAAAATTATGGACATCTTAAGATCTACTTCTCGCGTTTTATTCGGCTTATAATCACGCACTAGGTTTTTAATTTTCTCTCTATATTTTAATTCCGGTACGTGAGATACGTCAGTATCGCTTTTCTCGAAATCTACATCGATCCGCAAAATCTCCGGTAAATCATTATCTACACTTTCTCGCTCGGATAACGGACTGACTATTATTTTTCCTGCTTTAATCGTTAACTCGACCGAGTTTAGAAAATCGATACCAACAAGTAAATCTTGACTCATAATCGTATCCGGCACAACACGTATAAGAATGGGATGTGTATGACCATCTATCGTTAGTTCGGCATCGAATTCGCCCATCGTCGAACTATTCGTTGCTCCTATGCCACGGAATCGGATTTCATTTAATTTTAATCGCGGACAACCTTTTTTTTTTTTTTTTACGTGTGGAAATCCTCATGGATACCCGCCCCCCGGGGGAGGGGACGGGTTATGCCGGACTCTTACCGGCTAAAACCACACGGTGGTCCTCCACTGCGGTTGAACCGGAAGGGCCCTGGGATCGTTGTTCACATGCTACCAGGGCCCTTCCCCGCTTTGGACCCTCCGTCCCCCACGAGTGTGAGAGAGGGAGGGTCCCCCACTACATCCCCCCCCAGGGGGGGAACAACGAGGATGCGGGACCACCTCGCATCCTCGTTCCTACCTGGGGATCACGGTGCAATGGGGAGAGGATGTCCCCACATCCTCTCCCCTGTGATCCCCCGGAGGAGGGAGACTTAGGGAGGAGCTGGGTCCCTCCGGGCGTACTGCCTTCGGGCCACTCCTCCCCTCCTCCTCCGAGAGGGAGGGGTACTTGCGTCCTCCTCCCTCTCCCTTTCGGCGGCCTCCTTCACGAGCACAACAGACTCGCAGAAGGAGACCACCGCCTGCCAAACTTCACGCGCCTCCACCATCTTCCTCACTAGGACGGGAAGAGACACGTCGTCACCGCCTCCTATTGCGATCTGGAGGGCACGGCGGTCGTCAGCCCCCGCCCCCAGCCACCTCTTCTTTTTATTATCTAAGCCAGGGGATGACAGGGGAGGAGAGCAAAACTCCTCCCCCCTGTAACCCCCCTCCATCGGGCCGGAGAAACAAGTTCCCCGGCCTTCCGGATGGGGGACCTAATGTCATCCCCTGGCTTTCTTTTTCTTTTTCTTCTTGCTTTTTCCCCCTTTGACCCCCCCGAGTTCAACGGAGGGGTCAATAGGGGGAGTAGCTAGCTCCTCATCCTCTACCTCAGACCAATTGGTCTCCATGACGTGTTCATCGATCACGTCCAACCAAAACTCCCTTTCCGCCTTCGACCTGGCCTGGTCGCGGCGTACCCACATCCGCTCAAGACGAACCTGGGGATGGAGACGCAGCTTGGGATCCAGAAGAGGATCCCGAAGCAACACCGATACATCCCCAGGTTCGACCACCTCGTCAATACACCTGGGGGAGTCCATATCTTCTTCCCCAAAAAAAACGGCGAATTTAGGGGGAGGGTCCCTCTTTCCGGGCCCCCCGCTTTCGCCCCATCACTAACTGGGGGGAGAAGGGGACTCTCCCCCCTCCCCCCTCCTCTACAACCTCCATGGAGGACCCGAGATCCGGGCACTCCACGGGGGAGATCTCCTCCGCCACCTCCTTCGGGTCGACGACCATCGACACCAAACTGGGGGAATGCCCCACCAAATCAGCCGCCGCCGAATCGCTCGCCAGCGACTCAACGGGAGGGTCCACCTCCATAACTTCGGAGGAAGGACCCGACCCACCTGAAGATCCCCTCGGGAGGGGGACCGCCGCTGGCTCAACAACCGGGGAGGGGGGTGAAGCCCCCCTCCCCTTCCTCCTTTTCCTCCTCCCTCCCCCGCGACGGGGAGGGACCACGGGGCACCCGCTCCCACCGATCCGGTGGCGAGCGGGTAGCCCCGCGTCGGCACACTGGGGGCAGTGTGCAGCCGGCGCCGCACACGCCCCCACATGATGCCCCTCCGCACCACACCGAAGGCAGCAATTGCCTCGGTTGGCCGCGGAGGGACATAAACGTCGAATGTGCCCCCGCCCCAGGCACTTACAGCACCTGAGGGGGGCACTTATCTCCGGGGAGGTCTGCGTCCCGACAGAACGGGACGCAGGCCTCCCCACACCTCAAGCAACCGAGGCGTAGGACCTCTGGCCCCCGCCCCCAGTCACCTCTTCTTTTTTCGCTTCCCCCCGGTCTTAAAGGGGGGATTATTATAAGGAGGAAGAGATGAGACAGGGGCAGGAGGCCAAACAAAGGCCTCCGCCAACTCTCTCCTAATCGTCTCCTCCAACTTTCTTTCTTCATCATCAGTTAGCCTGCTAAAGCTAACTGCGGGGTGGAGACGGGCTAGTTTGGGATCTTCCTTCTGATCCCCCGCCTCCACCCCGGCTTTCTCCGGTTCCACGGGGAGGACCGGAACCTCCCTCGTGGAAACTGCAACTTTGGGGGGTCCTCCAAGCTAGGGCCCCTTAGCTGCCACCAGCTCATCCCTAACTGGGAGGGAAAGAAGAGAAAACATCTCCCTCCGACATTCCTCCTCTCTTCCCTCCTCAGTCATGGGAAGGATCGCAGCCTCCGAGGAGACCGCTTTCTCTTCTTTACTTAGGGGAAAGCACGCCCCCCCCCCTCAAAGTCTGCCACCGAGTCAGCGGGGAACACACTCTCCGCCGACTCGGCGGCATTCTCTACCTCCATGGTCTCCCCTGCGGGAGAATCCGTCCTGGGCGGATCCTACCGCAAGGGAGAATCCACCACCATAGTCTCCCTTACGGGAGAATCCGTCCTGAGGGGCGGATCCTCCCGCAGGGGAGAATCCACCACCATTATCTCCATCTGGGGAGGAGACATCCCGGCTAAGGACGGGGGCCCCTCCCCAGGTGCCGCAGGAGGGGGGGGATACAATTCCCCCCTCTTCTTCCTCTTCCTTCTCTTCCCTCCCCCATTGCGGGGAGGGACAACCGGGCACCCGCCCGCACCAATACGATGGGAAGCGGGGAGCCCCTCCTCCTCACACTTGGGGCAGTGTGCGGCCCTAGCCGCACACTGCCCAACGCGGTGCCCCTCCACCCCGCACCTGAGGCAGCAATCGCCCCGGTCGACGGTGGAGGGACACCACCTTCTTATGTGCCCCCTACCCAGGCACTTAAAGCACCTGGGGGGGGGACTAACCTCCGGGAGAGTTTGGGTCCCTACCGTCCTAAAGGACCCAGACTTCCTCCCCCTCCTAACCGCCAAAGCGTCCCGGAAACCCGGGAACCTACGCTTCCCAAACCACTCGGGGGGACAGAACCCCCTCGAGCACACACACCCGGACCTCCTCTCCCCCTCTTCCAGAAGACGGAGGAGCCCAACAAGAGCTCCCCGGACCAAAGTCCGGAGAGCCCCATCATCCCCCGCAGTCGCCAAATAGTGCGGGGCGCCTGCGTCGCACGCCCCGCACCGCCCGTCGCCAGATGACGACATAGGGGGGGCCGGGACCATACCCCCCCTACGCCGGCCTCGAGGGTCCGTTCCCTCTGAGGCGGTACGTCATTATCTTTGCTAATCATCCTTTCATTAAATTGTAATTTTTTTACTTGGTTGTCTTCCAAGGGGGGGTTATTTCGGAGCTCCCCACTCCTAGGTCGGCTGGGATAACCCTCCTCACGAGTCCAACCTACCCGGGTTTTTTAACATGGTTATTCCTTCCATGTGTGCGCTCTTAGACTCCTGGGATTTCTCCCAGGGGAGCCCCTCCACCACGGCAAGGTGGCACACAACAGAGGGGTGACGCACAACGGAGGGGCGCACAGTCACCTACCTTAACGTCTTTAACATACTTATCGCTTTTCTTGCTCACACTCACGTCCACGCTGCTCACTTCACTCTGTTTTTTGTCGCACTTTGTAGCGATATGGCCACGCGCACCGCACTTGAAACATTTTGGGCCCTCCGCCTTCGTAGGACATCCGGTAGCCATGTGATCACGTTGACCGCAGTTGAAACACCGCCTCTCAGTACCGCTGTTCGTTGTTTCCTTCTTCTCGTTCTTCTTATCACTCACTCGACTCTGCTCTTTGCCACTCTGCCGTCGCCGGTCCGCGTTACTGAAGCTGGATGACTTATCCTTCAGGGAAACTTTCTCAAAGGCTTTTAGCAGCGATGCCTTCGTACCAATTTGCCCGATGCGCGCTTGATCTCGAAAGCTAACTTCCGGTATCCCATCTATTAGATATTCCACTATTTTGTCCTCAGGAATCGGCACTTGATTGGCTAGGATAATCTTCTTGTGGACGTACTGGTGAAACGTCACCCGGCTACCAGACACGCGCCTCAAACTGCTTACGCAATTTTACTTTAGTAGGACGATGATCGAACATCTCACGTAGTTCGACGAGTAGATCATTGACGGATAACTCGATGTATTCTGCCTTCGACCGGAACCACTCGGACGCCTTCCCCTTCAGACGCAAGCCGATTAAAATCTTAACGTAATCATCAGACAGGCGATAAGTTTTCTTCAGTAACTTGAGCTGCAGTTCTCAGTTTTCATAACTGCCGATGCTACCATCGAAATAACTGAGCAGGTCCGCTATGACTGAGATGCTTGCCTTGGCGACATTGCGGGAAGCGTTCTCCCCTTCTGCAACCCCTTCATTCGTCACGTTCAACTGCTGAGTCTCTCTCAACAGATCAATCTCTCTTCTCATTACCCGCAACTCTCGCTCGGCCAATTCTCTCTCTCGACGATATATATCGGCTTGTCTTCGATACGCAGCCGATGCTTCCGCTTCTATATTGGATTCGTCTGGATCCTTGTGAGCGTCGCGCTAAGCAGCGTCTCTGGCTCTTCTCTCGCCCTAGCGCTGGTCGGGTCCGCGTCGTATAACCGTTTTAGCAACTCACTCTTGTTTCCCGTCATGGGTAAATTCAGTTCCCGCAGCTTCTCTCTAAGCTGGGTTATCGTATAATTCGCTGGATCTTGACACTCAATATCACGCACTATTTTCCTCACAGTTCTCACAGATCACAATGTATCTCACTGACTCTTAGCTCGTAATGTACTCTAATGTCTCTTAGCTCGCAATCCCGGACGAGCCCCCAAAGTTTGTAGGAAGTCGTTCCCACAAGAGATAAAATAAATGTTTAATAATGAAAATATATTAAGTTTATTTAAACAAATTAATCAGAATTGTAATTTATACAAGAGAGAACACGACTCTTCGTATGCTCACGATCTCGCGGAACTCACAACACACTTGCGCTTCGACGTTTAATGTTTACTCTCAGCGGTCTCGCGACTCTCTGAATATTTTCCGTGCATAACGCAAATTATGATCGTCTAATTAGCGAAAGACAATCGCCAGGTCATCAGACGATCGGAAAAACGCTCGCTTGGCAACACCTTCTCGCAACGCTCAGGTGGCAACACGCGCGACCTGTTACCAACCTGCTTTTAAAATAAAAACAACGCAATAAAACATTAAACGATTAAACAATTTTCGCCTTCTCGCAGCGGTGAGGTGGCAATGCGCAACTTTTTTTTTTTTTTTTTTTTTATAAGGATGGGGAAATCCTATTTACGGATACCCACGGGCCATGGGCTGAGGAGGCACCATGGACCCGCGGGTTATGTGGGAAGTGGGGCCAGGCATCACCCTATGGCATTCTTCTGGCCCCCCTCCGGGGTGTGACCCTTGCGGGTCCCCTCTCGTTTAATAGGGGAGAGCCGGCCACCACCAACTCTCCCCCCCCTAACCCGAGGGGCGCCGTTGTGCAAGGTGGGCCTCAAACCACCCTTATAGCACAACGCCGCCCCCCCTGTGACCCGTCTCACCTGGGAGGGGGGCTAATCCCCCCGCCCAGGCCGGACCCCCATCCTTGTCAGGCCTTTTTTTTTTTTTGTTGTCGAGGGGGAAATCCTTTATGGATACCCGAGGGGTTCGGGGGAACCCCTCGGGTTATGTGGGACTCACCGTATTTAGCCGGCATACCCACTAAAACCCCCCCGGGTCAATCGACACGGCCCTTAATGAGAGGGGGAGAGGAATCACCTAAAGGCATACTTCTCTCCCCCTCTCGGGCTGGCCTGCACGGAAGAAGTCCGTGCAGGCCTCTTCTCGTAATTTGGAGGAGGAGCCGTGACCAGCGGCTCCTCCTCCACCACGCTGGGGGGGATCGGCGCGACCGAGAGCCCCCGCTCTCGGCCGGCCGGTAGTGCTCCCCCCCAATCCCCCCCCCCAGATGTTAAGAGGGGGGAATGACACAAGTGCCCCCCGATGTTGTGGGGGGCTAAAAGGGGTGACTGGGTGAAGCCCAGTCACCCCTTAACCTTATTCTTTTTCTTCTTCTTTTTTCGGGGGTGGAGGTCCACCGGGGAGGGAGGATTCCTCTCCCCCTCCTCCACCCCTATCAAAAAGAATCTGTTAGCCTCGAGACGGGCACGGGGGGCGCCTTGACGGCACTTACCCCCGATGCCCGCGTCGAGGCAACTTTAGTAACCTTCGGGCGCCGATATTCGACCGGGACAGCCGTCACGTGGCAGCGGAGCTCCCAGCCTGGGTGCTCCACTGCCAGTTTCGTGACGGCGTCCCTCACTAGGTCGACGCTATCGGCGCCCTCTGGAAGAGCGATGGCATCAAAATTGATGCCATCGCTCCTACTTTTGATATGGCGGAGACCCTCGGCAACGCGAGGGTCTCCGCATCTAATCTTTTCCCGGAGCATGTCCCACACCGCCGGGTGTTCCGGAGGGACGACATCATGCTCTATATTGCTGATGATGTCGTCCCAGGACCGGACGACTCTGCAAGAGGGGCGGTGGAGAAGGGTGAAGGAGACAGGTCTCCCCCCCAGCCCCCCTCAGAAACCGGCCCCGGGAAGACATCACCAGCAATATCCTCTTCTATCACCGCCTTGGGGGGAACCTCAGTTCCCCCCTTGGCCCCAACTCTTCTGGCCATTTTAACCAGAGGGGCGGCGTCCAGAAGGGCCGCCGCCCCAACCTCTTTATCGGTCAGCCTTGTAAGGCTGACCGAGGGGAGGAGGCGGGAGAGCTTGGCGTCGTCACCATCCCCCACCTCCTCCCCTTCCTCCACCACAACGGAGAGGGGGGGACATCTCCCCCTCCCTCCCACCCACAAGAGAGGAAGAGGATTCCTCCTCCCTTCTCTCTTCCTCCGCCACCACCATGGGTTCCCCAAAAGGGGAGCTCATGGGGGGCAAACCCTCCACAGAGGCCGCCCCCAAGCTGGCATCTGAGCCAGCCTCAGGGACGACCTCCATGGGGACGTCCTCTTGAGGAGGGGTCACTTCCACCAAAGGTGGAGGCCCCTCCCCAGATACAACCGGGGAGGGGGTGAGGCCCCCCTCCCCTTCCTCCGTTTCCTCCTCCCTCCCCCGCGACGGGGAGGGACCACAGGGCACCCGCTCCCACCGATCCGGTGGCGAGCGGGTAGCCCCGCGTCTGCACACTGGGGGCAGTGTGCGGCCGGCGCCGCACACGCCCCCACATGGTGCCCCTCCGCGCCACACCGCAGGCAGCAATTGCCCCGGTTGGCAGCGGAGGGACACAAGCGTCGAATGTGCCCCCGCCCCAGGCACTTGTAGCACCTGGGGGGGGGCACTTACCTCCGGGGAGGTCTGCGTCCCGACAGAACGGGACGCAGGCCTCCCCCTACCTCGAACCACCGAGGCGTAGGTCCCGGTCGAAACCGGGCCTACGCCTCCCGAACTGCGCGCCCCCCAGAGCAGGAACACCTCGAAGATGGCTCCCCCATCAAGTGGAGGAGCCCCTCAAGAACCGCCAGGGCCCTCTCTAAGAGAAGGACCTTGGCCCCCTCAGACGCAACACCCGCAGGCGCATTCTTGGGCAGGGGGCCTGCGTCGCACCCCCTGCCCGGTGTGTCGCTCGATGACGACGTGGGGAGGGCCACACCACCCCCCCCCCCACGCCGGCCCCTGGGGCTCCGAGACCCCTGGGGCGGTAAGTTTATCGTCTTACTAGTCATCTTAGTCCATAAATTGTAATTTTTTTACTTGGTTGTCTTCCAAGGGGGGGTTATTTCGGAGCCTCCCACTCCTAGGTCGGCTGGGATAACCTTCCTCACGAGCCCGACCTGCCCGGGTTTTTTAACATGGTTTTCCTTCCATGTGTGAGCTCTTAGACCCCTGGGATCACTCCCAGGGGAGCCCCTCCACCACGGCAAGGTGGCTCACAACGGAGGGGATCCTTGTTAGGCCTGGACAGAACCAGGCCGTCCAAGGAATGGGGACCCTCACCACCGCCGCCCCGGCCCCGCCTTGGAAACGTCCGAGCGGCCCGGGGCGGCCCGGCCCGGGAGTTCCGGGACACCACCGGCCCGTCACGATCCAGGGACCCTTCACCAGTAGACTCGGCGAACCGAGTCCACCGGATCAGGGCCCCATCAAGCCTCCAGGCATTTGGGATAAATCCCGGTGTGCCGGAGTCCCCCTCCTCTACTTCGGGGAGAGGGTGTGAAACCCCCTTCACGAAGACCCGTCCTGGCATTTGGGAAAAATCCCAGGGCTGCCAGGCCCCTTCCTCCGCTCCGGGGGGGGGGTGTACTCGTCCAACGACACCCCACCCCCACCCGGAGACTCCTCCCAGCATTTGATAGGGAATCCTATCGGGGTGCTGATCCCCTTTTCCTTCATCTCCGGGGAGAAGGTGTACTCTTCCCGTGACACCTCCATCTACCCGGAGAACTCGTGCGGCATGGGCGAGCCCTTTCGGGGTGCCAGCCCCGTTCGTCTTTGGCGCTCTTGGTCAGGAGGGACTCCTCCCCATCAGGTCAATGATGGAGGTAAAACCAACCATCATTGACCGGATGGATCAGCAGAGTCTCTCCCTAAGCCCCCTCACCACGACAAGGTGGCGCCAATTCGAGAGGGTGGCAACGCGCAACCTGTTACCAACTCGCTTTAAAACAGATGCAACGCAATAAACGATTAAACAATTTTGGCTCCCTACACTAGTTCTTCTAATTTTCTTTTATTTTCATTTTCGTCATAATTCTTTCTATCCTCATATTTTTTCTGAATAAACTGAAGATGTTCCAACCATTGCTTCTCCAATTCTAATTTTGTTCGAGATGTTTTTGATCCTGTTCCATGTCTTTTTTTCTGTTGTACCGTTCTCATTTCTGCAACTTCTGTAGTAAGGTCTGCATCTTCTTGAATATTACTTGAATCTCTTACATATTCTTCGTTAGCCGTTATATTCTGAGTATTTATCAATATTGGCGAATTAAAAGCATTATCAGTACCACTATTGCTGCTTTTGTTATCTAAAATTTTTTATAATCTTTTATCGTAATCATCATAAATCTTTGGGGCATTTCCACTAGTGCGATTATGATCTTTTTTCTTGTTATAAGATTTTTTTAATGTGCTAAATTTCCACCTGACTTGATCTGACCTTTTTTTTTTTTTTGTTCACGAGGAGGAAACCTTTTATAGGTACCCTAGGGGCTCTGGGGAGCCCCTAGGGTTATGTGGGACTCACCCAGGGGGAGAACAAGTCCCCCTGGGCATACCCACTAAAACCTCCCCGGGGTGCCTTTCCTTAGCCCATAGTGAGGGGGAGCTGGGCATCACCATAGGTATTCTTCCAGCTCCCCCTCGGGGCGTGGCCGTTAACAGCGGCCTCTGCAGAGGGAGAGGGCAAAGACCCCTACAAGACCTCCCCCTGCCTGTTATGATTAGTGACCATAATGGGAAAGGTCCGCCACCCCGGAACCTTCCCCGCCCCCGATGTTAGTGGGGGCTGGAGTCGGCCAGGAGCCCCAGCTCTTAGCCGACCCCCCACTGGGGGAGATATAAATTTCCCCCAACTTCCCATGCGGGAGGTGATGAGGGGAGAGGACTAGTCCCCTTCCCCATAGGGCCCCCCCGTCGGGCCGGAGAAAGATTCAGAGTAGGTGCTCATGGCGGCCCAATCCCGAGAGTCATAGCTCCCAAAGAATAATTCCGCCTCCTCCATCGGCATATCTTCGACTATGCCGAAACGCTCTCCTGGACTAAGGGGGTAGCGATAGCGGAAACTAGGGACCTCAGGGCCTTCCGCCCCAAGCTCCCCCCGTCCTCCAGACGGCCCCAGAAGGGGTACCGCCTTTATCATCTCGAGGGGGGGAGTAACCCCCCTCCCTCCTGACTTGATCTGACCTGACCTGTTAACTATAAAAATAAATTAGAAATATATAAGCACATTTAGTTAATAAATATAAAATGTTTTATATATTTACTGGAATTTCAGATAAACCTAGGTCATTTAAATCCTGTGCTACTAACTGCCAAAATTTTTTATTTTTTTTTAGTATTATCAGCTTCAATATTACGAGTTTCATAAGCAGATAAAAGCGCAAAAGTAGTTTGCCTATTCCATATAAATTTGCTATCCTTTAATAAATATTGTTCATTCTGTTCTTGTTCATGAGAAATTAAATTAGTTGTTCCTTGCTGTTGATTCATATCTTTTTCTTGTAAGATACTTATAGAGTTTGATATTGGCACACAAGAGAGAGATTGATACATATTGTTTTTTATACCCAAACTTCTTGTACTGAAAATAAAACAGATATATATTAAGATATTAAAATATGAAATTGTATTAAACGTGGTCTACAATACGTAAAGTAAGGCTGGCGTAAGGAGTAAGAGTAGAAGTAAGAAAACTATTTTCGGTTTAAACGAGCTGAATTAACGGTGTAAGCGAAATAAATTAGTTTAATTTCTTATACCTCCTTTCTTCATCTAGATATCTGACAATTAACTTATCTGCAAGATATCTGCTAGAATAGCCAATTTCTATTGGCTAATCAGCAAGTTATCCGTCGGATAGAGTTATCTGGAGGTGAAGAAATTGGCCATTACTTCTACTCTTATTCTTATGCTTTTATGTCCTTACTCTAGCTTTTTTTAACCAAAAATAGTCTCCTCGAAAATATTCTTACTCCTTACGCCAAGCTTACTCCACACGTATTGTAGACCACTCTTACAATTAGTGTATACTAAAATTCAGGAAATATTCAGCTATAAAAAACAAACCCATAGTTGCAGTCCGTCAAATTTTCAACCAAAATTATTTTTCCAGTTTTCTTCATCGTAAAATCTATCATACGAAAGCAAAATCTTAGATTGCAAATTTATAATTTATATTGATAAACTAAAATTAAATATATGACTTACGTGTAATATATTATGAAAAGTATATTATTTTCTATGACATATAATTAATAAATAATTAATTCTCTTCATAAATAATATTTTTATAATAAATTCTCATTCATTGCACAAAGTATCACAAGAGAGAGTATCTTAACCTCACTTATTACCAATAAAATCGAATTTTTATCAAATATATAATCAAATAAATAGGTGCATTTATTTTTCGACATTGGTAGAACTGAATGTTACACACCTCATGGTGTAAAGATACAAGGTGAACCATTCCGGTGGATGCGCAGTCGTTCAAAAGTAGTGGGGAGCAGTAAGCCAATCATCTTTTCCCCAAAATGAAAAAAAAAATGAATGAATGTTGATTATACAAAGTGTAGCTTTTAAATGTAGCTCATTGCGCAATAAGGGCGTGGCTTAAAATTTCGACGGAGACGCGGAGACGCGCGTATTTTAAATGTACAAGGTTAATTGAAAATTAAAACACGATATTTACATTGAAAAATAAATATATTAATTAAAGACATCAATAACAATTAATAACAATAAATAAAACGATATTAATACAAATAATAACATGCAACATCAATAACAATAAAATAACTAATATGTGATAGGTCTTAAATAATTATGTTACATATATGCTTTATCTTTTTTTTATTTGTTTTTTTAATGTTATTCTTTATTGTTATTTCTCGATTTAGTTTTCTTACTCTAATGTAGGTTCGTGTTCGTACTAGACACGCGACAACCTCTGTAGGAAATTCGTTTTTTATTTTAGTACACACAATCTTGGTCAATTTGTCAAAAATTTTATCCTCTAGATTAAAAAATTGCCCATGATATTTTTGAAATTCTGTATTCATCACTTGTGCAGCGGACAAAAATTCAGGAGAAGGATGAATACAGTTTCCCCGCGAGATGAATGACAACCAATCGTCGCTGGAGGCCATCATTGATGTTTGCAACCCAAATGCGGATATTTATGCAAAAATCGGTGTGCGACGTATCCTACTACATAAAGTAGCGCTTGTGATTCGATGTCTTGCTTTGCGATGTTGGCTTCGAATTCCTGTAATAACTGCAACTCGTCATCGGTTGCAAAATACTTATGTACTTGCGTTGCTACAATATTGCATAAATTATATTATACAAATATTATTGTAAATGATGAAGTAATTGTGATAATGAGAGTATTATTAAACATTATTTAATGATAATTAATTATCATGATTAATTACACCGGCACACAAAAAGAAAAAAGTGGTCTGTACTTTTGACCAAACCCACCTATTTATATGTATTTTGGCTCGCTGAAACCGAATCTGGAGGTCGTTTAGCCCGTCTACCTCTTGGTTTTGAGTAAATCGCAAAAAATAGCGAAAAATCGCATTAGTAAGTGCGACAAAATTAGGAAAAAATTTTTTTGACTTTCAACAAGTAAATTTCTTATATAGTTTGATGTGCTTCACCCAAATTTGAAGTTTATTGAGCTTTATCATCCATAGTATTGCCGAAAATCGCGAAAAATAGCTCAAATAGTAAAAAAAACGATTAAAATCGCAACAAATCGCGTTTATGAGCGTAAAGCAATTCGGGAAAAAATTTTCTGACCTTAATGAGGTATATTTATTATGTATTTTGATGCCCTGAACCCGTTTTTCAACTTTGTTGAGCTCTGTTACCCACAGGTTTTAGCGAAAATCGCAAAAAACCGCGTTAGCGAGCGTAAAAATCGTTGTTTTCTTATGCTTTTTTTCTCTTGTAACGAACTCTTTTATCTTCGAATGATCTATGGGGGTTTCTTTTCCTCTTCACTCCGGTCTGAATCGTTTCCCTTTTTAACGTCCAACAGAAATCTGCCATCATATTAATATCCCACCTTCCTTGGTACCGCTGCTCCATTTCACTTATGTCTTGATGGAATCGTTCTCCTTGTTCTTCGCTGTAGTCTCCGAGATTTTGAGGAAAGTAGTCAAGATGCGAGTGTAGGAAGTGCACTTTTAGACTCATCAAGCAACCTAACTTTTTGAATTTTCGCATTAGCATCGTATAACACAAACCACAAATTGTACGTGGCATCCAGTTATCATTCTGGTCAGTAATTTCTAAACCAAAACACAGAGTGTAAAGAGATTTCACTTTAGGAGATAAAGATCTTCGGTTTTTAGAAGTTTCAAATTCACCACAAATAAAACAAAATGAATCGTGACTTTTATCACATAAATGTGAGTTACTTCTTGTAGCATTATACTCTACAGAGGCCAAGTCACCCACCAATGTAGAGCTGCGGTCGCTTGATGACGACGCCTGCGAGCCCGCTTGCTCACCCTGACCAGCCGCCGATACTGGGCTTCCGACACCCTGCATCGTAAAACACTGATTTGTGCCTGCCATGACGGCAAAAATGCCGTTAACCCCTTGGCCAGACGGATCTGTTGCCCACCGTCACCACGAGAAGGTGCCCTGGTTACAGACACAAATCAGTGCTTTACGATGTGGGACGCGACCAGGTTAAAAAAGCGTGTCACAGGCGTTGTCAACAAATGATTTCATCTGTATATTGGTGGGTTACTCGGGCTCTGTAGAGTATAATGCTACAAGAAGTAACTCACATTTATGTGATAAAAGTCACGATTCATTTTGTTTTATTTGTGGTGAATTTGAAACTTCTAAAAACCGAAGATCTTTATCTCCTAAAGTGAAATCTCTTTACACTCTGTGTTTTGGTTTAGAAATTACTGACCAGAATGATAACTGGATGCCACGTACAATTTGTGGTTTGTGTTATACGATGCTAATGCGAAAATTCAAAAAGTTAGGTTGCTTGATGAGTCTAAAAGTGCACTTCCTACACTCGCATCTTGACTACTTTCCTCAAAATCTCGGAGACTACAGCGAAGAACAAGGAGAACGATTCCATCAAGACATAAGTGAAATGGAGCAGCGGTACCAAGGAAGGTGGGATATTAATATGATGGCAGATTTCTGTTGGACGTTAAAAAGGGAAACGATTCAGACCGGAGTGAAGAGGAAAAGAAACCCGCTACATAGATCATTCGAAGATAAAAGAGTTCGTTACAAGAGAAAAAAAGCATAAGAAAACAACTATTTTTACGCTCGCTAACGCGGTTTTTTGCGATTTTCGCTAAAACCTGTGGGTAACAGAGGTCAACAAAGTTGAAAAACGGGTTCAGGGCATCAAAATACATAATAAATATACCTCATTAAGGTCAGAAAATTTTTTCCCGAATTGCTTTACGCTCATAAACGCGATTTGTTGCGATTTTAATCGTTTTTTTTTTACTATTTGAGCTATTTTTCGCGATTTTCGGCAATACTATGGATGATAAAGCTCAATAAACTTCAAATTTGGGTGAAGCACATCAAACTATATAAGAAATTTACTTGTTGAAAGTCAAAAAAATTTTTTCCTAATTTTGTCGCACTTACTAATGCGATTTTTCGCTATTTTTTGCGATTTACTCAAAACCAAGAGGTAGACGGGCTAAACGACCTCCAGATTCGGTTTCAGCGAGCCAAAATACATATAAATAGGTGGGTTTGGTCAAAAGTACAGACCACTTTTTTCTTTTTGTGTGCCGGTGTTATCATTATTACATGTTTCTAAGAGATCAAAATACCAGCAGTATCACATTCCTATTCTTCTTCATCATCTTTTTCTTCTACTGACATACGGCCATTGTTCTCAACGTTTGTTGAGTCTTGCCTGAAATTTGTGTCATCAAGAAATAGTGCAGCTTCCGCCGCCGATTTGTCTTGCCCATTTTCGAAAATGTCTGCTTCCATTCTAAACTTGTCTTCTAATAGTACGAACGGTGTTGAGGTGTCCATTTCCGTATTAGATCTCGCAGAAATGGCATGAGTCGAAGGCTTACCCAATATAAACAATTTCAGTCGATTTCTAAATTGTATAGGTGACTGATGAGCTCCCATGCCTCTTATGTAAGAGAAAAAGTTTTCCAATACGTCTTGACATAACTTTCGAGTAATTATGTATTGAGGTTGGAACTTTTCATCGGTGTATTTTTCCTTTAGATAAGGCAGCAGCTGTTTCAGTGATGTACTTGTTACTAAAATTCCCTTCTGGAATGGCATCAGACTTGAATGTTTTATTACTCTAAGTTTTTTAATAACTTCGATCATCTCATCTACCGTTTTGTTTTGTTCTTCTAAGGCAATTCCGTAAGCATTAGCACCACTGTGCTTTCCAAACTTCATTTGGCTGTTCAGCACGTCGAACCAATTATTAATAATTTTTATTACATTCGACATTGTCTGCCAATTTTGATTTGAGAGGAATCCCTTTTTCCCGCAATATTCTAAAGCCTTGGCATTCCTCATTGAGAAGACTTGAACCGCTAAGAGTACACGTTGCCGTTGAAAACCTTTAGCGTCGAGATGAGCTCTGGTCAAATTAAATGCGATTTTTAAATCGTTAGAATTCAAGCGTAACAATTCTTCTAGAAGTGATTTGTCTAATGTTTTGCCATCTACAATAAACCCTGAATCAAACAAATTATTTCTCAATAATTTAATCAGGTGTGGCACATCAGCAAACATAAAAACTTTCAAAGAATTGTCCGACGGATGCGGGAAACAACATAGTTTTTGTACACCTTCATTGCTTTTCTGCTGTTGTGTTTTTTCCGTTGTAATTCCAATGTTAAGTTCTTTCCATATTTGTGGGACTCATATCACTGGTTGTCGCTACCACTATATAGCCAATGTCGTATAAAGCGCTTATGATGTTAAATAGAATGTCCTTCGTCATAGGTTTTTCATACTCATAATAGATTGGTTGTTTCCATTTGGAAAACAAACCTCGAACTATCGCAACCTGGCAAGTTTTGTACGGTCCGTAAATTTGCTGCTCTCGTCGTTCTAAATCGATTCTGTTATCAATGTAGATCTCATCAAAAGTCAAAACATAAATTTTTTCCGCAGTGATTAAATCTTGTCCTTTTTTTTCCATTATCTTCAAAACTTCTTCAAGAATTCCAGGCTTCATCTTGAACTCAATAACCCAGTTTCGCAAAGTTTGAATGGAAGGTAGCGGAATTTTCATAACTTTGCGACAATAGTTGTAGGCTCTTGCACTCGAGCACCGAAGAGTTATTGCTGCTTGTATATCTTCAGCTGTCCACTTTACTCGAGTTTTCTTATACATAAGCCTCTTTACTTGTCCCGGTGTGAAGATGGTGTGTAAAATGTCCGCCGCAAAATTTTCTCCCATTTTTTTCATATCTTTCTGCATGCTCTCAATGACCTTGCATTTTTCTTCTAACTCGGCCTGCAGTTGGAGATTCTTGCCAACAAGCTGTTCATTTTCATTCTTTACTTCCGCCAAAACAGTCAACAGCTGTTCACTTTCTCTACAATGAAATAAATTTACATTTGAAGACAATTTTTAAAAATTTGTACGTATGCACAAATTTTTTTATATACGTACTTTTGTGTTAATTCGATGTTTGTCATTGGTACTTCAGCATCTCCTTGAATTCCTTCGGTCCTTGGTTCATTTCTGAAACAAAGAATAAAATGAATATCCATAAGAGAAGAGAAAATCTATATTAATATTGTTACAGAGGAGAATTAATATTTAAAAGAGCACATACTCTTCATCAAAATTGATGCTGTCCAGTGACATTTTTTCTTGTACACTTGCCGTACATAGCACAAAACTGCTATTTGATTCATCGATGTCTTGTGGGATGATGTCTCTTTTGGAATTATGCTTTGTACAATCTACCAGTTCTGCGTACGTTGGTATTCCAGTACTGTAATTATCATAAACAATGCAATATTGTATTTTTTAACGTGTATTCTAATTAAAATAATTTTTGTTGGCTCTCTAAACTGTTACACCTACGTAACGCAACAAACAGCAGTGACCAGTCATTTTATTGCATCATCTGTATTAGATATAATTGAATTTAAATTATTATTCTTACCAAACAGATTTCTGTGAAGGTCCTGCATCATCATCACAAATTGTTTCAAATGAATACAATAGTTTTTGCTTTTTATTTGGCAAATCGAGCAGCTCTGTCGGTACCGATCCTTTTCTCAATTTGCATACGGCTTTCGGTGAAATGTGTGCGGAACATATATTTTTTAATTTTCTTCCATAAAACGTTAATTACTCGTATACTTTTATTAAAACATACAAACAAAATAAAGCAAAATTAAATGTATATGATTTTATTTTTTACGATATACGATTTAATTTTAACGTAATTTTTAAATTAATGAAAATTATATTTATTTACCATGCGTAACCTTAAAATTGTCATCTCGGCGACAAGCCTCCAACCATTTCGATCGTAATTCCGGATCTTGAGGGAATGAAAAGTACTTGACGCTCTTATTAAACACATAATTTTTGCGACTTTTACAGTTCTTTACGAAACAACTGGGCATATTAATATTTCAGTAAGAGCTACACTTTGTATAATCAACAACACACAATGGCAACATGTCAGTGTTTTTATTTGTTTTGTGTCAAAACAAATAAAAAAAAGATAAAGCATATATGTAACATAATTATTTAAGACCTATCACATATTGGTTATTTTATTGTTATTGATGTTGCATGTTATTATTTGTATTAATATCGTTTTATTTACTGTTATTAATTGTTATTGATGTCTTTAATTAATATATTTATTTTTCAATGTAAATATCGTGTTTTAACCCTCCGTCTGCAAAGGTTTTTTCGGCACCTTAGGTCTGCAAAGGGGGGTAACTCGTGACCTGGTATGTGTTTTAGCGACTAGTGCGCTTCAAAAAATCTGAAAAAATTCATGGGGCTTCTTTCAACCTTTAACTTGAAGTCCAAGTCATAATATTTCGAAAAAAATTTATTTTGTTTATTTTTTGTTTTATTAAAAATTGGAGGTACCTATGGAAAAATCACTTGTTTACTTAAAAAATCATAACTTTAAGACAACAAAAGATATCGACATGAATCAAGAACGAAATTAAAGGGGAAGAATGTACCTTTTAACAAAAAAATGGCTCAATTGATGATTTTGAAAAAAAATGCTTAATTTTTGCACATCAAAATAGGTAATTTTTTATTACAAATTTCGACATAAAAATGGGAATAAAAAGGGATTGACGAATAACAATGGCACTGAAACGCATAATATCATGTCAGGTGATTGCCAGTATTTATTATAATATAACAAAAGTACAAAAAAAAGTTACAAAAATGTACACAAATGTAATCACTGCCTTAAACGGTCTTGTTGGAGCACTCGAGGCAGTTGTAAACTCGGTGGTCTTCGCAGGTCGGTTTTTGGCATTTTGCGCAACAATAAAATGTTTTCCTGTCTGTCTTTTTAAGGCAAAAAGAACATCTTTTCCTTTTTGACATCTTGTCAGCTCCAAGCGTTATGTTATTTTCGCCACCGTTGCACAAAAAAAAAATTTTTTAATTTTTCCGCCACGGGGATATTTTTATGGCTTTTTTAAAGATATATTAATGCCAAAAAAACTGGGAAAAAAAAATTTTTCTTAACTCACCTATTTTGGCAACACGCTCTGCAAAGGGGGGTCACTCGTGCCTTCGTCGATTTTAGTCGGGCTGCCACGGCGGTCTCAGGCGAACTGCCGACTCGGTACCGCGTGTGGTGCTTCTCGGGCAACCTAACTTTTTTTACGGATGCCACCTAGCGCCCTTTCTTGGCGCCTTCCGAAGTTACAACGACTGGAAGTTTTCGGGAGGGCATGAGTGACCCCCCTTTGCAGACGGAGGGTTAATTTTCAATTAACCTTGTACATTTAAAATACGCGCGTCTCCGCGTGGGAACAATTGATTGGTCGAAATTTTAAGCCACGCCCTTAATGCGCAATGGTTCACCTTGTATCTTTACACCATGACACACCTCAACTCTCTGCAAAAGCAGAGTTCGAAAAAGTCGACTTGAGCTATTGACACATAACGACACAAATCAAATGGAAAGCACAAATGATGATTTCCCTAGACTTGTATCGACTTGAGTCATATAATACTCCTAGTTGCTAGTTCCGTATCTTCCCAATGAGAGGATCGAGGCCCATAAAAGAGAGACGCACGATTTCCAAATATGGGCATAGACGGTCAAGTCTATTGAGTGAGTGTGAGCGAGAGGCTAAAAGAAAACATTGGGTGCGTTCCGAGTTACGCATTAGGGTGCAAACCCATGTAGCGGAATAGCGTAACGCGGAACGAGAGCGGAACCAATCACGAGCGTTCCGCAGTTTTCGTTACGCAGCTTCCAAATCCCTCATCTCCATGGAGCGGAATGAGAGTAAGCGGAATAAATAGCAAATCTATAAATGACATTTAAATCTTGTTTTTATCGCTCGTTTATTATTATCATGCACCTAAATACTGAATTAAATGCGTTTTTTATTGGAAATATTGATCAAAGATGTTAAAATATATGAAATTAGTTTAATGTAATTTAACCTTTATAAAATAATGACTTATGATTGGTTGCGCAAAGTCCGCGATGCGCTCATTATGCTCCATGGGTATTGGGAGTTCACGTTTTAGCGCAACAAAAATGACGGAATATATGTATGTACACTGAAATATATTTCAGTGTGTGTATATACACATGTTTTGTTAAATTCGCAAAAATAACGTGGTGAAATAAATTATTATTACAGAGATAAATTATTATTACAGAGATAAATTATTAGTTATTACTCATTGTTGAGAGGTAAGACAAAACTAGTTAATAGTAAAGTTAATAATAATTAAAACTTTATAACTCGCATGCAGTATATTATATAATGAAATATATATTATTAATAATATTGTATATACTGTGATTTCATATATGTGATAATTTATATATATTTTGACAGTTACAAAAAGATTGTGATGAATTCTCAATTGCATTATTATGCATTTACAAATATTGGAAGAAATGGAGACAATCTCCAATATATCACAGAGCAGTAAAAAAAAAGTTGCTTAAATTATACGTAATATATAAAAAAATGGTACAACATGAGAATGCATTGAAAAAAAAGCAAAAAAGAAAATTTTGGGTTCGTCCTATCTTCACGCCTCAAAAAAGATTTTTGCAGGGTGCCAGTAATAATCTGATCCCTGAAATGTTGAACTCCAATGACACAAAATATTGTAATTTCATGCAATTGACACCAATATTATTCGAGAAATTATTAGAGATTATTAGTACAAGAATTGAAAAGCAGTATGCAATCCGAGAACCAATTTCAACACGAACACGATTGGAACTTACTTTACGATATTTAGCTAGTGGTGACAGTATGGCATCTATATCATATCTATTCCGTGTAGGAAATTATACAGTATCGAAAATAATTTGTGAAACATGTGAATGTATTTAAGACTTATTAAAGGAAAAAGTTCTCTTTAATCCGACAACAGAAAACTGGCGTAAGGTAGCCAAAGACTTTGAAGATTTGTGGATATATTACGCAGCTGCGCAAAAGCTGTTCCGCTATTTTCGCTATAATAGAAACGCGGAACGCTTGTGATTGGTTCCGCTCTCGTTCCGCGTTACGCTATTCCGCTACATGGGTTTGCACCCTTAAGCGCGTAGACTACATAGCATATATGTAATACTACTATATTGCTAGTCACGTATCTACCCAATAAGCGGCATGAGCGTTGAGGGAGCGAGATAGAAAATACGGTACGCATGCGCATGTGTGTCAAAGTACATAAACTGTACATGCGCAAACGTTCAACGTTGAACGCATGCGTCTACTAACTATGCGTACAGGCATATGTAAAGGCAGAAAGTAATATAAAAAAGTTGCGTTTATTATATAATACGACTTATTGAATTAATATTATGATAAGAAAAAATGTATAAATAAAAAAAACGAGATACATCATCTGTTTCTTGCAATCCGCAAACTTTAATCAATTTTTTTCGTATTTCTGCTTTCTTTGGAAATCTAAAAATAATAATTTAATTATTGTGTGTGAACGATCGTGTATACTTAATCAGGAGACGCGGTAGCGTCTCCGGCCATGTTCAAAAATAGAAACTACAAGTAGACGCTACAAGTCTCTTATCCCGCACCCTTAAAGTCGACTTTTTGGGGGTGTAGAACTATTAAAATATAAAAAATTTTGAAATGCCTGTAGCATATTCCGAAAGGTGGTATCGCCACGAGTAAGTTAAGCCAAAAAAGAAAAAAATCGGTCAAGCCGTTCTGGACATATAAACGGTCAAAAAGTGATGTTTTTCACGAAAAATGAAGTAACGTCTTCTTCTCTGTCCGCAATCATATGTACTTCTCTTCTCTCTTACCTTTCACTCACACCTCCCCCAACTTCCACTCACCCACTCCCCCCTCCCCTCCCCTTTCTCCCCTCCCTTCCCCTCCCCCCTCTCCCCTCCCCTTCTCAATTTTTTCGTCTTTTTCGCTCTATTTCGCACTTTTTCATCATCTTTCACCCCCTCTCACTCTCTCACACCCTTTCTGGTGTATTTACCATTTATTAAAAATTTTCAAAAACCACTCCTTAGACGTGAAATTTAATTTAATCTAGCTTGTGCTAGACGTCCAATTAGAAAAATTATTTTTTCATATGTACTTCTCTTCTCTCTTACCTTTCACTAACACCTCTCCCAACTTCCACTCACCCACTCCCCCTCCCCCCCTTTCTCCCCTCCCTTCCCCTCCCCCTCTCCCCTCCCCTTCTCAATTTTTTCGTCTTTTTCGCTCTATTTCGCACTTTTTCATCATCTTTCACCCCCTCTCACTCTCTTACACCCTTTCTGGTGTATTTACCATTTATTAAAAATTTTCAAAAACCACCCCTTAGACGTGAAATTTAATTTAATCTAGCTTGTGCTAGACGTCCAATTAGAAAAATTATTTTTGGATCTATTGCGTGCCCAAACAAAAATACGATAGTTGCAATAGCGCTGAAATCGGGCTTGCTTTAGGCGCCCAATTAAAGAAATTTGGAGTGCTCTGCTTATAAAAGATATCCCAGAGACGATTAATTTGTGTATTAGTTATATATTTAAAAATATTTTATACCAGATGTAGTTTACACCAGACGTAATGATCGTGTTAAAATCGGAGAGACGAATAAAATATATGGTTGCGTGCTCACAAGAATAGCTGATGGAGGAGCTCATTCTTTATTTTCAATATTATTGTATTTTTGACATACAAACGGTTAAACATCTCGGAGAAATAAAGACAGTTAGCGAGTGACTGTGTCAGTGTCAAAATTAAAACGGAATAAAAATCTATTTGAAATTAGGTCATCACTTCAACGATAAAAATAATATAAGTATAAGTATATAACTACGTACAACTATATAATGTAAAAATAATTATTTGAATATATTGATGAAAGAATATTAGCATTTTAATAAATTATGTTATTTATTGAAATTTTATAACTTAATCGATATATTGTGTTACATACGTTACATGTAATTTCAGTTTTACTAATTCAAACTATTAATGATACATTAGTGGTTCTAGTAATCATTTCGTGCATCGACTTTACTAAAAATTGACTCTATTGATAAACTACGTAAATTACACGCGGAATAATAATAGGGAAATACTGTAACTAAAATACAGAAATGTAACAGAAGCGTATATAAAAAGAAGTATATGGAGATTTTCGCACACAAGTGTCTTACAAGAACCCGTAAATTAACCCCATAAGAAATGTTAATTAAAGAAATGTTAACGACATAGGTCCCATACTTTTGCGATGTACCGTTTTTGAGATATTGAATTTCACCCCTAAGCGGTAGTTTTTGAAAATTTTTAATAAGTGGTAAATTAACCCCATAAGAAACCGATAATTAACGACACAGATACAGATATTTAGTAACAAAAAATTTATTCTATTATTGAAATCATGTAAACGATTAATCCGCACATTGTAATTGAAACAAATGCACTTTGCAGTAAGAGCTTTATTGTGTTAGTTTTCTTCATTTAAAAAGTGCTATAATAAAATCATTTAATTATTAATGACAGTATTCTTCAAATCAAGAAAACTAATACAATTCTGCCTACAAAGTGTGTTTGTTTTAATAATAGTATGCAGATTATTTAACAGTTCAGTTATTTGTATCTTTTACATGATTTTAATATTAGATTAATATTTTTGCTTAGATATTTAATGGACGAAATTGCATATGCATTTCAAGAAACAAAATATATTACAGGGTCAAAAAATATTTCAAATATCATTTTTCAATCACATTATTCATTGCAATAACAAAATAAACTTTTGATGGGTAACGATAACTTTGATCAACAACACTTTTAATACCATTATATAGAAAGCTTAATCCAAAAACAACGTATTTTTTTAAATAACGCAATAGTATCAGAAAAATTTTTTGATCTAATGACATATTTTGTTTTCTGAAATACATATATACAATTTTGTCAATAAGGTATTGAGTACAATAACTCGAATAACAATAACAATAAAAGCAGACACATCTATATTATAATGTCATCGACACGCTTAGATACATACACAGGATGGGACAAAAGTGTGGATATACCCGAATATTTCATAAAAGTTGTATTTTAGAAGAGAATGTTTCAGACGAAAGGGTTTAGAAAGGGTTTAGAAGGATTTATTCACTGTTCTCATCCGTTTAATATTGGGTGGCGTCCCTAAAGTTAGATCAAGATCACATCGATATTTTTAAATGGAACACTCTATTTTTTATTTTAGAATCTAATAGCTGGTGTTAAGAGCTTCTCAAAACACTATAATAAAGTTATTTCGTAAAATATTCAGTTTTTGGTAGATCTTATCCTAACTTTTATGCACAAAATAATAAGACAAAACTATTGGTGCAAAGAATATAGCTATTTAAAAAAAAAAATACGCAATTGCATATTGCAAATAACATAACATTTTTTAAACTTTGTGTTTTTTTTTGCACTATCTCATTATTGTCTCATTATTAAATTTACTTGTGCAAAGAAATATTTTTAGCTTGCCCTGTTTGCCTTTTACTTTTACACTTGTAGCACGATCGCACTATTATTATTTTTTTTTTATCACTTTTTATAACTTTTTATAACAAATAAAAGTAATAAAATCACAATATTCTATACTTTGACAGAAAAGTATCAAGAATTACACGATTTTATTAGGGTTAAGCTGACTCAACGCGAGCATGCGCATTTGCGTCAAAGTACACGAATTGTGGGAGTGAGAGGTTGATATATGTCTGTCCCGTGATGATTTCGTCAGCTTTTCAGCAGTGTTGGCAATATAGTAGTATTACATATATGCTACATAGAAAGTCGTTCCGATTAAATCAATGCGCGCATTGAAAGCGCTTTGGTAGCGCTGAGGATTCCCTAGATTGTACTACACGTACTGAATTCTTACGCTCTTTTTCAGCGCATTGACTGCTTCTATTTCGACTTGAGGCAGTTGATGCGGCTGATGCGTTTATGCAATCTATGCGCGCATTGGTTTAATCGGAACGATTAACGAGAAGAAGAGGCATTTTCGGCGTCGAGAAGAAAAATGGAAAGCGAAGAATTATATGAGTTTCCTGTGATTTTAGAAGAGACTAATGAAATCTTAACTTTTTTTAAACGAAGCAGATAAGAAGAAAGCGATACAAGGTAAAATGTGTATTATATATTATTATGATTTCATTAATGTATAGGTTAGACGCCAGGGTTTAGGTAAACATCACTGTATTAATTTTTTTTATAGATGCAACATTTTTGGCGAATCTTGTTGCAAAAGAACAAAAAGACAACAAAAACAACAATTGTTCCGAAAACATTGACCCACTAATTGAAGATACAAACGACGATGTTGTCGACAACAGCAATGCCAGTAAATGTAAATTTTTAATTTTTTGTTTCGATGTTTGTGATGAACACTTTCATTTAATGCAAAAGTATGTTTATTAAATACAAAGAAGATTCTGAGAAGGTCTATTAAGAGTAATGGTCCATAAATTTATTGATCCATTAATTTGTACAGAATGTATATGTAGGATGTTTCGACATTGACGTATGTCTTCTTCAGCCACATAGTTACATACAGATGTTTATCAGTTAATCATTTTGACAATAAATTGAAATACGTAACGTCATGTTAAAATCTATGTATCGTGTGTCGTATCGTCATTTTGATACTCTTATTTGATACTCTTAGAGTATCAAAATGACACGACACACGATACATAAATTTTAACATGACTCTTTACTCTTTTTGTCTTGATTGGTCAATCAAACGTTTCGAAGCGTCTTCCCGACCGTAGCTATAATGTAATAGTCTTTTTTAAAATATTTATTACAGGTCAGTCGAAAAAAAGAAAGAGAAAACATAATTGAAGAATTTATGAAAAATATTGCGGAAGAAAAAAAAGAGAGAAGCGAAGAAATAAAAAAAAAGGAAGCACGTCGAGAAATGATGCAGGAAGAAAATAGAAAAGAACGCAATAGAAGGCACAATGAGCAAATGGAAGTTCAAAAATCATTAATTTCCATATTGCAACAATTTTTTAATAAAACATAGTTTTGTTGCTGCAATATGAAAACTAATGATTTATGTTTTATTATTTAGGCTCGTGAAAAAGAAATTTAAGTTTGTTTATATTGTTCAGCGTGATTATCGCGTTATAAGTGTTATTTATTTTTATATTATGCTTATGACCCATAGATTCCAACTGACAAGAGAAATATTTACTTTTAAATATTCTAAAGATGTTTAATTATTCTAAAAATAATTTTGATTTATTATGAAATAAATAACATTTTCGATAAGTACGGATTAATTTATTCCGTACATATTTTATCTCTTTAATAGAAAAGTTTATTTTATATATATAAAACGAGTCTAATCGAAAACGCTAAAAGATTTTAAAAACGCTTAAAAAATATTCTATAATAAGTTTTGTTCACACATTTTACATAAAAACAAATGTAAAATACGTAAAACATTTACGTTTTTAAATTATTTCCTTGATTGAGAGTAGTTTATAAATTTTATAATATTTTTATAAGACTGAATATTATAATAACGACAAAGCCAAAAATAAAGTCTAAACAAATGTATGTATAGGAAAAAACGTTTATTAAAAAATATGTATTAAAAAACGTTTAATAAAAAAATAATATATAATTTCTTTCACACAAGTTTATTAAAAGATCCTGTAAACTTAATTATATATTTCCATTTCTGTTTAACTTTCCAATTAATTTCTAAATGCAATTTCATTTTTACATTGTAATTTGAATTATTTCAACTAAGAAATGTTATCTTTATGTTACAAAGATGTAAAGCACTATACAAGATACTTAAATTAAAACTTCAAATACATATTTAAGACCCAAAGGTTTTGAAAGAAAATGATTTTCAAATCTATAAAACAATAACTTTTAAATAAATAATTGATCAACTTTACAGTTTCATTTGCAATGTATTCATTATTCTCATTCTTTTAGCATTTCCTTCAGCAGTGTTATCGCAACGAATAGGTAGCTGTAATTCTTCATACGGTTGAACGCCAACAGTCATCACATCATGTTGTAAAATGCAAATATTATGTAATACGCAGCATGCTATGATAAACTCCGGAATTTTTTTTACATCTGTCAGTGGGAGACAATCTAACAAAATTCTAAAGCGTATTTTAAGTTGTCCAATGGCACGTTCAACTGCCATCCTGGTTGCCGACAGGCAATAATTGAAATTTTTTTGCCGATTTGTCAAATGCCCGTTATCTCTAAATGGAACCATGATGTGTGGATTGATTCCATACGCAGCATCTCCAATAATATGTGCATCGTTAGGAAAGTACACATCAGGCATCTGTAGAAAACCTGCTACCGGCGAGTTTCGAAAAACTCGAGCATCGTGAACACTTCCTACTTCCCCTGCATAGCAATGTGTAAAAAGACCACGTGAATCACACACTACTTGTACATTTAAGGACGGAAATCCTTTCCGGTTTATATAAGAAAGGGAATCGATTGACGGAGCTCGGATCTTGATATGTGTTCCGTCTATCGCACCGATCACATTTGGAAATCCACACATTCTTTGAAAGTGTTCCATGATATTGGCAGCATCAACTTCAGCATCAACTTCTTTCGGCCAGCGGATAAACCGAGGTGCAATGCAGTGAAGTGCGTAAGTAACGCGTCGTACAGCTCTGAAAGCTGTTGCTTTGCTTACTCCAAATTTCATACAAACGGATCTATAAAATCCAGAATTCAAGTATTGAAAAGTTGGTTGTAAACAATTTAACTGTAGTAAAAGCAGTATTGATTACATGAATATTAGGGTTTTACATACCTGTATGAATCAGGAGTAGCCATAAACCAGAGAGCAATATACAATTGCTTCTCGGCTGAAATTGGTTTTCTAATGGCATTTAGCGCAGGATTAAATTCCGCTCGGATTAAAAAGTAATCGGTTTTGACCCGAAAGGATTCCGTTTTAATCGCACGTTTTCGGCAGGGATAGCACAGAACATATGGGCGACAGGAAGCGCTTCGAAACCGTTCCGAATTACCAAAGCGCTCCATGCGCATTGACAAAACGGAACGATTTCAAAACGCTGCGCAGCAGTAATGCGTAAAGTCACTAGATATATAAAGTACCGCAATCCATAAGACCAATGCTTTAGCCAGTTGGAGCCAAAATGGCGTCGGAAAGTGTATGTAGTGCACACTTTATATAGCTTAACTACACATAAAGTACAATTGTCCTAAAACTTGTATACGTCGGTTAACCTCGAGTCAGCTAAAATTAACCGATGTCGATGAAATCAGTTTTTTCTAGTGTACTTCTGTGTTTCTGTGTTTTCTGTTAAAAAAACGAAAAACATCAAAAAATGCCAGGTTGTTGCGTTGATCTGTGCAGAAACCGCACTGAAAAAGGAATTCGCCTATTTCGCTTGCCAACAGGCAATAAGAATAGTGAACGACACGATTGGAATGGCTAAAATTAATTGGAAAAAGTATATTACCAGAAAGGGCTGTAATTTGTGAGGTATAGTTAATAAAATATAATTACGTGTGAAATAATGTATTGCAGTGATAATTATTACATAAATTTTGCAGATACATTTTGACGAGGATCAATTTGAGATGAAACGAAAAGATGGGAGAAAATTGCTCCGCCCATTCGCAAAACCAAATTTATTAGAAAAACACAGAATAGAAAAGAAAGAGCGATTGATAGAAAAGACATCTTCTAGGCCTGTGGAGATAGAATCTCGTAAATATTACATAATGCAATAGTACTTAGAGATAAGAAATACAAATTATTTGAAATTTGAGTCTTTAACATGCATATAAAAAGAAAAACATACGAATTCAGAGTTACAAGTACATACACATATCTATAGATACTTAAATGTATGATTCATATTTGTCTGTTTATGCATTTTTATTATAACTGAATTAGAAAATTGAGCCTCTGAATTATTTGTGTATATAATCATATTATGTTACTGTACTATAATTAACTAGAATTAAAATAAATTTTTAACAGCCCTTACGAAAAAATACACCCAATTTTGGGTGTTAACACTCAAATTTGGGTGTTTACCGTCAAAATTGAGGGTTGACCGTCAATATTAGGTGTCAGTTAGGTGTTGACCATCAAAATTGAGTGTCGGTTGGGTGTGACCATCAGCATTCGGTGTTGCTTTGGTGTAGACACTTAATATAGGGTGTTGGTTAAGCGTTGACCATCAAAATTGAGTGTCGGTTGGGTGTGACCATCAGCATTCGGTGTTGCTTTGGTGTAGACACTTAATATAGGGTGTTGGTTAAGCGTTGACCATCAAAATTGAGTGTCGGTTGGGTGTGACCATCAGCATTCGGTGTTGCTTTGGTGTAGACACTTAATATAGGGTGTTGGTTAAGCGTTGACCATCAAAATTGAGTGTCGGTTGGGTGTGACCATCAGCATTCGGTGTTGCTTTGGTGTAGACACTTAATATAGGGTGTTGGTTAAGCGTTGACCATCAAAATTGAGTGTCGGTTGGGTGTGACCATCAGCATTCGGTGTTGCTTTGGTGTAGACACTTAATATAGGGTGTTGGTTAAGCGTTGACCATCAAAATTGAGTGTCGGTTGGGTGTGACCATCAGCATTCGGTGTTGCTTTGGTGTAGACACTTAATATAGGGTGTTGGTTAAGCGTTGACCATCAAAATTGAGTGTCGGTTGGGTGTGACCATCAGCATTCGGTGTTGCTTTGGTGTAGACACTTAATATAGGGTGTTGGTTAAGCGTTGACCATCAAAATTGAGTGTCGGTTGGGTGTGACCATCAGCATTCGGTGTTGCTTTGGTGTAGACACTTAATATAGGGTGTTGGTTAAGCGTTGACCGTTAAAATTGAGTGTCGGTTGGGTGTGACCATCAGCATTCGGTGTTGCTTTGGTGTAGACACTTAATATAGGGTGTTGGTTAAGCATTTGAGCGTCAATGTTAGGTGTCGATTGGGTGTGACCATCAATTCGTGATATATGGTTTAGTGTAGAGTTTACACTGTAGACACTCAATGATAAGTGTCAGTTTTAAGCGTCTCAGCGTTAATATTAGGTGTCAGTCAGGTGTACCAAATATTTAGTGTTAATTTGGTATGGACATTTTAATAGTGATCGAGTGTGTACAATTTTGTTATTTTAGCGTAAATTGCAGGATGTCTTTTTTAATAAGATTATCATTAATATTCGGTGGTTTTTGTTGATCGAATATATACTCATGTCAATACTGTTATATTACGCTGATCGGAATATATAATGTTTTATATAATTAAACCTGTTTTGTAATTAACAATTCCCAATAATAATACATACATATATACATTTTATGTAATGGACAATAAATTATTTATTGAACACTTTTAGTTTTAAATTTACATATTTTATAGTAGAACATCTTTATATTAATCAGTTTCTACTGTATTAACTAACAAAATGATATAATTTATTTCATCATCGTCACCGGGTAAAAGAATACATTTATTAGTAATCTGTTCGGGGAGTAATGTTATAATATTATTCGTTCGTCTTACAACGTAAGAATAACTGGACGATGAAAAATTAAAATACGAACACAATTATCTGAACATACTTTATCTGAACATATTTCAAGAGATCTACCAATAATTACGAACGATTTATTACCAGTCTCTAAAGAAACTGAAACAATTCCTGTAATTGTCATAAATTGTCCTAAATATGTACGTATGACACTATTATTTCGTTTATACATCCTGCTGTACGAACTGCTATGATAAGAGATTCCATTATACATAAATCGCGGATACGATGTAGCATCAACTTCAATATTAGCATTAATAAGGGCTTGTATTGACAACTTTTCTGTTAGATTTAACAAAATGTTACTGCCAGCACCAAAAATTCGTAGACGATTATCATTATAATAACGCGCTTGCCTGTATTCATACTTGTTGATACCTAACATATCATGATATAATTTTTTCCCTTCTTGATTGCAATCTTTTGCATTAAAGGTATTGTTGAATTTTAATTTTTGCAATCGGCAATAGGTTTTACAAATTTGTTGTAATACAAATTGAGAGTTAAAAAGCATCTTCCTCAATACATGATTATAACCCTCGAATGGGAACGCTGACCATGCCCATACCGCACCAAAGTATGCAACTGATTTTGGTATATGAAGTAATAAGTGCACATTATATCTCATAAATTGTGAACCATACAAATCAGGAATTTGTTCGACAAATTGTCTAACAGCTTTTTCGGCTTGAATATAATCTGCATCAGTTATTCTATTTTGTAGAAATATATGCATTGCAAAAACTAACAGCGACCAATGATTGTAGAATCTAGTTGGAAGTAAATCCTTCAAACAAGGCATAGAATAATAAAGAAGAAAATTCTTGAACTCAGATGCCTTCCAAAATTTTATGTCATTGATTGATCTTGGTGATCGTGTTACTTCACACGGTGGTTGAATTGATGTTAATTTTGAATCAAAAATATCTCTTTTTGTACCAATATACCAAGGGCCAGCAGGATTACTAAACCAAGCATTTAAAAAAGATTTGACGACACCAAGTAGTACTGAATGCATATACTCTGGAGGGAAAGATTTAATAATATTAAAAACTGGTAAAAGCATTAATAATGATACGCCTTTAACGCCCCGAACAATCGTTTGCTCTGTAACCGCTCTTATAGAATCTTGTTCATATTGACTTGTAGATCTTTCACGGCCTTCTCCAATATATATACGGGCATTACCATTACCTATGCTTACTACTTTCCCTGGGCATAAACAATACGAGCATCCATATTTGCCGTTATATTGATGCACATTTTGTAGTGCACATCGTTGTACAGAATCTACGGGTGCAAGAAAGGTGTGCACTCTCACAGTTATAGGTGCATCAAAACCAGGTGGCAAACAATTGAAACCATTCTCATGTAAATCCTTTAAATCATCTACAAATGGTTTTAAATATAAATCCATTACAGGTTTTTTCGACGAACACCATAAACTTGTGAGCAAGATATTCTGTTTACGTAATCGGTATGGTAATTCATTGATTGCCACTTGGATAGGACACATCGATATTTTTGATGACCGAAAAATATTAACTCCGTCAGCGTTCCATTGAAGGGTTATATCGTAATTATTGATAACATTATCATACAATCTACGATATGCTTCTCCACTATTTACATCTGAGAGAACACCAGGTTCTGCGCAACCTTTTCGTAATTTATGGAAAAGTGGACTTGATAATAATTCTCGTAATTGATCTTTCAATGGCATGTGAACGAAATAATGTCCATAACGTTTTAAATCGATTTTTGTATATCGTGCATGGCAAAACGTACAATTATTATAAACCCTCTGTTCAAAATCTATCAATATATAACATTTAGGACAGTAATAAAATGTTTTTATATTTATAACGCTACGCATTTTCTTCAAAAAGCTATATCTTGATGAATTTAATCTAATCGGAAGGTGGCACTGAATTAATTTTAATAAGTCACCCAACGCAATGTCTGTTAAACCGTGGCGAATGACGAAACTCATGATAAGGGTGTCACTTTCTTCTTCAGTTAATTGACAGCCATCATAAATCGGTTGCCTCATCTATAAAAAAATTATAAGATAAAGTAAAGTTATTGTAAAGTAATTATTCTTATATTATCTTTATATTACTGTAAAGTAATTATTTTTATCTTTACATTGAACCCAAATTTTTGAAATTTCAATAAAACTAAAAAAATCTCATTTTTTACACATAAATGTAATTGTACATATTTTATTTTTTACAAAATTTTGAATTTTAAATGATAGTTATTAATTTTTTTAAAGTACAAACAATATTTTTCTTCAATTGTGAACATTTTTAAATACTAATATTTGCTTACAGTTGTATAATACGTATGAGGTACTTTTTGATAGAAATTCTACAATATAACGTATAACATTAATACCCAGATAGAAATTTGTTTTGATTGACATAACTCGACTCAAAGAATCTAAATATTATTTATAATTACAATTTTAACAGTCTTACTTTTTCGTCTTCTGTGTCAATCATGTGTTCATCCTCAAAAATAGCTTCATCGTAGATGTAATCATTTTGTTGTTCATCATAATTGTTTCCTTCAGTGTCGTCATCATGTTGTTCATCATAATCATTATCAATATTACCGTCATCATCATTTTCAATATTATCGTCATAATCATTTTCAATATTATCGTCATCATCATTTTCAGTATTATCGTCATTATCTTGTCGCCCGTTATAAGCATTTTCATCATTGCCATCCTCATCATCTTGTTCGTCAGTATTATTTTCATCACTATTACTTTCTTGCGAGGATTCACTAATAACTGGTATCACATTGTGAGGTTGATCAATGCCCACCATATTAATTACTTCATTATTTATTCCCTATAATATGAAAAGAGTAATATATAACTTTATTATTTAAAATATATAATTTTATTATATGATTAATTCTTTGTCAAATTGGAAAAGTTTTGGTGCGTGTTATTTATGTACATAAGTATACCTGATCGTTAAGCTGCAATAATTCTTCCATTTCTTTTTTTTTCCGAGAATTTACTGTTGTTTGTGGAACATTTAACCTCGGATCTTTCAAGTACTGCCTGTATCCAAGTGATCGTTGATTCATCGTTTCAACGTAGTAGTTTATCGTATAATACAGTAATAAGAGTTGAACGATTTTTTATCTTGTTTCTAATGTTGGTTAGAAGTCAAGAGCGGATAATTATAACTTCGTAGTTTAATGAAATGCCTGCCGTTCCCAACCTTCAGTGATGGACAGTAAGGCCTGGTCTACAATAGAGGTAGTAAGCCTTAAGCAGTAAGAAACTGACCAATCACAGTCGAATACGAGAAGAATAATTGACTGTGATTGGTCAGTTTCTTACTGCTTAAGGCTTACTACCCCTATTGTAGACCCGGCCTAAAGCCCGAGCATACGGTGTACTACGCACTGCTGCGCACCGTCGTTTTTCCCCCTCTTCTTATTTTATGTTATAAAAGGGCCCAGTGACCCTAATGTATACCGCGTAACTTTTTTCAAGATAAATATTTTCTCTAATTTACTTTATTTTATGTTCATAATGTTGCATATTTATTGAAAATAACATTTGTTCAATATTTCCATGATTTTTTTATGTTAGAAATCGACAGCACCATCGATAATGTGCAAAAATGTTTAGAAAATTTGCCATTTTTATCCCTTGCAGTTTTGGTTGAAAAAAATTAGAATATCGGGTCGCCAAATTTTTATTCATTACTTCAAGTATGTGCTTTAAGAATTTTCAAGAGTTTTAAATCGGTCTATAAACAAAAAAATACATTTTTTGAAAAAAGTGCTAAATCGAGATTTTTTCGTATTTTAAAAATTTTCTTTATTTTCAAATCTGATGTATATCTCGGAATTCATTAATCCTATCGATTTCTTTACTACTTGGTTTATTCTTCATCAATTGAAAAACAAAAATTAATTGAAATATGTTCATTTTGCTCAACCTATGGCTGTGATTCGATTCACGCTCTGAATCATTTCATCCTTGTTCATCGACATTGAAGAAGGACGAATGATGCTCGCAAACGCTGTGAGCGTGAGCGCGGCCTAGACAGACACTATAGGTCTGTTCTTTTTAGCTGAACTCACTGCACTAGTTTACACTTTATCTTTCTCTCTTCGCATTGAAAGAAGAAAGATAAACTGTGAACTCGTGCAGTCAGTTTAGCTAAAAAGAACAGGCCTTATAATAACAAGTGAAGGGGAATACTTGAGACGTTCATGTTTTTTCCAGTCACATTGCTTCTGAAGCAATCTATCTCTAAAGAACCACATTTGGAAAAAAAAGAAAAAGAAAGGATTTTTACGATGAATAACGATAAATGTTTATTAGTGGAATTTGTTAACGAAGATAATAGTATTGCCGTCGGATTTCGAGATTGGCTAGTAAAAGATAAAGACAATGAGGAAAATCTAAAAAATATTGTGAAGAACAAAACGTTAGTAGAAATTTTATGGCCGTCCTGTGAGATTAAAAGTGCTCAACAAATGAAAAAGATGGTAAAATTACTGACCAAAAAGGATTGGATCGTGTCAGCAGTCAGAATTCTTGCATTCGGAGGTATGTCATACAACAAAACATTTTAAGCCCAAATTTAAACTACCATATAGAATAAAGTATAAGTTTGTCATTATATTTCGGTTACACTGTTGCATTCCTAAACAGACTGTTGACTTAGTTCGATGTAATTTTTAAATTCAAGCCATATAAATGATCTTATGTTGTAACATTTGAATATGTGCAAGTATCGACTATTTGTATTTTCTAGAATGGACAGATATGCATCGACAACTGCAAGAAATTGAGAAATTTGATATTAATAATCCGGACAAAAAGGAAAGAAAAAGGCTGATGAAAAAATCTGTCAGTGGCGACAAAGATAATAGATCTGCAAAGAAAGCTAAAAAAGATTCGAAAGTGAGTGATGATTAATACAATCGACAACGTTATTACCTGCAATGTCTCTAATTCTTAGATTTATTTACAGTTCACTAAAAAATTGAAAGTGGCATCGCAAGAGAGTATCGTAAAACAAATTAAGGAACAGAAATATTCGTCACTTGCTGTAAATATAATATATCTATTATCGATGTGCATTCTCGGAAATATTCAAAGTGTCGAATCCCCTCTAGCTTTTTTTCGAAAAAGTAAATCTTGAGTTGCATAGAGAATATATTACCGAGTACGCATATCAAAACAACAGGTTTAATATACATTTATTACATGTATTTATGTTGTTATAGAAATAATATTTATTATTCATATTATGTTTAAATTGCTTATCACATGCATTTCGTTTTTCATTAATATCTGTATTTTTGGATTTCAGTCGTCGTTTACTTCATCTGAAGACGAAACAGTCGTCTCATCCAATGATGAAGTTGATTGTAATAAATCACTACTCAAAAAGGAAAAAGATGAAAAATCAGTTAGAACTGTTGACATTGAAACGAAACTTGAGCAATTATTGAAAAGTATAATATATTAGTCATTCGTATTATTTAATGTTTAATCCTGTCATTGGCACATTTTAAATTAAATTTTGATTTTTTTAGAAGTTAATGAAGCGAACACTGCAACAGACAAACTGTTAAAGAAACTGCAGACAGTCCATGAAAATTGGCTTCCGAAGGTGAAAACTATTTCCATGGAAGAGTTGGTATGGATGCTATATTTATTATAAATATAAATTATATTCCAAATGTACTGAGAAATCATTTAATTACTTGTCAAATAATATATAATATGTTGTACAGGCAGAGCAGTCATCAAATACAAACAATGAAGACATGAATATTAAAATTTTGAAAGTTGTAACCCTTGATACGGATAATTCTGGTTTGCTAAATATGGAGAATAACAAGAACCAAGATTTGATAGAAACTATTTCTATTGATGATGTCCAAGTAATGCCAGTAAATAATTTCGACCAAATGGAAAAATTTGATAAGAACGATCACGTTGAGATGACGAACATAATTGCCGAAAAACTTACGAATACAGACGAGGTACACGTACTTAATTGCCATTGTCAAAATTTTACATACATACACAATTTTACATACACACACATGCATACGTACATACATTTTTACATAACATCATAGTACATACATGTTATACATTCGTTTTTATTGAATTGAATTTTAACTGTTGGCAAAATTATTACGTTACTATATCCTTAAATATTATTTAACTTTGTACATGTTTTTATTATAAAAATAGTAATTGATACATCTTTATACAAATCTTGTATATTTGTATGTTTTATGTATTATATATTTTATGATTATAGAATGCAGTACCTCTAGGTAGAGGAATTTTGATTCCACAGTCTGTAATGAAAAAAATCCGAACCTCAGACATCGGAAAAATGACTTGCGATCTCATGAGTCATTTTTTTTCAACCCAAGAGATTGCCTGTTCATCAAGAACTGGTAGAAAAAATAAGATGTCGAAGGAATGTTTGAATCAGAAGAAATCACTAGCCACCAGCGACAAATTTCTTGCAATGAAAGGTAATGAACTATGTTTTTTTAATTATAAATTGGTTCCTCAAATTATTAAAAAATACTTAATCCTTTTTGTGAAAAAGATATATAAAATTAATCGCTTGTATCTCTCGAAGTTTATTACTGTCACTTTTTTGCGATGCCAATTTATTCTCTCGCTGTGCTTACTTCATGAGCAGCTGTCATCGCGAAAATTACAAAACAATTGTATATATTTATTTTGAAATTTAAAATTTTTCGATTTCTAATATACTTTTGCAATGTAATAACATACATATATGTACCCGGGAAAAAAGAATCATATATGGCTATATATGAAGTATATGCGGCCATATATGATGCATATATAGCCATATATGGACATATATACTTTTGGGTCAATTCTATATGCGGATATATATAACTATATATGGCTATATATGTTTTTATCAGGACATATATGTCCATATATGGGAACATATATTTTGAAATTAATTCCGTATATGACTATATATAACTATATATGACTATATTTAATTATATATGGGCATATATAAAACTTAACCACCGAATTTCATCTCTGAAGTACTATATCTGGTCATATATATATATATACAGGTATATATATACAGGGTGTCCCAGAACTCGCGTGACGCCCGTTACCGACGTATTCTTCGTGACATTCTGAGACGAAAATCTCTTTACCAAAACAAGATCCGATGAGTAATATTTGAATGGTAAGTCATTAAAGTTAACGAATAAGCGCGCGTGGAATTGGCGCGGTCAGGACTGGTACAATCGAGACTGGCGCGAGGCACTTCAGATACATACATTGTGTCAAAGCGCGTTTTTCATTTTCTTTTTACATTTATTTATTACTTTTATTTATTAAAAATTATTTTACATTTATTTATTACATTTATTTATTAAAAATTATTATAATATTTAAAAAAAGTTTTACTTTAGGTGATTACGCTGCTTGAGTAAAATTTTGCACATGACTAACATCAAAATAATCCGATTTTTATTAACAAATTGTTACAAACGGACGAAGCAAATTTTGCGAGGGGAAAAGAACATTTAACACACACACCTTAACTTTTTTAAAACAATCATGAATTATTTTAAAATTTCTTATTATTTCTTACGCAATAGTAAAACTTTTTTTAAATATTATAATAATTTTTAAATGTATTAAAGAATTTTTAAACTTCTGTAGTAATTAAATGTATTTCAGTCAATTCTTAACTAATTTTTTAAATTAAATACAAAAGATAGTAATAAATAAATGTAAAAAGAAAATGAGAAACGCGCTTTGACACAATGTATGTATCTGAAGTGCCTCGCGCCAGTCTCGATTGTGTGCCAGTCCTGACCACTCCAATTCCACGCGCGCTTATTCGTTACTATATCAAGCTATATGTAGTTATATATAGTTATATAAAGCTATATCAAGTTATATATGGCCATATATGGAAATTGAACATATATAGCTATACATGGCCGTATATAGCTTGATATGGTTATATATGACCATATAAAGCTATACTAAGTTATATATGACCATATCAAGCTATATATGGCCATGTATAGCTATATATGTTCAATTTCCATATATGGCCATATATGAGGAGTTCATATATGGCCATATATGATTCTTTTTTCCCGGGTATCGTCTTTCAGTTATACCAAAATTATCTTTTATTTACCTTTGTTACAGACTACATATTACATCAATTCAAGAACGTAAAAAATGCTGAGCAAATGTTCAATACTGCAGTCTCAAACAAATGTAAGAATGTTGCACGCAATTTCAAGGACAAGAAAATGGATTAATTAATAAAATCAACATATATATTATGTTATGTTCTTCGTGATAATAGTTTTATTATTTTGAATGTTTTTATGATATAATCAAAATCTTTGTCTTATTTTTATTGAGATTTATGATATTTTCTAACAATTTATGTGATTATTATTGTTTTCTAACAATATGTTTATTATTTTGAATATTGAACTTTTATGAAAATTGAAATTAATGCAAACTATTTAGATATATGAGCTTTGATATTTAGATATATGACATATATGAGCTTTTGATAATTCAAATAAAATATTTTTAATAACTTGTCTTTTATTTTTTTTCCAGGATATTTGTATTTTGTAATGGGGATAATACACGTAAATGGAAGTATGTGTGTATATATATATGAAACCCTTGTTTATTCGTTGTGTTCTCATTTTAGAACGTGAAAATGAGAATCGTCGAATAAAAATGATAATGGATTCGACGTCGAATCGATGTCGAATCATTTCGACGTCGAATCCATTATCATTTCTCACTGGGTAAGGGTATGCATATTTTTATTTGACTGTTACATTTATTTTGATGGTTCAATTTTTTTCAATGTAATTTGAGAGTTAACCATCAATTGGATGTAACACTCGAATGAAGATGTGTGTGTGTGTGTGTACACACGCACGCGCGCGCGCGCGCACGCACACACACACACACACACACACACACATATATTTTTATTTGGGTGTATTCAATTTCAGGGTTTTATTTTAGGTGTATTCAATTTCAGGGTTTTATTTTGGGTGTATTCAATTTCAGGGTTTTATTTTGGGTGTTACCGTCAATTGAGTGTAACCCTCAATTGACGGTCCGAAATCACACCTAAATTGGGTGTTTTTTTAGGTGTTTAACGCTCAAAATTGAGTGTTTTTATTCGGTGTTTAACACCCAAAATTGGGTGTATTTTTTCGTAAGGGAGATGACAATGAGCAGAACCCAACAATAAATATAAATTGTACTAGCTCGTACATTAATGTTGATAGTGACAGTAATAATAAGGACATGACAACTAATATTGAAACAAACAATATGGATGTATCACGGGACATTGCATTAATCCATAAAAAATATGATGAGGATATTAAGAAGTTGAAGAAAATTGTAAAACGAACTACGCGACAATGTAACATTTTGAAGAAAAAATTGCTACGAAAAAATGCAAATTTCCAAAAAATATTCAACGCAGATCAACAAAACTTTCTTCAATATTGCAAACAAAGAGGATCTTCATGGTCTGCAGAGACAATTAATAAAGCCTTGAGATTGTATGTAGCCTGCGGACGAAAAGGTTATGAGGAAGTGCGGCGACAAAATTTGTCATATCCGAGTATTCGTACTTTACAATACCGCATACAGGGCTTAAAATTTAAGCCAGGTATTTTTGAAGATATATTCAAGCTGTTAAAGATGAAAGTTAGTACTGTTTGTATTATTGCTGTTGGGGATAAAGTAACTCCAGTTTTAAGATAAAAATATATACAAAACTATTATATATATATATATATATATATATATATATATATATATATATAAATAGTTATATATAAGTACATTACAGCTGAAGTTATTTTTACCAAATCAGAATATAAATAACAATTTTTAAAAATAATGTTTTACTTATGTTTTCAATATGCTCTTAGTTGCTTGTGATATATTTTAATGTTATTATGTGATAGTTATTGTGATATATTGTAATGTTATTTTTAGGTAGAGACATTTAAACCAGAAGAGAAACATGCTGTACTTCTTTTAGATGAAATGTCCATAAAACCCGGCCTGCATGATAATTGTATCGGCACAATTGTTGGCCGACCAACAATGAAATTATCAAGTGGAGCGGATTCTTCTAATCAGCTAGCTACACATAGTCTTGTGTTCATGTTATGCGGCATTTCTACGAAGTGGAAACAAACGATTGGGTACGAATATACAGCCAATTCATTTTGCCCGCAAGAAATGATAAGAAAGATTATGGCAATTATTGAAAAAGCACATGATAATGGGTTAATAATTAAAGTAGTACTTTCGGACATGGGAGCACTAAATAGAAGTTGGTGGAAACTTCTTAATATAACAGCTGGTAAATTTAGTAAGATCCAAAATTACATTCCACATCTATCTAATAATAAAGATAAACTCTTTATTACAGCAGATTCTGTTCATAAAAATGTTGCGTGCTCATTAACTGCAGGTAACACATTTTATTTAGAAGAAACGTTAATAAACAAGTATAACTTACCACATAAAGAAATCTCTATCACACCTATTCGCGAAGTATATAAGTTGGATCAACAAAATATTTTAAAACTGTGTCCACATTTAAAAGAAAAAGCCATAAATCCTTCCCATTTCAACAAAATGAATGTTGCATTAAGTGTAGGACTACTCAACAACAATGTTGCTGCAACTATATTGTATCATATTGATAAAAGAAATATTGATCCAGTACATAAAACTACTGCGTGGTTTTTAAGCACAATACACAAATGGTTCAAACTTATGACTAGTCGTTACGAGAAACTTGCACTGTCCCATTTTAATGAAAATACGTACACAGAAAGTATCACTTTTTTAAAAGAATTTATAGAGATTGTTCGCGGAGTAACGGTTGGAGACGGAAAATGGAAACCATTCCAAAGCGGATTGATACTTTGTACACAAACTGCTCTCGATATACAGAGTGAATATCTAGATAAACAGAACTTTAAATATTTATTATTAGGAAGGTTTACGCAAGATGCATTAGAAAATTTATTCTCAACAATACGAGGACGAACATCTGTACCAGACGCTCGAGAATTTAAACAAGCATTACGCCTTGTTTCTTTGTCGCAATTTCAAGCGAATATCAATCGTAGCAATTATTCCTCTATCAACGCCGATCACCTTATACAATATTGCAAAGAAATAAAATTGTTGGAAAATAAAAATAACTCTGGAGACGTACAATGCCTTGAAAGCATTGAAAATGACGTATGGGATGACGAACTATACAATCCATTAATTAGAAATGAATCTACTTTAAATGACGTAACACAAACTGCATTGTATCATTTGACAGGTGCATTGATATGCAAAATTAAAAAAAATTATAAACATTGCACTGCATGTTTTAATACACTCGTGATTACTGATACAAATAATGATGCCAATAATAATATAAGTCTTTTTACAAAATTACGAGAATATAAGGAAAATGTATTATGTTTTCCCACTATGGATATATATAATATTATATGTAAGTGTGAAGTATTATTTCGACAGCATGAGACTAATTTATTATCCAATAAACTAAAACCTACTGAGTTTGTAGATAAATGTTTAAAAATGTTTCCGATACCTTCTGTTCCATCATGCCACAATATTATGTACAAACTGCTTAAGACGTTTGTAATTGCAAGAATTCATTTTGTTTTGAGACAAGACTGTGATAATATTGTAAAAGCGGTTGCTAATTCTAGTCGTAGCGTTGCAATGAAAAAATCTATTATTAATGTTAAAAATTACAAAAAATATTAACTAATTATTAATGTTAAATGTTACATAAAATAAATTGGTTAATGTTGAATTGTTAGTATTTATTGTTTTTCCTTGTTTTTAATATACATTTATATAAAAGAAGATGTAATATCTCTAATGTAGATTTGAAATTGTCGCGCAATGGAGCCAAAATGTCGGACAGATTGCGGTACTTTATATATCTAGTGACTTTAGTAATGCGGTCTAAGCGCTTAATGCGTAACTCGGATCGCACCCATTACCTGGTCGTGTCTGACTAAAGGTGCAATTTCATGCAGCGAGTAAAAGCTGGCGTTTTACCCCCTCTCCACCGCCACGCAAGGCAGCGATAAAAAGCTATTCGCTTTCGCCTCTTGCCTTTTCATAGAGCGAATAAAAGCTAGCGTTTATCCCTACTCCACCGCAAAGCAAACCAGTGTTAAACGCTGTTCGCTTTCGCCTTCTATTGGCTGCGTTCCGATATTCACTGCCAGTACTAAAAATCTATAGTTCGCGTCACATACACTATACAGCGATACAACGATTTTTGACAGAGATGACTAAGATGGCTGCATTCAGCGAAAAGACGCTGAAAGTTCGACGAATCGAACTTTCAGCGTCTTTTCGCTGAATGCAGCCATCTTAGTCATCTCTGTCGAAAATTGATGGAGTGGGGGTAAAACGCCAGCTTTTACTCGCTGCGTGAAATTGCACCTTAACGCTGTTAGCGTATGCGCACAAAGCAGCTGAAGCGTACTTGAGAGAGAGACTATTATACGTATCTGTACCGTAATGTTTGACCCGAAATCGGCACTCTACTAGCAATATAGGAGTATTACATATATGACTTGAGTCAACTAATGGAAAGCACCCATTCTTACGTCCATGGCTGCGACATAAACTCCGTGGCCACATGCGCATGCTCTGTGATCAATGTGCGTGCGAAAGTGCGTGAATTTCAAACATGTATGTATGTATTGTAATACAATATCAAAACGCGTAAAACATAGGTTCGCGTCGAAAATTGCAAATCCATGTGGAACCTCACTTCGCATTAAAAAGTACGCGTGGAAGCAGTGTGTTCCGCTCCCCCCTAACTTCATGAAGCAGCCCGGCGATATGGCGAGAGACGGCAGTGTACACTTTTTAATGCGAAGTGAGATTCCATATAGGTTTACAACTTTCCACGCGAAACGAGTTCCACTCACACCTATGTGTACAGTTTATCGGTAGTGGAGCCCCCCCGTAGGAGGGGGCAGAACACATTGCCTCCACGCGTACACTTTTTAATGCAGAGTTTCCACATATGATGCTTTAGTGACACAAATCGACACAAGCATCATTCTCTTTTCTTAACATTTATAAATAACAAAGATAGAATGACACTTATGTCGACTTGAGTCGCTAAATGGAAAGCACCAATAAGTTTGCAATTTTCGGCATAGAACTAGGTTTTACATGGGTTTACAACTTTCTACGCAAAACGAGGTTCAACCTAATAGCTCAAACCTATATATCTGATTTTTGGGGGATGGAAATAATGTAATTTTTGTAGGTTTGTTCGCGTCGCTTGCCCCAACATGCTCCTACTCGCTCCAATATGCTCCAAACTATAGTATTACGTTACGTATACTATAGATTGGAGCATATTGGAGTGAGTAGGAGCATATTGGAGTATTGCGACGCGAACAAACCCTGTGCTATAATCCAAAGTTGCATTCCAAAACGTCTTATTTGAGGAAAATTTTACTCAATACTCTATAGCTCATGTCACATATACTATAGAAATTGAGTAAATTTTTCCTCAAATAAGACGTTTTGGAATGTAACCCAAGTGTGGTGGACTAAACGCATGCGCATGTGACCGCAACGTATTCTCATTTCGTCGGTATGACAGATTTCATAACCTATCAAGTAGTCAACTTTAACAATTAATATCTCGCTTCGCAGAGCAGAGCGACACTTTTTTCTGCCAGATTCTTTAGTTTCATCCAAAAAACGCATCGATTGAGCTCAATTTCATTGATTTTTGTACTGATATAGCTATTCTGTAAAATTACCTTTATGTTATAAGATCAATTTCAAGAACAGATTTAAAATGTCCACTGAAAAAATTCAACGATAAAAGTGCCACCAAACGTAATGTGCAAAAGTGTTCCGAGAAAAGAGAAGGAGAAAAAGAGAAAAAGGGAGAGGGAGAGTGAGTGAATGAGTGTATGTGTTGTATATGGCGTGCGTGTTGTTCAGCCCATAATAGTATATTATCAGTGCTCATATTAAGTGAGAATTGTTCTCTTCCCGTTCATTTACGTTAACGGGTAACAATGTTGTGGAATGATGTTATTTACGTACTACTGTTATTGCTCTGCGTAGTGATTGGTCCGTTTTACCGGAAAATAGAAAGACCTCATGTGAAACAATGGGCTGCAACCCTTTTCGGCTTTGCGTTAGTGGCCTGTGTTTCAGGACCGTCGACTTTACATCCGATCATTACAGTTCTTGTCAACGCCACTATCATAACCAACTTATCATGGAAGTATGAATTATGTATTTTTTGGTCAAAGTAAATCCTTTTTCCATAAAACTGTTCAATGACTTATATTTAGAGCATCACTCACTGATTCGGCTAAAATTTATGCATGTATGTATGTCAAGCAGTTTCCTGTAATTCAAACTATATTTGTGATATTAGTTTTGAACTGTTGTTTTATTTTTAGTCAAAATTTCATCATCATGTTTCTTTTAGTGTTTCCCATATCTTTAACATCATACATGCTATATATATCAGTCCTCATATATATAGAATAACCTTTAGACTTTAGACTAATAGACTTGAGAAATCTTTATAATCATGTCATGTCATGTCATGTCAAGCAAAAGTCTGTTGCATATAATGAAATATATATGTTACAGATTACATGTATAAATTATATTATTAAATAAATAAATAAGACTCTTAAAAAATGGTAAAACTACCATTAAATCCAAAGTAGAATTATCATTAAATAGATATGTGTTTGGAATTTAGAGCATATTCATATATCTCCTTAGTGTCAAAGTCCACTGCTAAATAAATTTTAGAATAGGACAAATTATTAAATATTGTGAGATTGAAGCAATTATCAGAAACTGTCTGAAATGAAGCTCATAATTACTCATAATTTCTCTCTTAAGCAAAATTATAATAATAATACATTTGTAAATTAGCAACAAATTCAATCATAATTTTGTATGAAAACTAATCCATCAATGTGGTTGTTTGACTTGTATTTTATTTACAAAATTTGCTGTTCATAAAAGGGAGCAAATTCCAATTGATTCCAAAAATATGCTAAAATATGCCAAAAATTTGCTAGAAACCTAATAACAAACATATGATAAAAATTGAACAAAAATATGTAATATACAGTGCAATATAACAGCAAATTGGCTGCAAACGTAGAGTAAAATTTGCTGTTTACATAACTCAACATGTTTTTTCGTTCCTATCTTTTTAAATATTTTGAAATATCATACCTTCCTGTATAGTGAAATTAGATAGGTCAGTTAGAATGAGAATGATGAGGACAGATTTTCTAAGATTTTGCTTTAAATTTTCAATAGAATATAACAGAATCTGTTAACAAAATATAATGACAACTATAGAAACTGAATGGAATCTTTTGTATCTATTTCGTGATTATTTAAATGATGTATTCTATTTTTAAAGTGACAGATACTATTCGATTTCTTTCAACAATTTGCTACCAGATTATATCGGCTTAGCAAAATACAGTTTAATAATATAAATGGTTCCAGATCTGTTGTGTAATATCTGAGTAAATCTGTAACCAATCTGCTATTGCGAACAGTTTGCTTGAATTAACTATACTACAGATGTTTATTGAGTATACTATATTTAAAGGTATTTAAAAAGGCATGTAAAATAATATTGAGCTACGTAATAGCAAGCTTCACTTGGTATTTATTGCCAATTTATTGCACCGTGCACATTCTTGCTTAATTTTTGCCATCTATTTGTTGTTAGATCAAATCAGTAAATCTTGTGTGGTTGTTGGCTCCAATTTGCTTTCATTTTATGAACAGTAAGTTATGTTACATTCCTGCTATCGTCATCAATTTAATTAGCGGATTTTGTATCAAATGTGTTTTTTTGCTAAAGAAATTTGTTGCAGACGCTTGAAAGAATAGAAAATATCCTTTTTCTCAAATTTGGTTAACTGTCTATAAACTTATATACATCTCTAAATACATCTTATATATATAAATTACTTTTTAATTTTCAAGTTTAATTTCAGTTTAAAACTAAACACACATCAAAATCATATGTTGAGAAAATCATTCAGAAAAAATGTGTTAATTTTATATTTATATTGACAATGTTGCATATTTTTTTAAGCAATTATGTATTTTTTTTAAACCAATTAGTTTCTCATTCTCATATAAATCACCTCATTCTGTGTATAAAAGCATTAATCCTTTCACATTTTTAAGGATATGTTTATTTTTAAAGATTTTTTAAAGTCTTTTTTACAATATGACAGATACAAGAAATAAAATATTTTTAAATTCCAATAAAATTGTATATTACAGAATTCTTAGAATTTCTAAATGTGAAAATGTTGAAATAAGAAGTTCAATTGTAGAATAGGCTGCATTCCGATATTCACTGCGAGTACTGTAAATCTATAGTTTATGTTATGCACATTATAAATTTTTAGTACTGGCAGTGAATATCGGAACGGACTTTTTATATAATAAAAAAATGAAAAACAAGTGAAATAGAACCAATATATATCTTACAATTTAACTAGAGAAATGTAGTCCGAATCTTGGCCTAATAATAGTGTGTGTGAAACTAGCCTCTTATCTCATGAAAACTCAATAACTGTTGAGAGTTCTGACTCTATTTTCAATAGTTCTAAAATTCTATATCAGTTAAACAAATAGTTCCGGTCGTTAAAGCAAAAAAGTCAATTTGGACAAACTGAGATGCCAAGTTCACGCTGCGTCTTAGTTTGTGCTATAAAAGATCCACCGCTATCTCATGAGATTTTGAGAGATCTATAGTTCTAGATGAGTTCTATAAAACTTCTGCTATTTAAAACAAAAAAGCATCCATTATACTATTATAACGAAAAAATAAACACAGTGTAAGAAGTATATCTAGGACGTCGCTGATTAATTCTTCTTCAGAGTTCTGTCACATCCAAGTTCTCGCACAGTTCTAAATACATTTATGCATTCCCTAAAAAGTTCTAGACACCAGCACACTTGCTTTATTTTTTAAAAAATTATCAGGTGAGACGTTGGCCGAAAAGTAGGAATTCTGGCTCTTTCAAGGATTTAATTTACAAAAATAGTATTTCTACGCAAAGACTAATACATATACAGGATGTCCCATTTTTATATTTCACCCCAAATGACTTTTATTTTTAATTGTAGAAAAAAATGTTTCAGACAAAAGTTGTATGGTTTCGACGTGCATATAAGATGGTGTCATTAGTTTGACCTTGAATAGTTGCTTGAAGATCACGTGAAAGTCATCTTTAATTTCTTAAATGGAACTACCTACTTTTCATTACATATTCTTGTAGCTTATCTCAAAAGTGTTCCAAAACATTATAATAAAGTATTTTTTTATAAAGTACTTTTGTAGTTACGAGGTTTGAAAGATACAGTATTTTGACATAAAATACAAAATATCTTGAGAAATATTCAGTTTTCGATAATCTTATCTTGATATTTTTTGCATAGAATAATGAAATCAACCAATCAATTGGTGTAAAGAAAACACGGTTGATTTGAAAAAAAATATTGCCAAACACCACAAGTATGTACTTTGCTTAATGTATTTTATATTGTAAAATTTAAAAAAATTGTTAAATAAAGATTTCCCTTATATAACATATTTATTAAACCATCAGTTTTCGAAAATTCATCTTAAGTTTTCGATTTCAATATTCGACACAAACGATAAACTTTAACGAGCAAAATTTCGTTATTCACCTTTAGTCTAATGACTAACTTGAAAGAATTTGCAATTTATATTTGCTTAAAACATCTGCAGCGAACGAACTAATACGATCATTACATCATTGATTGTAATGTTATAATGTTGTTTAATAATGTATACATATATATTTACAAAATAATTTTGGAATACTATAGTACTATTCAAGTAGAATACATTCTACAAATCGGAGAAATATAGGATCGGTAGTCCATCAATGAAAGTTATTTTTACAATTCAGTCATAATTTCAATTATTTAAAAAAATGTAAAATGGTTTATTGTGTACAGGGATGTGTACACAATGAACCTAGCCATTTTTAACAATAAACCATATGTTTTATGTTACTGTGAATTACTAGAATTATTTTATTTTTATAATATCTTAAAATATTTATTTAGAGAAGAGATAATTATAAGACATGGTAAGGTTAGAATAGTATAAATTAAAATTAAAGCTAACTTAATTATGTTATGTTTTATTATTTGAAGCCTACATTAAAAATTATTATTTTTAATCAGACTTTCTCAATTAGATTATTATTTATTGTAGCAACTAATCAGTTACAGTTTAATCAGCCTTATAACACAGATAACTAGTAAAAAAACAATAATATTTCATGATTAACAGTGGCCATCTAATAAGCCACACGACGGCAATCTTTGGTAGACAGATCATAAAAAGTCAAAACATATTCTTTTACATATTCTTTCAGTGCTTCTTCTTGCTCTTTGTTGTAAATATTTTATTAACTTCATAGATATCAGTCTTGTACTGGAGGGTCCTGAAGGTAGGTAAGTTTGTTTCCAAGGCCCTTCAAAAGTGCGGGAAGACGGTGGGGTTTTTGTGAGTACATCCGGGACTACTTTATCCCGAGGAGTCCCACATAACCACTGGTTCTCCCCGGAGGCTAGTGATATGCGTAACGCATTTCCCCACATAAAAAAAAATATCAGTCTTGTGTTTTACAATTCTTCAATATTTATATTTTTAGCTGTGTAGCGACGTAGTGTGGGATATGCTAATTTACATTCTTTAGCCGCTTTCCGAATACTTATTCCTTGTTTATGCAATGTCATAGCTTTGAGCATAGTATCTGCGGAATTGATTACCCTTCTTTCTAGGTTTTGTTTAGACAGCGCCATTCTAGAAAAAAAGAATGAATAAGCTGTTGTTAATAATGAACCACAGTGGTGAATAATAACGGTTCATCGTTCATCGTTTACCACATCAAAATAGTTTATTGTAGACCATATAACCTTCTTTACGATAACTTCCTAAATAATATGGTAAAATAATGCAATAGGAAAAAGTTGTTTACTGAATTATAAAACTAAATATACACACAAAACTATAGAATAATGAAAAAAATGATAGCTATAACAACAAAAACATGAAAAATACGTAAAACTTACGGAAAAAACTTACAATTAGTTTGTCACCCAAAATTCATAAAATGTGACCACATGACTGTCCTTCGTGCAATCTGCCGGCTGAGGAGCACTGGACTGGGGAGCCAAGAAGGGATTTAAAGTGCGAGTCGTTGCATGACAATAGCACAATTTTACAACGTCGTATTTACGAAATATCGCAATGGTTCATAGTGTACTACTGGTTCATTGTTGGACTACCGGCCCTACTCGAAAATGAATCATTTAGCCTTATTAATGCTCATTTCCACCAATAGATTAACTCTAATCTCACAACAGTTTAACTTATGCTTTATTTTTTTTCTAGTTCTAAAAATTAGAAAAAGATAAAGCATAAGTTAAACTGAGATTAGAGTTAATCTACATTAGAAATAAGCATAATGCCCATTTCCACCAATGTAGATTAACTATAATCTCGGTTTAACTTATGCTTTATCTTTTTCTAGTTAAAAAATTAGAAAATTGGTGGAAATGGAAATAAGCATAAGTGTAATATAAATGGTAATCCGGAGTAAGAGAAAACCATGGCTAATGCAGTCTCAGCAAGAATGTATTAATTTATAAATTTCGAATGTACAAGCATGTTTTCACGAGATTATAATCTTTAGACTAATTTTTCAGAATATTGGAAACGTAATCCAAGTTTTTCCTCGAACCCGGAGTGCCGTGTAATCGTATGTTCACCGAATAGATTCGATAGATTTTGATCTTGCAGAAAATGCTACTTGGTCAGCCTGTATTTCTCCTTTTTCTACTTACTGGTGATTTTTCGATTGGGCGACTATTTTGGTTTATCGAGCCCGCCGACTTACACGAATCTCATCATGATGATTCTCACCTTAAAGCTACCTGGATTAGCATTTGAGATCAACTCTGCAGCCACAGCGTCAGCTGATGATGTTCAGGGAACAAATTCTGATGCGCTTAAGAAAATTGATTTCATGGACGTGATACATTATAGCTTCAGTTATATGGGCGTGTTAACAGGCAAGATACAACAATATAATACAATATAAATATAAATGTGAAATAAATGTGCAAAGAGTCGATATACAAGTTATATCTTGATTTTTGCAGGTCCATATTATCGTTACAGGACGTACTGGGACTCTCTGCACAGATCGTTTTCCAGTTATGTCGATCCGTGGCCACTCACCTATTATAAACTCAAACAGATCGCGGCATTCATCGTGCTGTTTCTAGCGATAAACTACTTCTTTCCCAGCGACGTAATATTCATTACATTGCATCATAAAGAACCAAACGCATAATATCGCGATAGAATGGAATCCCAGGGAACAATTTGGATTTCGTTGCATTATTATTAACGGCGAACTTCCCGAGCTTTATATATCATGTTATTGCAAATCAAAACTTCCTGATCGAACGACAGAACGATAATATAGTCATTCCGATAATGCTAATAATCTAATGTATTTTCTTTGTTTCCGATTTCAGTACACGCAAACGGTAGCGTTTGAAGAGCACTGTTTCCTATATAGATTTTTCTACATGTATCCAGCATTTGCTGGTTTTCGACTGAGAATGTTTATCGGCATGATACTGGCTGAATGTGTCTGTCAAATGTCAGGACTAGGGGCTTACCCGGTTTGCTGTCAACCCATACCCGGTTTGGGCCCACGCGACTACAAAACGGTCGAAAAATTGTAAGATAATTTCTTTTTTACATTATTCTACATTTTGAGATGCATATTCGACAAGCCACTTCTCTATTAGCCGATAAAACAAATTTATATTATACTTATAGAGTGTCCCTAAACTGACACGATAAATATTTTAATTACAAATTCTTAGTAATATTTAGGGCGAAAATTTTAATACGAAAATGCCGTGATTATAATAGTTTTCAAATGAAAAGAGTTTGTAGGTGACAAATAACAAAGCTGGAAATTTGCAAGCTCAAAAGTGGTTATAGAGGAGATTGTGGTAATACGAGATGGTTGTAATTGCTGAAAGATATTTATATAAAATTAAAAACAAATGTAAAACAATTTACAACGGGCTCCTTGGCTATCAAATCTTAAAATAAAATAAAAGCCTTTTTTAGAGCCAAATTATATGTATATATGACAGAGTACAAATTTATTATAAACAAAGGCAAAAACATGTCGCAATAAATTATACATACATAATTGCCAGACGCGTTTCGGCTCACTGAGCCCTCTTCAGTAACGCAAATTTAAAAAATTGTCATCAACACTATAACTAAGTTTTTGGAAACACAAGAATAAAAGAACATAGATCCAATGTGAGGCTTGATCCATCAAAGCATTCGGTAATCACTGAACACATATTAAAATATAATCACTCATTTAACTAAGATGATATTAGAATTCTTGATACAAAATATAATTATCGTAAGCGTTCAATATCAGAAATGATTCATATCAGATCACAAAAAATGAGCATTAATTTACAAAAAGATTCCGAACACTTAAATGATGCTTATCTAGAGATCATATCGGAGCTTGCCAAACAATAGGATTAAAAACATCTTTGACTTTACCAATATTATAATATACAGACGATAATACATTAATTAATTTGCATTTTTGTTTTTCATAATCTTATGTTATTGGTATCTGTGTTGTGGTGACCGTCTTTTTGATCTTTATACTCACAAGGGAAGTGTCACAACTGTCCAGAGCCGATTTGATTCTCCTTTAAATATATTGTTATATATACAAATCTAAGAGACACATATTTTTTTATATGGGCGAATTTTGACTTTTAAGGGGTAAAACACCCCTTTGAAAAAAAACGGTTTTTATCTTTCAAGGCGAATATCTTTGAAACTATTAGAGATAGAAAAAAAATTCAAACGGGGTATTAAATGGCTTGATAAGTACTATAAAATAATGCAAAAAAATTTTTTCTTTTTTTTTCAAAAAATCTTACCTTTTTAACTTTTTCAAAATTTTGAATTTTTGTTTTTACCAAATTAAAGATTATTTTTTAACGAATTTATCCATGTATATTAAAGTTATGTTGTGTAAGATCATTTTCGAGAAATCATTACAAACCCTTCCGTATATACGTTATTCGTGCTCGTATCGTACCTACTATGTGCGTAAGTGTAATAATTATCGTCGAAATAAGATATTTAAAAAAATGTTAAATTTGTAAGAAAATAAGCTTCTATTTGTGGCGATAAAAAAATTTTGAAATTTTGAAAAAAGAGTGATGGAAATATTTTAAAAATTAAAAAAATTTTTTTGCACTGTTTTATAAAGTACTCCTAAAATCATTCAACTTTTATTATATGATATTTTTCTAGCATTACAGATTATAAAAAACATTAAGAATTAGGGTAGTTTTTATTATACCTTCTTAAAGTTATTAAAACCTTTGTATTCATCTCTGTACCTACATTATTTCCTTATAATATCTTAAGATTATTTTCTCTTACAACTATTTTCGTTCCAACGCTCTAACATCTTGTTTATTTATAGTTTTGCGCAATAATATCTGCACGTAATTAATAATGAAATAATTATTAAGTGTTTACATAATAAATTTATAATTTTTACTACACATAATAAATTTATACTTTTTAGTATTTACTCATTATATACATTACAATAATGATATTCGACGAAAAAATGTTTTAAACATAATGCTGTTTGCACCAAGAACATCTTGCTACAGCTAAATTATTGCAACCTTCGATATCACATGTTGTTGAACTTTTGTCAAAACTGAATTGTGCTGGATTTTCAAATTTTTCTGGTCTTTCGTTCGTATATGAAAATTTAAATTATCTTCACTCCATGCTTGTTCGTCATCTTCAATTATTTCAAACCGATGAAATTTATGAGATTCTTCATAATCAAGAGATGTTTCTTCCGTTATTTCCAATCCATTATAATGAAAAATGCTATCCAGCAATAATTTTTGTATGTTTTCTTTTAATTCTATTTCTGCTTCAGTCACTGGCGATTCTGTTAGATATATTGAATTTATTGACACTAATAAAAATCTCACAACATTAAGGGGATTGATAATCATTTCCAAAAATATTAAACTTTACTTTGTATTGCAATATATAAAAACAGTTTAACAAATTGCACAGATATGATTATAACAGAAAGACTGTGCTTACTAACTGTTAAGGCTGCACATAAAACTATTTATACTGTTCATTTATCTTTAATCTACATATTTTTCATATTAGAATCGTGTTTGTCAGACAATTTTTTTGAAACGTGACATTGCTGAGCTCGCTGTAAAAAGTATAAATTTATTATGTAAACACTTAACAATTATTTCATTATTAATTACGTGCAGATATTATTGCGCAAAACTATAAATAAACAAGATGTTAGAGTGTTAAAACGAAAATAGTTGTAAGAAAAAATAATCTTAAGATATTATAAGGATATTTTAAGATATTATAAGATATTATAAGGAAATGTACAGAGATGAATACAAAGGGGTTTTAATAACTTTAAGAAGGTATAATAAAAACTACCCTAATTCTTAATGTTTTTTATAATCTGTAATGCTAGAAAAATATCATATAATAAAAGTTGAATGATTTTAGTACTTTATAAAACAGTGCAAAAGAAATTTTTTTAATTTTTAAATATTTCCATCACTCTTTTTTCAAAATTTCAAAATTTTTTTATCGCCACAAATAGAAGCTTATTTTCTTACAAATTTAACATTTTTTTAAATATCTTATTTCGACGATAATTATTACACTTACGCACATAGTAGGTATGATACGAGCACGAATAACGTACAGTAGCGCTCAAAAGTATTTTGACAACAAGAAATTCTTTAATTCTTTAATTCTTTAATTCTTTAATTCTTTTCTTTAATTCTTTAATTCTTTATTCTTTTTTTTCTTTTTCTTTAATTCTTTAATTCTTTAGCTCTTAAGGAGAAGTGGGAAAAAATTCCTTTGGATCGAATACAGAAGTTAGTCGACTCGATGCCGGCTCGTTGCAATGCTGTCATAAAGGCTAATGGATATGCTACTAAATATTGATTTATTTAAAAATAAAGATGATGTTTAAGCGTTAAAATTTTTTATTTAATTACAGTATCAAAATACTTTTGATCAATCATGTTCTTTATTTCTAGCTTGGTTTTGTAATTTTGTTATCAAACTACAATTTCTTTTACAAAAATATGTAGACAAATCAAGTTTCTTCCAATAAAAAATAGTTGTATATTTGTGTCTTTATTTGTATTACATTAGCTCAATTATTGTCCTTGTCAAAATACTTTTGAGCGCTACTGTATATACGGGGGTTTGTAATGATTTCTCGAAAATGACCTTACGCAACATAACTTTAATATACATGGATGAATTCGTTAAAAAATAACCTTTAATTTGGTAAAAACAAAAATTCAAAATTTTGAAAAAAAGTTAAAGAGGTAAGATTTTTTGAAAAAAAAAGAAAAAATTTTTTTGCATTATTTTATAGTACTTATCAAGCCATTTAATACCCCGTTTGAATTTTTTTTCTATCTCTAATAGTTTCAAAGATATTCGCCTTGAAAGATAAAAACCGTTTTTTTTTTCAAAGGGGTGTTTTACCCCTTAAAAGTCAAAATCCGCCCATATAAAAAAATACGTGTCTTTTGTATATGTAACAACATATTTAAAGGAGAATCAAATCGGTTTTGGACAGTTGTGACACTTCCCTTTGTGTGTGTCAGTTCTTTTTAATATTAATATCAACTAAGACGTGTTTCAAGAAATATCATGTAATAAGATTAAGAGGAATAAGAACAGGTATTTTTAAAATTTAAATTCATACTTTCTATACAGAAATTTCTTCTAATTACTCAGAATAAAGAACTATTATGGATAGCTTTCGAATTCTATCAAACTCCAGATAATATAAATCTTGTTCCTCTTTCCTTTTTATTGTGTAGTGCGTCTTATTATGGTCATCACTTCATGGAAATTTCCAATCCGAAAGAGTTATTGACATCTCTTAGAAATATGACTACAGCAATTTCCACGATAATGGGATTGCGTTTCCAAAAACTTAGTTATACAGCCTTGATATTTTTTTAAATTTGCGTTACTGAAGAGGGCTCAGTGAGCCGAAACACGTCTGACAATTATGTATGTATAATTTATTACGACATGTTTTTGCCTTTGTTTATAATAAATTTGTACTTTATGTCATATACATATATTTTGCTCTAAAAAGGCTTTTATTTCATTTTAAGATATTTTATTTTTATTTATTTAAGATATTTTAAGATATTTATATATACATTATTTTTTTAAAAAAGTAAAAAAGATGCTAAAAATATACGTGTTCCTCATTGTATTAAACATTTGTAAAAAAAATTTGATATAAAAAGAAACTTGACGCCAACACACACTTATAATTATCAAATAAATCTAATATTTCAACCTTTTATACTTTACATTTTAATGAATAAATCCTATATTTTGTTGATATAAAGAAAATAATAAAAAAATTAGAAAACAAATCTTATATTTTGTTGATATATAAAGGAAATTACAGAAAAAATTAGAACATTCTAAACAACACCAAAAAAACTTGGCACTGCTAAAAATATCGTAAAGTATTCTAATGATGTGATATGTTAACGTTAGTAAACTAATAATAAATTATTAGATATTATTAGCAATGTGCTTTATTGAAATATTAACAATATTTATAATTTATTCCTCTGTGACTAAAGTATCAAAACTACCCATTTTTTGACTAAAAATATTTTGTGATCTAACAAGTTTTTTGCAATTAAATTTTCAATTAAATTTTTTTATTTTTCCTTAGTTCTAATTTTTTCTCTAATTTTCTTTATATCAACAAAATATAAGATTTGTTTACTATAGTGTGTGTAAAATATTAGTATTATGTGTATAACGTTAAATTTAATTGACAATTATAAGTTTGTAATTTACGTGATATTTTATACTTTATTCTGATATATTTTCAGATGTATTTTTACATGAAATGTAAAATATTTCATAAGCTATTCATTTTTGACAACCACATTTTAACCCATTAAGGTTCAGGAGCCACGGAATCAATAAATATAGCAGAAAAGTTAATATTGGTATCAGAGCATTTGACCAAAAGATGATTTTTCACGAAAAAAAAATTCATTTTTAATTGTTTAAACAATTATTTTACTATGTGTTTAAGCAATTACTGTACTATATACAGGGTGGACCATTTTAATCCATCCAGTCGAATATTTCGAAAACCAAGCCCGGGAGAGAAAAATTTTTCAGACAAAAGTTGTTTGGTTTCGAGGGGACCATAAGATGGTACCATTGGTTTGACCTTGAAGAATTATTTGAAAGTCACATGAAAGTCACCTCAATTTTTTAAAATGGCATCCCCTATTTTTTATTGCATATAAAATATTCACTTTTCGATGATCTTACCTCAATACTTTTATGCACAGAATAATGAGAGAAATCAATTGGTGTAAAGAAAACACATAGTTGTTTTTAAGAAAAAATGTGCAATTTGTAATTAACAATTACATATATTTTCTTAAAAACAACTATGTGTTTTCTTTACACCAATTGATTTCTCTCATTATTCTGTGCATAAAAGTATTGAGGTAAGGTCATCGAAAAGTGAATATTTTACGAGATATTTTATAGTTTATGTAAAATTAAGAAATTATTTCAAGCCTTATAACTCGAAAAATATTTAACGAAAAAACATTTATTTATAGTGTTTTGGAAAGGTCTCGAGATAAGCTACAAGAATATGCAATAAAAAATAGGGGATGCCATTTAAAAAAATTGAGGTGACTTTCATGTGACTTTCAAATAATTCTTCAAGGTCAAACCAATGGTACCATCTTATGGTCCCCTCGAAACCAAACAACTTTTGTCTGAAAAATTTTTCTCTCCCGGGCTTGGTTTTCGAAATATTCGACTAGATGGATTAAAATGGTCCACCCTGTATTAAAACATGCAATTTTAATTATTTAAACAATTAATATTTGAACAATTTTTAATTAATTGTTTAAACAATTTGTTTAAAAATTAAACGAGTAAAAAAAAATGATAGCACCATTTGTTTTTATGTAAAGATTACGTACAATCCATGTATGAACAATTTTTTCCACCCAATTTGTTATGTAGTATAAATATAAATAAACAGTTACATAGCATGACACTCATTTCAGCTCGCAAACCAATAGACTAGCAGACCAATAAAATAGCAGAAATATTAATATTGGGATGAGAACTTTTGATTAAAAGATGATATTTTTATATTTAAACAAAAAATCAAATTGAAAAATCAAATCTTTTTATATCTTTAATTGTTATTAAACAAATAAAAAACGAATTTTTTTCAACAAATCTTTAAAAAGTTACAACCGATTCTGATAGTAATTATAAATAAATCTATAAGTATTAAGGACAGAAACATCTTTAAAGTGCGTAAAACAACAAACAATTTTTAAGAAATTATGACCGTAGTATCGTTAACGTTAAAATTAATAACCAATTTAATACATGTATTAATTCACGTGTACATTTCTAACTTTGAGTTAGTATTTCATTTGTCTGAAAGTAACAGTGTTAATCCGCTAAAAGCATGAAATGTACAAAAAATTCACAATAATACACTATAATTCTACACTATAAAAAAATTCACAATAATACACTATAATTCTACACTATAAATAATACACTAATAAATTCACGAATAATATTATTTGCACAAACATCCAGTCTGACCGAAAATAGCAAATTTTTCATGTTTAAACAATTGGAAAGTCAATTTTTTCACGAAAAATCAATTTTGATTAAATGCTCTCATATTAATTTTTTTATATTACTTTTCCGTTGTCTAATGATCTGTCCATGGACTGAAGTGTAATTGTTTATCTATACCATATAAATTGGGTGGAGAAAAAATTGTCCAATACATAGATTCTGTGTAATTTTTTTCTGTAGACTGGAATAGAGCTATCAATCTGTTCTTATATTTTAACAAATTGTTTAACCAACAATTGTTTGGAAAATCAAATTTTTTTCATGAAAAATCATCTTTTGATCAAACGCTCTCATCCCAATACTAACTTTTTTGCTATATCTATTGGTCTACTCATGGGTCTTAATGGGTTAACACTTTTACGTACAGAATAATAAGAGCAATCAATAAATTCAATTGGTATAAAGAAAACAACAATTATTTTTAAAAATTATGAGCAATTATGTGTGTTTTTTTCTTTACCAATTTATTCATCTCAGTGCATAAAAGTATTAGGATACAGTTATCAAAGAATGAATAGATTATAAAATATTTTATGTTTCGTTTCATATTTCATATTTAAAATACATATACTAGAATAAAACACTTTGTGAAATATTTATTTTTCATGCACCTTAGCTTAATATTTTACACAATATCCATTTATGCAAAAAAATATGATTCTATTAGAAAAAAAAGTGCAATCGCACTTTCCCGATTCTTCGTTGCTTTTACGAAAAATTAATTAATTAATATAATATAAAATTAATAAATTAAATATTATATCATTCATACATTATAGCATTCTTCATATTTATCATATCCATGTATGTCAAATTAAGTATTTCCAGATTTTTTGATTAACTATATATTCATATTGCACAAGAAAAATACTTGTAATTTTTTATTATTTTTTAAATCTTAATATCTCTATGATCCCAGTGGGAACACCAATGTCGAATCGACATCGATTCGACATCTATGCGTCGATGAATGGTCGATGGTCGAATAAGTACTTGTCGATATTTATGTCATTTTTTACTTCTCATCATAATAAAAATTCTTTTTATATTAATTGAGCAATTGTGAATATTATAATATTAAATATATATAAGATTATTTTTATTGTCTTTCAGTAAATTTTATAAGATATATATAAGATATACCTATATCTATATAAGATATAGAAGATAAAGATATATTATCCCTGGCTGGGGTAATTAATATTTTATATAATAAATATGTGATTTTTTTATATCAGGAAAATTGATAAAAGTAGCAAGTATTCGACCATCGACCATCCATCGACGCATAGACGTCGCATCGACATCGATTCGACATTGGTGTTTCCACTGGGGATATACATTACAATATGTTATTAATCATAGCACGATTTAAATCATTCAGTACTAAAAGTAAAAAAATTACTAATTCTTTTTAGTAGCACCATAGGAAATTATAGTCAAGTTAACTCTCTCTCAATTTAAATTGGTTATAAACTTGCTTGGTTGTTTTTGAAAACATTTATGTTTATACAAAGCGCGCGTGTGTATATGTGTTTACACAATCCGTTTCCCATAAACACACACACGCACTCCATACACGCGCCTATGCATGCATGTACATGCATGTAGGAGAATGAACAGAATGATAGATTAGAGACAAAGAGAGGAAGAAAGCAAGAGAAAGAAAGAAACATGTCTTTTGTATAAGAAGATGCTGTTCCCCGATGCTGGAAGTAGGAGAGTCACGTGGACGAAATATTTAATTAAAATTTTTTAATCTGGACTTTGTATCACGATATCTTCGTTCATAGGAGGGGGGGGAACACGGAGAAAAAAGAATACAAGACTTTTAAATTATTTAAATTATAAATTAAACTCCCATGCAACTATTGAGTTCTAATTGACTAAGCCCAATTAGAACTCAATTGATTCAGCCATTAATGAGATTTAAAAATATGAGCCGGATTCAGATCGGAGTCTCGTATATATATAGCTACAGTGCGTGTCTCGCCATCGTTCTACGTGACTTTGCGTAAACTTGGCACGACTGTGCGTGAACACAGCGTGAGAGAGACACATCATGTCTCTTGTCACGAGCTATTTGTCAAGAGCAGTAATTTGCCACAAAATACTTAAAACAACGTTCTGTCTATCTCTCAATTAAATTGTGAAGACTAAGAAAGACTGTGAAAAGAACGGACGTGATTGTTTTTCGTCCACCGCAAAATTTTTACAAAATAACAAATTATTAAACCACTAAAAGTGCTATGGTCAGTGTTTAAAAGAGCACTTGCTTTTAATGCAATCACCAGTCTGTTGCCAGAATTTAAATAAAGTTTAAACATTCAAAGGTGATAATATGGGAACTCATGATATTGCCATTTTCATATTATAACTTTATGTTTTGTCAGTTGCAGAAAGTTTCAAATATGTGCCAAAGAGTAAATTAAACTTTATGTATTTTTTATTTCATTGATCTCTATTACACCTTAAAAAATTACAGATGCATAAAAAAAATTTCTACTAATAATAAAAAAAATTGTCATCTCTGTTTTTGCATCTTGTAATATTTCTTATATTTACGTGTACTGGAAAGATCTTCATAGAGCACAAGCGAGAGAAATGTTTCCTAAAAATCTTTTCTACTGTTCTTATATCACCATCCTATTTTTTTCAGACCCGAATTTGACATGGGTCTGAATTTAAAAAAAATAAAAGTCTTTTTACGTGCTGAATTTAAAAATATGGCTTTGCCATCGAAAACCAAGAGATGAGGAATGCTGATGTTGATCCCATCACGATTAGTCTTAATTTATTACAAAAATAAAAAGATAGATTTAAAATAGGACAATGAGAGTTGTATTATAAAAATTATTTGTCATATCTTACACATTTATCATATCTTACACATTTATAACTAATTCTCTCTAAACCTTATTATTATCATTAAATTTTATTATTAAAATCTTATTATCCCATATCCTTATCTAAAATTTTATTTAGAAATAAAGAAATTTAACATTAGAAATATGTTATTTTCTATCAGAACTAAATCTTAATAGCTTTGATAACATTTTCTGTAAATATATATTTTTTTTTTACCAATTCGATAGGCCCAATGAAGAACTGTGTTTTAAGACCGACAAATAATTTGCACAGTCTACTACCGAAGTGGTAAAAAAAGTATACAATATTCACAAATTACGAGATTCAGCTCGGGGCGAAAATAATATATTTCTCTAATTAAATTATTGGATACCGATCCTATTTCACTTGTTATCAGAAATAAAAAGACCTCTCCATATTACCATCTGCTAAAAGAAGATTTTATAACTAAACACCTTTGACAACTGAGATTATCGTAGAAATATGCAATAAGAGTTTCATTAATAAGACACCTAGATACTTCTCTATTTAAATAAAAAGATAGCTGAATAAAAGAACAGTTTTATATCGTTTTAGCATACCCTCAAAATACTTTGATAACTAGCCTATTCCCTTGACGGTTAACAAATAGCCATAAAATAATACGATGTCCACTTATGCAGGAAAACACGCGATTAATTGATAGCTATCGAAAAAGTGATTTAGATAGTGTTAATCTTAATTCTCAGAGTATTTTAAGGGAGTCACAAATATATCATATGTAACAATACTAGGATACAGCGAATAATATATATTACGGAATATTTGTAGCGCAAGAATATTTTGTTGTCACGTTCCTTATAGTTCTTATTTATAATGTTTTTTCAGACCTTATAGTTCTTATTTCTACCATTATAATCTATGTCGTCAACACAAAGTTCTCGACTCAGAGATCAGAAATCTTAAGAAACTATTGCTTCTTATTTGTAATAAATCTACAAATTTAAAAGTTCTTATTTAATATTTTAATATTATGTGTCTTTATTGATATCAGCTAATATTATTATATTTATTTGATTCATGAGATGCTTCGTTCAAATCTTCACAATGAGATTAATCGATAAAAATATTGTCAAAGATGTTCGATTCATAGAAGCATCATCTTTATCATTAACCATTCTGCCATTTCTGAGTGCGCGAAGTTATAACTCTGTTCGTAATCTTAAACATTTCCTATTTAAATATTAAAAATCATAGTCTTAACATTTTCGTTAGAATTTTTATCCTAAAATTATAAAATTACAAAAAATGTCAATAAAATATATTTATCATTAATTTTAGGACTATATACCCTATATATATATATATACAGGGTGACCCATTTTAATCTATCACCCCAAATATTTCCGTTCCCTTGCATTTTACAAGAAAATGTTTCAGACAAAAGTTGTATGGTTTCAAGGGAACCATAAAACGGTTCCATTGGTTTGACCTTGGATAGTCGTTTGAAGATCACACGAAGGTCACCTTCAATTTTTTAAATTGAAACCACTATTTTTCATTACATATTCTTGTAGCATATTTCTTCACTATTTAAATAATGTATTCGGAAGACAATGGATTGATTTAGGTAATCAAACTCAGGAGTGGCCTCCTAGATCTCCGGATCTGACGTCATTGGATTTATTTCTCTGGGGATATGTTAAAGAAAAAGTGTACGAGACTGAGCCGACGACTATTGAAAATATGCAGCAACGTATTCGTAACATGTTCAGAAGCATAACACCAACTGTTCTTAATAGAGTGCGTAACAATTTTCATAAAAGATTGCGTTTATGTATCCAGCAAGGTGGACGTGTCTTTGAATACCTTCAATAAAATACTTAATCATTTTTAAATACCCGCCTTCACACACACACGCACACACACACACACACACACACACACACACACAAGAGATGTAAATCTGACCGTCACGTGGTACATCTCGGATAATGCTAATGCCGGCAGTATCGTAACTTTTAAACCTCATAACGCGACAAATACTTAATGGAAAATAACTTTATTATAGTGTTTTGGAAAGCTCTCAAAATAAGCTACAAGAATATGTAATGAAAAATAATGGTTTCAATTTAAGAAATTAAAGGTGACCTTCAAACGACTATCCAAGGTCAAACCAATAAAATTGTTTTATGACCCCCTTAAAACCATACAACTTTTATCTGAAACATTTTTTTGTAAAATGCAAGGGAACGGAAATATTTGGGGTCATAGATTAAAATGGGTCACCCTGTATATATATACATATATATATGTATATATATATATATATACATCTACGCTATATATGTGTATATATGTAGGTATGTGTAAGACCGAATTATTTAATGGTATGTCTGCGTGCGTGCGTGCGTGCGTGCGTGCGTGTGTGTGTATACTGTTTCTCAATACTGATACGCAGATCTTAACAACATATATAACATCTTAACGCAACATATTTCTAGAGCCAAGAAACGTGAGAGATGCGAACAAGTAATAGTTTAAATAAATTTTATAGGTCGCTTGATCATGAGAGAATGAAGACAGAAAAGCAGGATTTTGAAACGGTGCATAACATGAACATTTGGGAAGTGGAAATGTCTCCATTTGTTAAGCACACGATGAAAGTGTGGAATACGTGCGTACAATATTGGATGGCTGTGTGCATTTACAAAAAATTTCCCCATAAAGGCTTGAGAACTGTCGCCACATTGACTGTATCTGCTTTGTGGCATGGTTACGCTGCAGGCTACTATTTTTGTATTTGCCAAGTTCCGTTCTATCTGCCCTTCGAGGACGTCTGTGTTAAATTCTATAATCAGTGCGAAGAAAACGGATTTGTAAGTCTTCCATATATAAATTTAATGATATAAAAGATTTTTTATTATCCAACAGTACAACATGAATCAGAGAGATATCTTATTACTATTTTTATTATCCAACAGTACAACATGAATCAGAGAGATATCTTACATTTTATTAGGGATACAATCAAATTAGAATAAAAATATAACTTGATCGAAATATTAATTTTTTTAATTAAAAAATTGACTATTTTTTGCACATTTTGAATTGACGTAAAATAATTTTTATATTTAAAAGTTCAAAAAAAAATTTGAATGTATTCTCTCACAGTCTGAATGATTAGAGACAAATGATCGAGAAATATCAAGAAAAGTTATTTTAAATTTTTATTTTATTCGTTATCTGGTAGTATTTTTATCTGGTCTACTTATAATCTTGAAGTAAACAAACAAAAAGAAAATCTGCATTGGATGTAACTATACCAAATTAGATGTAGTACCAAAACCTTTTAAATTCTTTATGTTTTTGAATCTTTATGTATCTTCTTTTTTAATTTTTATAATTTTGTAATTTTCACAAATAAATGAACTATAATTTAATCAGAGTTTAATTTAGAAGAAATTGTAGTTTTTTACGAGCAAAGTTGTAAAAATACTGACTTTTTAATCATTAAAAATGATAATTAAAATTCAGAAAAATCTTGCTTGGAAAAAAGTATCGAACGAAAGCCAATTATATTAGAAAAAAGATTGTGAAAAATCCTAAAGAGGTGGAGAGTTTTTGCCCTATAATTTTGCAGTCGCACTTCTTTAATAGTTTATTATTGATTTAATCTACATTTAATCTAAATTAAATATTATTATCTAATTTATTATTATTGATCATTATATTAGTGTGTATAATTGGAACTATCTGCCAGAGAACATTGTCTTAGAAACCCATTCTCTTTCCTTGAACATTAACTATTCGAGAGATTTTGTCAATCTTAAAATTTACTTTGTGGAAGAAATTTGATATATAAATCCGAGTTATTTTTAATGTCATTTTTATCAGTTTAGAATTTATAAATATTTTAAAATGTATTTCTTAATAAAATGCAATTTTTCAAAAATAATGTTCTCGCATATTACAAATATTGATTAATTATCTGAATATTGACTTATGCTATATTTATATGCTGAAATGCAGGGCAAGAAAGCTTGGAGACTCTTCCTCTGGTGGGCGAAACTTACGTGCATGGCATATCTCGGCGTGCCCTTTCAGTTACTACGCTTCCAGGAAATAATACATTTTTACAAAAGTCTATACTTCTCCGGACATATCCTAGGGCTTGGAGCCTATCTGATCTTACAAATTTTAAAACCTCACTTTATTAAACAACAAATGGAAGAACATAAGAAGAAATAATTTTTTTGAGAATGTATTAGCTTTAAAGCAGAGGTTCCCATATCAACACGAGGTGAAAGAAGTTAGAATGTCAGATTTGGCCATTTTTTCAACCATTGATTAATAGAAATCTATGAATTACAGGATATCAGTTTTCAGTTAAATAAATTTTTATATTTGTTTCTTGTATGTGATTTAATATTTTATTTATATTTATGATTTCATATAAAGATTATTAAATATCTACATTATCATTTATATATGTACGTATGATCTCTGTTACATCCTCTCTCTCTCTCTCTTTCTCTCTCTGTGTGTGGGCGCGCGCACTCAGGGTGTAACATATCGTCCGCAGCAAACGTTTTTCTTTTTTTTTTCGAAAAAATACATATTTTCATGAAAAATGTTTTATTGTATTATGTCAGTGTGTGCGCGTGTAAATCTGACCGTGCAACCTCCATATAACTTTTAAGTCTCGTAACTCAAAAAATACTTAATAAAAGTAAACATTTTATTGCAATATTTTGAAAAGCTCTCGAGATCTACAAGATTAATAGAAACTTTAAATTTTCATTAAAAATTTTAAGATGATCTTTAAGATCTTGACGCTATTCAATGTCATACTAATACCACTATGTAATGCATCATTTAAAACTCTATAACTTTTGTATGGAATATTTTTTACGACAATGTGTATTTTTCGAAAAAAGTCTGATATGAATGCTCTATTACACTTTCTCTATGCGCCTGCATACGCACGCACGCACACGCGTACACACACAAGTAAAAATTCAACTACATTTAATTTTTATATCTGCTATATTAACTCCACCATTTATGAACTTAATATTCAGCGAAAAGTCTAAAAAAAATCTTTAAATTTGAATAACATGATTAAATATTTCATAAATCCTTTTTGGTCTATAGTCGCAACTTTGATGCAATAGAGACTATGTTAATCATCAATCTTTTTAACCGACACAACCGACATTATAATATGCCAAAGTATAAAAATAAATAAATAATTCTTTTTTCGCAACTTCTCAATATTTTTACGCAATAAAGTAATTTGAAATAAAGCAAATGGAATCGTACTCAACATAAAAAACTATAGGAAACGATTATTCTCGTTCTTATGTTTAAAAAAATAAGTTTGTTGAACAGTGTTATTAAACATCCTGTGTGCGTCGCGTGCGCGTGCGCAAACGATTGTATTAGATGGTAAACTTAATTCCTGCCGCTGATTACTAAGGGTGCCGTCTTCAACACTGGCGAATTTCGATGGTAAAATCGCATGTCTTTTGTAGTTTAGACATTGCTAAAAGTGATTTAGTCCTCACAGGTTAGATTTCTCGAGAGAGATTTTCCAATCGATTGAAAATAGACCGCAATAAGCTGTTTTTCCGACATGTTTCTTCACTACTTCGACCCCATCGCAGCTGAAACGCATCGCTTAATTATCCGAAGTGTACGATAATGAAACTCCATTGGAAAGCACATATAGAGTTTGGTTTGAAATCGCTTTCGAAACGGTAATTTTGATGTGAGAGACAAAACGTTCTGGATAGTCAAAAAAATTTAAAGATGTTGAGCTGCAAGAATTGTTCGATTAAAATCCAGTCCAAATGCTTTTAGAGTTGTCGAAAGCGTTAAATGTTACTCCAATGATTGTCTCAAAACGTTTACATACTATGGGAAAAATTCATAAGGAAGGGCTACCACATAAGTTGTCAGAAAATGCCATTTTGAATGGTTCGACCGCATGTTGCGAAAAGCGTGAAGCAGACATGTCTAGAGCTTGGATGGAAAGTCCTCCCGCATCCATCGTACTCCAGTCTTGGCACGTCGGATTACCATCTCTTCCGGTCGATGCAACACGCACTTACGGACACATATTTCTTCAGTTACGAAGAAGTCCAAAAATGGATGGATGAATGGGTCGCCTCGAAAGACACGCGTTCTACTGTCGGGAGATTACTCTGTTGCCGGAGAGATGGGAAAAAGTAGTAGAAAATGGCCGAAATTTCGATTAAGATATTCATTCATCTTCCCTTCGAAATAAATCAATTGTGGGGATGGAAAAACAGCAAGAATTAAATTTACCACCTAATATAACGATGACTATATAACGATGACTATATTTTAATATAATTATAATATATTTAATATAATTAATATATTTGAAATTTAAATAATCGATTAAATTATAGAATTTGCCTACTATATTGTGTACTTACAACAAATAGCAATTTAATAATTATATTATAAAATATTTATATAAAACTTACTGTTACCAAAGATGACCAAAGTCTTCCCATAACATCTTTATTTTAACGACTTATTTACTTCTTATATTTCATCGCATAAATAATCTTGTACAAGCGCGATTTTGAACACAGTTATATTTTTTTTTACTTCATCATTTATGCAATGAACATATTATTTTCAAGCTTTAGAAATAAAAATAGAAAAAAAAGTCTGTATGTCAGTTATGAAAATATTAAAGTGAAAATGACTTTTTATATTAAAAGAATGTGAAGCGCTTTTTTAAAGAAAGAAAACAGGAGGACCTCTGCTTTAGAATCTCAAAAGATTTTGTTTTCAAGTCAAAACAATTTATTTTCTGCAGTTTTTATAAAAATCAAAATATATAATCAAAATAGCGACCTCTCTTAATATTTTTTTTTATTTGATACGTGTGGAATGTTGGAGAATACAACGCAAGTACAAATCCAAGTGACACTACATTTGTTAATTAATGCTCTACACATTCCTCCTAAGATTTGCTACAGAACTTTCTTATCATATTGAACGCTGAGAAGCGTATACGTCTCTCCCGCTCAGAAAATAAGAACTCTATTTTTTTGAGAAAAGGAAGTTTTTATTCGCTTCTTCACGTAACATTAACCTTTAAAGGGTCAGCATTTGAGATATCAAAACATCTTAATTAAAACCATGTGTAATAGTGTGTGTGTGTGTGTGCGCGCGTGCGTATGTATGTGGTGCGTGTGCGCGCTCGCGCGTGTGTGTCAGGTATACCACGTCCACATTTCTTGTCACGATTAGAGTCAATATATTCGCTTTGCGGACCTCTAAATGTTAAAATGTAGCCGCGCAACATCTGTAAATTATTGAGAAGATAATAAAATAAAAAATCTATTTCTCTACTTGGTGAAATAAAATTTTATTGAATATCTCGCACATACTTACACATATTTGCACATCTCCGCAATCCACTGTTGCATGTATTATCTCTATAGGATGAAATTTTATACGTAATTTCTATAAAATATTTTATACAGACAAATACTTACATTTTAATTAATAACCTACTTACAAGTAGGTTGACATTTATACCTGAAAAACATAGAAGAAATATCAGGGCAAGAAATTTTTTCAAAAACTTCTGTCTCTTTTAATTATTTTTTGCTGATGTGTGGAGCTGTCGAGTATTAAACTTTTCTCAGTCGGCCGATTGTCCAAAACTGAGAAATGAGCTAACAACGTCTCGCTAATGGACTGTTTATTCCAATTTCACTTCTAAATTAAATGTTTTGAAATTATTTTTATGTATATTTTAGACCTCCAAATTCTATCATCGCCATTCTATGTAAAATGCATACGACACTTTAACAATTAAAAGATTTGAAAATGTAAAGTGAGACTGTTAAGATGTATATAAAATGTATATAAAGATATGTATATAAAGATGTATATAAAAGATGTATATACAGGATAACTCATATACTGGGTGTCCCAGACCAAACGTTAATGGTAGATTCCTGAAATCATTTTAAAACAAATATCTAATACCAAAATATCGAAGCTATAATAGTTTTTAAATAAAAATGTTTAAAGTTGTCCAATCAACTTATCGAAATTCGCGCGCTGAGTCACATAACACAGTGAAGGTATTTTCAGGAAAATTATATTCTCGAAATTGATATAATTATGCAGACTTATTGTCTACAGGTTGTAATTACTTTTCATTTATTACTCTTATTATTATTACTATTACTCTTTATTGTATTTATGCATAAATTATTAATTAATTGTAATAATAATAACAGTATAAAGAATATGAGTATTGACTTTGTGATATGTATTAAACTGTCAAAACTATCACATGAATTTTGTTATAACTGGATGGATAAATAGATGCGACTCTGATGGCAAAATGTACAGATAAATTAATGAATTACTTTTTTTATTTATGACAAAATAAAGTATCATTTAATTTTTAATTCGATACGAGTGTCCTTTTACCAATGCTCTATTTTATCATAAATGAGAAAAGTAATTCATTAGTTTATATTTATCCGTAAATTTTTACCATCGAAGTTGTCTTCTATTAAATAGATAGTCATCTATCTATTTAATGAAATTCATGTGACAGTTTTGACAGTTCGGTACGTACTGTCACATTTTATGAAGTCAATACTCAATACTCTGTCCTTATTCTGCTATTATTAATTAATTAATAATAACAGAATAATATTCACAATAAATACAATAAAGATAAGAAACAATTACAACACACAGACAATATGTGTAAAACTACATCAGTTTCGAGAATAAAATTAATGCGCCTGAAAAACACCTCACTACCGTGCTATGTAACATGATTTACCAAATTTCAGATAAGTTGATTGAACAATTTTAAGTACTTTTCATTTAAAAACTATTATAGTTTCGATATTTTGATATTAGAATTTTCGTCTTAAAATAATCGCGTTAAATAAAGCTGCCATTAACGGCATGGAATATCCTGTATTTATCCTTGATTGTTTGCAATTTCTATTCATTATCATTAAAATATTCGCTTCGGATAAAAGTTAACTAGTATTCAATAAACATTATCATCAAAGAATATAAAAAATATATATAGGGTGCATTCCGTTATGCACTGCAAGTACTGTCGCTATGACGTCACAGAAGTGTATTGCAGATGTCGTTCCGTTTTAATTTCGTATACTTCCAAACTGCTACAAGGTTATAAAAAAGAACGTATCACAGTTTCTGCAAGTATTTGTTGACGTTTCAAAAATAAGTGAGATGGCTAATATAAATAAAAATATAATTGCATTAATTGAAACTACATTAATAAAAAATATTAATAAGACTGAATCAAGTGACAGCGATTTAGATGTAGAGATTTTTAAAGAATTGTGTGATCTCGGGTGCCCAGAATAAAATGCAAAAATTATGAAAACATTGTCATATCATATTCAGATGTAGATTTCTTTCTTTTCTTTTTTTTCTTCTTCTACAATAACTTTTATGTTATAAATCTTATTTTCTTCTGCATTTTCTCTTGTATCAAACAAGGCAACCTTATTATATAAGGGAGCAGCCATCTTTACTACTGTGAGTGCTTTACCTGGTTTATCGCAGTGAGGCGCAACAGGAAATACGTCAAAATCAACGACGTCATATACTTCAAGGAAGCACTGCCACAGTACACTGCTACCTATTTCGGAACGCTATTTGTAGTACTGACAGTACTTGCAGTGCATAACGGAACGCACCCATAGTAAAACTCCTGAATACTTGCCGCAGTTCATGTTCAATCGTGACGTCAGAGACGACAAATGACACATGAGAATTCTTGCGTTTATTTTCAAATAAAAAAAGTATTTGGATGAACAAAACACTTCGCTTTAATATACTTATGAAAATTTTCAAAAATTATCCTTTTCCCTTGACAGTCAATAAAAAGCCGTAATGAATGTGATACAAAGCTTTGTCATATAACATACATATATACAGACTTCATTTTACAATTGTTTTTTCATCCAAATCTTTTTAAAAATGGCACGCAAGAATTCTCAGCATGTCATTTCTCATCTTTGACATGATTTCCAACTTGACCGGAGCAAACTTAGCATTCTAAGAATAGCAATATATCGAAAAAAAATTAGAATATATGATATGATCAAAATACATATTTTATTAGAATAATAAAAATGGAGTTTTTTTAGTACATTTTAATCCGATATTCTTGAAAACACGAAATAATTATATTTCTTTGTATAAGCGGGAAAAATTTGCATAAATTTTATATTCTTTTTGTATCATAATTTAATATGACTGTGAAGAAATCTTATAAATATATCTTATAAATAATATATCCATGTTGTATGTCGCGTGCATGCGTTCGCGTAAGCGCACACGCCTTTTGAAATATAAGGAATACATTTCAATGACATTGAATAGAAATTATTTCAAACAATCAAAAACATAAATGAAATGTTCTTCTTAACGACTTTCTTCGATAAGTGTACTAGAATCTTCGATAAATGGAAATAAAATAGAGGAAGATGGATTACAAATAATATATGATAAGCACAGTTAGGAACAATTTTATAATAAAGAAAAAAAGTTGAATCAAATTAAAAATAAATTTAAAAAAATTATTGTTTTACATAATCTCTTACCGGCCACCATTTAAAGCAATTTATCAAGCTAATGATGTTGCATTTAACATAGAAATAATCATAATAAAAAATTAAATAATACATTCTTCATAAAAGTTGTATCGAGAAGGGAATTTACAATATCTCAAAACTATCAAATAACAGGTTTCTTGAGTAAATTTAGATTCGATTTTGGTAACGGAGATGTCAAGACAATTTTCTCAATAATTTTCCAATTGTAAATAACTAAAAAAAATTTTTGCGAACTAAATTTCAGTCAAATGGACAATAAATGTTTTTCCAAATTCCAAATCGCTTAGTTTAAAATTAGTTTAAAAGAATTACAATTGATAAGACTTTTTTCAACAAGGAAAAATCGATGCTAAAGTCTATCAAGATCTGTCAAGAATCCAATAGTTTTTAGACATTTTAGACAATGTAGCGTTTCGTGCTACATGAGTGAATATTCAATAATAATCTCCACGTATATTCTCACTCTCTCACTCTCACTCGCTCGCTCACTCGCTCATACGCTCACTCGCTCACTCGCTCACTCGCCCACTCGCTCACTCGCTCACTCCCTCACACGCACGCACACGCGCACACACGCGATATTAAGTTAGACTAAATAAAACATTTCCCTAATTCTACTCGTTTAAAACTGCCATACTCCGTACACAATATGTGCGCGGTGTATCTACTATACAATTTACCGTGAACACGTGACTTCGTTTATCGATGATCGATCGATGAATACGACGTTCTACGAATCAGTCGCTTCTCTGCGAGGTCTGGTGATGGTCTGTCGCGCGATGTCTAGAACTCGATACTGTACCCATGACGATGCCTGAGGAAGTCGACAGTGGACTCGCAATGGCTTTTAACTTGCAGATGAACTGGCAGATGATCTATCCTCTCTTTCTACCTCTCTCTCGCTCGATATCACTTCCCCCTTTCTCTCTCTCTCTTTCTCTCGCTCTTTCTCGCCCTGATTTTTTGCAAATTCGCCTTGAACGAACCACCAGATCACCAGACCATCGCACCGGAACAGACCGCACCGCATTGCACCGCATCGCACCGCATCGCACCGCACCACCAACACCGCTCTCTCTCGCTATCGCACCGCATCGCACCGCACCAACACCGCTCTAAACTGCTTACAGCCCCCTGCTACTCGGCTTACTGCTTACTCTCAGCTACCCCATCATCGGCTACACCCTCGCGCCACGCCACTCCTTTCCACCGCCTGTGGCACCATAAAATCACAACTTAGTTATCAGAAAATATGGATGTCGTATCCGTGTGAGAGTAATTTTCTCTATTTTTTTATGAGGGGAGACTGTAGAGATACAAATTCACCGATATGAACGAGGGACATTGTTACAATCAAAATGAATTGATATCTTCAAATTTAATTGTACTGTAATTAAAACGATTAAATACTTTACATGTATCTTGATTTATAACATAGAATATCTCTGCAAAAGAGTCGCACAAAAGATTAATCTATAAACACAAATTTAGCATATGTAAATATATGATTTTTATTTACGCGATAACGTTCCAATGTATGCATGTATGCGCGCGCGCGCGTGTGTGCGTGTGTGCGTGCGTGTGTGTGTGTGTGTGTGTGTGAATAATATTTGGATATAAACTTTGCTCTATTTATGTTTAAAATTATTTCATTACATTAGATGTATGTACAGACTGTATATTATTTTGATAAATATTTAGCTTTACCCAGCCTCTGCCAATGACCTTGATCTTGACATATTGCCAAGGTCATCCTCCTGAATGACCTTCAGAAGGTTTTTGCCGTCGCTCGTTTTTTATTAAAAAGTTATTAACAAAAAAGTTTGGAAAATATAGCAGTTATTTTGAATATTGAAAGGCATAAACAACTGATATGTATATGAAAGTAGTACATGTATGAATAAAAAAAAGTCATTTAAAGCAGTAAATCGTTGCTTTCGGCCAAAACAATTAAGTACAAACAATTAAAGATAGTGGAAGAATATAAAACATAGATTTTCTGAAGTCACGCAGGAGGATGATCTTGCACATATATCAAGGTCAAGGTTATTGGTGGAAGCTGTGTAAAAGTAAATATTTATCATTATTTTATATAAAATGTGTAACTATATGATTTAAAATGAGCACACTTTGATTGTAACAATTACATAAAATATACGCGATTAAGCCCTTCGTGAAAAACTAATTCAATACCTCGCAGTAAACCACCTCTGAATCCAAGGATCTATAAGCTTCATGCCTCCTAGATTTCCAAAAGATGCACGATTCCAAGAACGAATTACTAGCAAATATATATTTACGTTCTCATTTTGCTAATGTATGCTATATTATGTATGTGTTTGTATATTTGTATAAACACGCGTGCTAGACGGTCCAAAGTGTGTGAGTAAAGGAGTTATAAATAAGAAACTCTCTAATTTTTAATATACAGAATGTTGCAGACCACCCGTATAGCCTCGTCTACAATAGTCGCACAGGCTGTATCGTAGGTCGCACAGGTTGTGTCGTAAGGCTGTCGCAGTCGCAAGAACCCTTGTGGCACGGAGTTGAATCAACTTCAACTTTCTGCGACTGCGACAAGCGTGTCGTATGAGATCAGCCAATCACAGCACAGAACATTGCCGCGCGAAGTGCTTTGACGATTTGCGTGTGTTGCTAGCTATCCGTGGTCGCACCCACCATCTTCTGTTGTGCGATTCAGTAAGTAAACGGTAATATAAACATATTAAGTTTAAAAATTGGGATCAAAGTTGAAGAAAAATTAGCCGATCATTCATTGCGGTTGCAGTCGATTTAATGAACGCGAACAATCCTTGCGACATATTGTAGATACTAGTCTAGCGACACATGCGACAACTTTCCTGCGACACTGCTACTTACGACATACGACACAGCCCGTGTGACTATTGTAGACGAGGCTTATCAGCCGAATATCTCGAAAACCGAGCGCGGCAAACAAAACTGTTTCAGATAAAAGTTGTAAGGTTTCATGTAATGCATTAGCAATACGAATATGACCTTGAAGAGGTGTCAAGGTAAAAATGTAAAAATCACTTTGAAATTTTTAAATAGAAACCCCAATTTTTTATTGCATATTCTTGTAGCTTATCTCGAGAGCTTTCCAAAACACTATAATTAAATTATTTTTCATTAAATACTTTCCGAGTTATGAGGCTTGAAAGATACGGTATTTTGACATAAAATACAAAATATCTTGAGAAACATTCAGTTTTCGATAATCTTATCTTGATACTTTTTGCACAAAATAATGAAATCAATCAATTGGTGTAAAGAAAATACATGGTTAATTTGAAAAAAAATGTTGCCAAAGTATGTCCACCACAAGTACTTTGCATTTTTTTTTTAATCAACCATGTATTCTCTTTATACCAATTAATTGATTTCATTATTCTGTGCAAAAAGTATCAAGATTATCGAAAATTGAAAGTGTCTCAAGATATTTTGTATTTTATGTCAAAATACCATATCTTTCAAGCCTCATAACTCGGAAAGTATTTAATGAAAAATAATATTTAATTATAGTGTTTTGGAAAGCTTTCGAAATAAGTTAAAAGAATGCAATAAAAAACTTCTATTTTAAAATTTCAAGGTGATTTTTACATGACCTTGACATCTCTCCAAGGTCATATTCATATTGCTACATAATGCGTTACATGAAACCTTACAACTTTTATCAGTTTTATCTGCCGTGTTCAGTTTTCAAGATATTCGGCTGTGTGTGGGTGGTCTGCGACACCCTGTATATTGTTATTATTATTGTTATATATTATATATTTATATATTATATATATATATATTGTAGGAGGGGGGGACATGGGCGCGTTGTGCGTGTGTACGTACTTACATATATACATACGTATATACATATTTATGCATGTATGTGTATGAAACTCTCCTTGTGTGTGATGCATGGTTAAAAATAAAAAAGAAACTTTTAAAAAAGTATTATTAACGGTATTTAAAAAGTATTATTAACTGTATATTTGAATTTCTTTACTATATTCTTTATCTGTCATGAATCATTCTTGAGAAAATCAATGGACAATCACTCTGAACTATTTGTACATATACGTATGTGTGTACATATACACACATATATACATCTACACACAGGGTGGCCCATTTTAATGTCACTCCCCAAATAACTTTTTTATTTTTGATTGTAGAAAAAAATGTTTCAAACAAAAATTGTATGGTTTCGAGAGGAACATAAGATAGTACCATTAGTTTGACCTTGAATAGTTGCTTGAAGGTCACGTGAAGGTTACCTTCAATTTTTTAAACAGAATTCCCTATTTTGTGTTTGTGTGTGCGCGCGCGCGCGCGACGTGTGTGTGTGTGTGTGCGTGCGCGCGCGCGCCGTATGTATGTATGTATGTACGTATATTTATGTATTCTTTTATACATACATCTAATATACACGCTGCCCGACCGCACGGCCTCACGCACGCGCACACGCACGCAGAGAAAAAAAATTAACATTTTTGAAACACATTTTTAAAAATTAATCTCTAGTTTACACACTGTGAATGTACACATTAAATTACTAAAGGAAAAAAAGCATTTCTTTTTCCTTAAAGTATTTGATAATAAATGTAACACATCCACACAGAATAGATAGAGCGGGTTAAACTGAAAGTCCCGTTTTGCGATTCCGACAATAAATAATGAGTTATTATAATAATTAATGAAAGTCTGTGAATTAGCGTGCATTCACACGATTGCACGAGAAAAAACAGTCCAGCATTACCGTTGCTGCACGAGCGTAGAGGGATTGGGAGAAGCGCTGTGTAATTAAACATCTATGATCTTTGTTGTCATAATTACAAAACGGTACAAGATTTTTGTATTCAGTTTAACTCGTTCTATCTGTCCTTCGCAGGTGTTTTACATATTATCAGACATATATAATTCAATAATTGTGCCTTTCTGTTGGCAATAGTCGGAAATAAAAATAAAAGGAAGTCATTACTTTTTATTTTACCTGAAAATAAACTAATCACATTGCGTAAGACTAATAAAAGTTTATTGTGATTATCCTGCTTGTTAGTAAAGCGAATAAGCTGTAGCTATTCTAATAGTGCCCGGAAAAGAGTTGTATTTTATTAGAAGCTATTTTTCACGATACACTTCGTTTCTAAATTATTTTTATTAAAAAATTATTTTCGTAAATAACCTAAACAGATCAATCATATTAAAATCCACAAAGGAAAAACAAGGGATATGTAGACAGTTTTGTCTTCTCAGCAATTCACTGCGCTTTATTACAAATGAATCTACGATGTGCAAACTTACATGAACGATTACCTATCAACGCAAACCTTACTTCTAGAACTGTATTGTCGTGCGTGAAAACCTAAAACTTCGAATTCATTCTGTTATTAAAAGATTTCTCTTAGATGAATCTAGTACGCACACCTAAAGACACTGTTGACAAACATTATTTGAATTATTGAAACGTTAGGAGTTATCAAAATACCTTTTTCAATTCTTGATAAAATTATTGCGTCTTAAGCAATTATATTTTCAAAAAGAAATCCTCAAGAAATTATATTTATAGTTTATCTCATATAGAACACTATCGCGTTATTCATTATTATAAACATATCAATATATTTCTTTTAATTATTTTTATAAAAATTCCAAAAAAATCATATAAACACTTTTTGTTTTTTAATCGATCATCATTATTTTTTAAATCAATTGTTCGTCTAATTGATATAAAATGACAATCAACAATAAAAAAAATATCATTAACTTTGTCGATTATTACTTGTCTAATATCAATAAAATTACAATTTCGACATTAGTGAAAACAAAATATTATTAATTTCATCAAATATTAATTAATTACAAAATTTGCACCTATGTAACAGAAGTCTTTTACTCATTTCTTGAATTTTAAGTTTCACAAATTCAGTTAAAGTGTGCTCGATTTACAATATGTGTGTACAAGAATAAATTTTATCCGCAAACAATGTTTGTCAATACTATTTGAAAGTGTATTTTATATAAACTTTACCAGTATAACACTATAATATACTGATAAAGAATAGATGTAATTTAGAAAATAGAAGAATAAAACATCATCAAGGATCTCTTCCAGTTTGTAATATTAACCTCCGCCGACGAAAAATAGTGAATAATACATGTAGGTTTATAGATGTATGAGAAACGTAATACATAAAGTCTTATATCATAAAATTTACCAACTAGAATTCCTTATTAAGATATAAAGAACAAAGCTAGATTGTCACGCGGAGCAAAAATCTATCAAATGTTTATTAATCAATTTATAAATCGAAACAAGAATTCACAAATTGAAACAAGAGTAATGATAATTATCCTTACAACGAAATTATGTATACAGCACGAATAAAGAAGAAGCACATAAGAAAAAAAAGAAATATTTATGTTATAGAGAAACTAATCACGTATCCAAATTGACGAAACACGTAGTATCGATTTATATATATATATATATATGTATATATATATATATTGCTTAACATGTATGTATTTAAATGATAGAAGAACGTGAAGAAGCGTGCGAGTGTTGCTATAGAGGGTAATGGAATACCTTTTTTTTCTTTCAATCTCAACATAGATTATTCGGCACTCGTTGTACGCGCGCACTCATTCTTATCCTCTCGCACACTCTTCAATCAGCTTAGTCCCTGAAAGCATATGTGACAATTGATCACACATGAAAGAAAAACGATCCGATCAGTTTGATACTTGATCGTTTTGTAATTTGAAATCGAAATAATTCTTACCTGGATTTGGAACGACTGTCTTTCTGCCTATCCTGAGACTTACTGCGCGAGCGTGATTTGCCGCGCGAGCTCTTGCTATCCGAACGAGAGCGACTACGGCTGCGACTATAGGAGCGCCTGCGATCTCTGTCACGGCTACGCGACCTACTACGAGATCGAGATCGCGAACGCCTGCGGTCTCTACTTCTACTTCGTGATCTGTGAATACATTCAAATAATCGAAATCGTAACTTATCTTATAAACGTACAGTGAAAAATTAATAATCCATTTGATCTACCTTTCCTTAATTCTACTATTTTGAACGTTCTAAAATAAAACTAACGAAAATTTACCTTCCACGACGACGACTTCCACGACTGCGATGCGGAGACGTTGGACGTCCGTATCGTGCCATTTGAACTCGGAGTTCCCTACCATCCAATAGTCGTCCATCCATAGCATCTAATGCGTCTTCCGCGTCACGCTTATCGTAAAATCTACCAAAAGATACGTGCGTATATGTATGTATGTATGTATGTGTGTGTGTGTGTGTGTGTGTGTGTGTGTGTGTGTGTGTGTGTGTGTGTGTGTGTGTGTGTGTATATGTATATTTTTGTATTGAAATATTTGATGTAAATATAAATGTATATATATACAGGGTGTCCCGTATTGATTAGTAAACCTTGCAGGGAATGAAAGAGGGTGGAATTTTGAATAAAAAGTTCCTTTTCGACTTTTGGCTCAGACCATTATTTAGCGAGTTATTAACTATTAAAGTTTCCCAGTGAGAAGGCGCACAGTCAAAGTACGCAGGGGCGTTGCGCGCAGTGCGATCCCTCGCGCTTGCTCCGCTTACGTTGTCTCTGTCAAAACTTTATTTTAATTTTTCAAATTAATTAATACGTGAATAAATAAATAAAATAAAAAATTATAAATAAAATTATAAATATTATTATTAAATGTATTGATCCATTAATTTTTTCAAATAAATTAATTAGTTGATCGATTTCTAACTTTTTATTTTATTTATTTATTCACGTATTAATTAATTTGAAAAATTAAAATAAAGTTTTGACAGAGACAACGTAAGCGGAGCAAGCGCGAGGGATCGCACTGCGCGCAACGCCCCTGCGTACTTTGACTGTGCGCCTTCTCACTGGGAAACTTTAATAGTTAATAACTCGCTAAATAATGGTCTGAGCCAAAAGTCGAAAAGGAACTTTTTATTCAAAATTCCACCCTCTTTCATTCCCTGCAAGGTTTACTAATCAATACGGGACACCCTGTATATATACAAGGTGTCCGGAAACTCGCCTGCGCCACTTCTGGAGATGATTCAGAGTCCAAAAAGAAGCAACAAAAGTTATATAAACATAGGTCCGGAAATGAATTGTTTCCAAGTTATAACCACTTTTATGTTAAAAAAATCGTAATTTAGTTTTCATAATCACAATCAAAATAATCATATTTCTGCATGGCTTTTAAACAAAAATAACTTTATTTCGAACTATTTAGGCGTTACTCAAGATGCACCACATGGAGATATAGTTTGCTTGATATCCCTCTTTCAAAAATTTTTTTTACGATTAAACATTTTTATGAATTTATTTTCAAATTTTTAACTTTTTTTAATTTTTTGATATTTGTTAATACAATTACATTATTTTCAAACACAAGGATAAATTTAAACAAATATTTAAATAAAATGTTCAAAATGACCGCCTTCAGTATGAATGCAGGCTCTTCTCCTATCAAATTTTTGAAAGAGGGATATCATGCAAACTATATCTCCACGTGGTGTATCTTGAGTAACGCCCAAATAGTTCGAAATAAAGTTATTTTTGTTTAAAAGCCATGCAGAAATATGATTATTTTGATTGTGATTATGAAAACTAAATTACGATTTTTTTAACATAAAAGTGATTATAACTTGGAAACAATTCATTTCCGGACCTATATTTATATTTTTGTTGCTTCTTTTTGGACTCTGAATCATCTCCAGAAGTGGCGCAGGCGAGTTTCCGGACACCCTGTATACATATATACAGGGTGTCCCAGAATCACAGGCCAATACTGATAGGGTAGGTAGGGGGTGAAGATGGGAATGAGATAGGACACCTCTGTCCGATCATGCACCCCCGCGGAGATACAGAGGGTGGAAGTAGTACGAATCCGCGGCGCGCTATGACAAGCCGCTTGTCGGTGAAGCTAGTGGAGACAACACCACTACTCGCACGCTCGCCTCACCGACAAGCGGCTTGTCATAGCGCGCCGCGGATTCGTACAACTTCCACCCTCTGTATCTCCGCGGGGGTGCATGATCGGACAGAGGTGTCCTATCTCATTCCCATCTCCACCCCATCCCCTACCTACCCTATCAGTATTGGCCTGTGATTCTGGGACACCCTGTATATATGTATACAGGGTGTCCGGAAACCCAGTATTGGTCTGTGATTCTGGGACACCCTGTATATATATATATATATATATATATATACATATATATATATATTGCAAATTACATACTTGGTGTTTGGCAACATATTTTTTTTCAAATCAACCATGTGTTTTTTTACACCAATTGATTGATCTCATTATTCTGTGCAAAAAAGTATCAAGATAAGATTACCGAAAACTGAATGTTTTTCAAGATATTTTGTATTTTAAAATACTGTATCTTTCAAGCCTCATAACTCAAAAAGTACTTTATGAAAAAATATTTTACTATAGTGTTTTGAAAATCTCGAAATAAGCTACAAGAATATGCAATAAAAAATAGGGGGTCAATTTAAAAAATTCAATGTAACCTTGATATAACCTTAAACAACACCACCTAACTAACTGATATTTCCTATCTTCTGTCCCCCTCAGAACCAAACAACTTTTGTCTAAAGTTTTTTTCTAAAACTTACAGATTTGGAGATATTTCAGTGCAACTTTAAAAATGGGACATTATATACAGGGTGTCCCAGAGCACTTGTACCAACGCTCGTAAGCAGGTAGGGCACAGTAAACTGAACAGAAAAGTCCTATACCATTTTGCTAAATTCGCAATAATAATCAAAATATTTAATATTAAAGTTAGGCGAATAGTAGCGCGCAGAGAGAAGCATTAGCTACCCGGCGGTGCAGCGAGAGGCATGGGCAGCGGCATACTAACACACCTTTCCCCTCGCCGCCAGCAAGCAGCCAGTGTTGACACATTGAGCCGTGCTATAGCTCAGGTGGCTCGAGCGCTTGCCTCCTTGTCTCTTAACGCGCTCTTATTCGCCTAATTTTAATATTAAATATATCGATTATTATTGTGAATTTAGCAAATATGGTAGAGGACTTTTCTGTTCAGTTTACTGTGCCCTACCTGCTCACAAGCGTTGGCACAAGTGCTCTGGGATACCCTGTATATATATTATACATATATATTGAGGGTCAAATTAGTTTTTTCAAATTGGAATCCCTACTTTTGATGACGGAAATAAAAAGAGCGAAAAATTTTACGTTCGAATATGCTATATTGTTGTAGGGTCAAAAGTAGGAGTTCCCGCTTGAAAAAACTGACAAAAATGGTTCATACAAAAGTTGTAAGGTTTTAAATTACGCATTACATAGTAACATTACCTCCTCCCTTATAATAATACAATATAATCCCCTATTTTTCATTACATATTCTTGTAGCTTACCTTGTAGCTTTCAAAACACTATAATAGGGTTACTATAAGGTAGGGGGTACTATAAGGTTATTTTTCATTAAGTACTTTCCAGTTATGAGGCTTGAAAGTTACAGTACCGTCAGCATTAGCATTACCCAAGATGTACCACGCGGAGATTGCTCGATCGGATTTACACATCTTTTGTATTCGAAGGAATATCGCGTGGTACATCTTGGGTAATGCTAATGCCGGCGGTACTATAACTTTCAAGTCACTCATAACTCAGAGTACTTAATGAAAAATAACTTAATTGTGTTTTGAAAAGCTCTCGAGAAAAGCTACAAGAACATGTAATGAAAAATAGGGGGTTCCATTTAAAAATTTCAAAATGATTTTCACATGACCTTGAAAGTGCTATTTAAGTCATATTAATATTACTATGTTATGCGTTACTTAAAACCCTACAACAACTTTTGTATAAACCGTTTTTGTCAGAAATGCTGTTTTACAAGATTTTTAAGGGGTCCAGGACTTTTTTCACACCCTGTATGTTTTATAATAATACAATATAATCCCCTATTTTTCATTACATATTCTTGTAGCTTACCTTGTAGCTTTCAAAACACTATAATAGGGTTACATACAGGTTTCTGACAAAAACGGTTTATACAAAAGTTGTTGTAGGGTTTTAAGTAACGCATTACATAGTAATATCATAGTAATATCTTGTTATCATAGCCCGCCGCTAATTCATCCAACTTTCACCTTCCGTATCTCCGCGGGGGTGCATGCTCAGACAGAGGTGTCCTACCTCACCTCCACCTCCTACTTATCAGTATTTACCTATAGTTCTGGGACACCCTGCATATACACCCTGCATACACACGCGAGCGTGCACTCACATACATATGTATGTATGTATGTACACATGGCGCGTGTGTAAAATACACATATAAAATGTTCGATATTTAAATCTACATTTTCAACATTTTACTTCTTTCATTATATGTGCTACACATTTTCTCGATGCAATTGCTTGATTCACTTATCATATACCAAATAAAGTTTTGTCCATTATTATACACACAAGATTTAGAATCATTAAATCTATACCAAAGATACTTTCACCTTTCTTTAAAATTGTAGCACGTAATACATATCCTTAAAAAATTAAAATTATTGTCAATGGAAGTTAATACTTCGATCTCGATAACTATACTCAATATTACATCTCATTCCAATAACTCAAGTGTCAAATTTGACATGGATATTTGTTTTATTGTATTTTTTTTACATCATTAAATCTTTAAATATGACAATACAGCATAATAAAAATCTAATGTTTTCAGAATTAAAGGACTTTTATTTCATTGTCGAGACAATGTTGAGATCAAGACGTTTCATTGTTGAAACAACATGAATTTATTGAAGAGTTTCAAAAGTTAATATATTGTATTTGAATCTGTATATATAAAAATGTATGCATGTATATATAAAAATGTGTGTCACCTTTGAATTATCACTTCCAAATTTATCATTAGAGAAATTTATTTTAGTAAATGTTTAGTATGTGAAGGCAATTATTTCAATTTTATTAAACTCACTCATCTTATAAGATACTTTTTGAAACATATAGGTATATATGCTTCAAAGTTACTCTTCTACCATTTTTTTTATATGTAATCTCAATAATTTTAATTCAAACAACATTGCAATAAGTCTATGCATAATAATTGTATGTCAAAGATTTTTTTAAAATAATTTTATCATTAGAAATGTAAGAAACAAAAACTGGTTTAAAAAATTAGGTTTTTTCATAGTATGATTGGTACAATTGTACTTAGAAACAAACTCATCTTGTTTTATTTTTTTTTTTAACTCAAAAAATATTACTGTAAAAGCATATAAAAGCATTATTGAATTAAAAATTCCATTAATTTTCTTTATTACCAAATAATAAGTTATTATGTTTTACTCGATATAACATTCTTACTGTTCGTTTATTGACTCTACTTTATATTTTACAAATAAAAACTTAACAAGCTTTTATTTATATAAATTAAAAATTTATAAAAATGATTTTTTTTTATTTTTGTCAAAGCTCAACAAAATATTATAGATTAAATATCTTGAAATTATATAAGTAATGTTTATTTAGTTGAAGTAATAATTTTTTGTTACATGTTTCAATAATGTGTAGGAAGAAAAAAAATCACTAAAACTTTATCACGAAATAATGGACAATTTACATCTTATGAACAATAAAGTGGTGAGTTTATTTCCAGATAAAAATAAGCTCAAAGCTTCTTTCATGTCAATTCAGCTATTGCTTGTGATACATAAAATATGCGAATTTAAAAAAAAAGTGGTCTCTATTCTAAAGATATATCATTATTTCAAATTATGTCGTTTGAAAATGCATCACGATAGAAATACATATTGGAGTAGCGTTTCAGAAACGAAAATACTAAATTGCGAGTTAGCGCGCTCGCGTCATGACGTCACCATTGGCGATACATCCGAATATCATTCATAAGAAAGGTCAATTTAATATTTTGGAGTGGATGTGTTCAAGTATGATGTTCACGATAAGCAATCGCGTAGCGGGGCTCACCTGACAAACGCGAAGCCACGACTTTCGCGTGTGAAGCGGTCCCTGGGGATGTAAATGTCGCCGACCTCGCCACATCTCTCGAACACGCGCCGCAAATCTTCCGGCGTCGTTCTATACGTGAGATTGTCGACTTTCAGAGAAACCATCCCATCGATGCGGGGCGGCGGCCTACCGTAACTCATCTTTCCCTCTCAAATGTTACGTCCTTGATCCTTCTGGTAGAACACGCAAAATCCTCGTTGACAGATTGTACGAGATGATCAAGCCAATTCGTGAAATCCGTATTACTCGAACGACAAAGAGAAAATGGCGGACACTTTGAGTGACGATCATGAAGACTAGAAACAGGAGACTCACTCCATCTTGCATGGAGGGGATGGTCCAAAACCGTATCAAAAACGCTTCCAGCTGGCGCCACTACTTAGGGTACGTTCCAAAACCTTACCCGAGTGCACTATAATACTAGAAGTACTATAGCATACGTGACATATACTATAACAACTTCTAGTGTTATGTCACCCGGGTAAGGTTTTGGAACGTAGCCTTAAGGCGCCTGCAGACCAGAGCGGGGAAGCGATCTGCAGGCGCCTTTACAAGTATGTGCGTCCCATTATTGGCCGAAGCTTCCATCCAATCAACACCGCCCTATTAGCCGTTGCTTTAGGTTGAAATTTCATGAGTTGTGAGCAGTACAGGACAGCGATTATGTAACTTTTTTCCTAGGGCGGAAACATGAAAAGTGAAAAGTTTTACGTAAACTCTATGATTTCGCGCGATCATGTAAAGCCCGCCGCGGACGATGCAATTTTTTTCTGCTGGATTACTTGCTGGCTGGTTTACGGATTTCCGTGATAGGTGAGGTGCTATTTTTCTTGCGTGGATTTGTGCTTGCTCATTGTGAGAGCCAATCAGAATGCAGTATATCAGCCAGCAGAGTGACCAGTGTGACGTCCCGCCAATTTTTAAAATCTTTCTTACTTTATAATTTTCGCACTACTAAATACCTAATTACGATCTTACATTATTACGAATCATCTCTTTTTCTTTTTAATGGTCGTCTAGTTTAAATACCTGTCTTTTATAATGTTAACGTTAATTTCACTATTACATATATAGATTATATATATATTCCAGTATTAAAATCATTATCTTCAATAATACTTACTATTTAACTACTTAATATATCTTTCTATAAATTACTGCTTCTATAAATTGCTATTTCCTTATACTCTTGTTATATATATATATCTAATATACAACAAGACGTTGTCGCTGGAGAAACGAAAAGGTAGTAGAAAACGAAATAAAAAGAAGAAAACATAAAACCCAAAAAGACATATAAATCTAAATATATTAATTAAATTCATCGTCCATCATAATAATTTCATTATAATTTCAATTATTACTATATATATATATTAGGGTACTATTATTTAGATTATTATTATTATTATATTTTACTTTATTCGTTGATGCGTCCCTATAATAACGTCATGACGCGAATAATGCATTCAAGCAATCACCTTTAATAAGTAACTTCGAAAAGGTAAATAAACCCAAATAAAAATTATAAAACATAAAATAAACTAAAAAGATTATGCATATATATATATTCTCATACACTTATCTTAATATACTGGCGTTAGTTATTAGTTAACATTTATATATATATTTAAGCTACTCTTTTATTCATACGATTATCATATGAAGCGACCAAGGATTTTAATTAAACTAATCAACTAACTACGCTTGTTTCTGCTTTATTAGATTGCCAATCTTAACATAATTTTCTATTCCGCCCGCCTATGCTGATCATTATTCCAATAATCAGCCACCTTCCTATTCAATTAATAAATTATATTTCCTATTTTTATATATATACTACAAATCGCGACACTTTTGATAAACACCACCCTTAAAATATTTTTGAGCACCTGTGGTGTACCTGTAGACCCCCCACGTCCCTAACACCTCTAGTTCACGAATAATTGCCCAAACGGTTCCTGAGAAATATTCATGTAGCACGACCCTCTATATGTATTTTATTCTATGGCTACGTTTA
>CABEGB010000861.1:160715-345928 GCA_901521435.1 Crematogaster levior | reverse complement strand
ACATTGTTACGACAATGTTGCCGCAATATAACTGCAATGATCTGTGCTGTATGGAATGTAAGTTTAATTCACGATATAATCAAAAGATAAAATCAACAACACACATTAATTATTATATACCTAACCTAACATTATTTACTCTAGATATTATTTTTTACCATTTCTTCATCAATCAATTTTTCAATACATTTTGCAGATATATAAAAATGGATCTTATGATCGAGCAAAGAAATTCTTATAAGAATTCATATTTACCAAAATTTTAATGTATCCGGAGAAATGCTAAATTAATTAATCTTTAGTAAATATTTTATAAAAATCGATATATTGATTGCAGGTCCCATATACGAAACGATGAGAAAGTGCAACTTGACCGAGCATAACAAGAATCACTTTTTCGCTATGTTCCCCACCATTGCTGATGCGGTACATTTCGCGCGTTCTCACAGTGAAGTGCCGTCGACACCCACATTGTGGAGCACTTGCATCCACAATGAAAACTATATCAGCAGACTTTAAAACGACCATAAAACGAGAAGTTACTTATACATAACAACAAAAATCACTTTCTCAAATGCTTGTAACGCCACAAATATCTATGCGTCTTATCGCAATTATTTATGTGCTTTGCAATGCAGCTTATTTATTTAAGATGATATTCGATGCTATATATATGTGTATATATATATATATGTATATCCTATGATAATTGTTCGATTATTTACGGACAGTAATACTATATTCCCGGTGATTTAGCGAAATTTCGTATTTGTATGATGATATCGTATTAAATTAAAAAACGATCAGAATAATTATTGGAATAATATTACAAATTATTGGAACAATATTTACAAATTCTTGTTACAATTGGAAACCTATGATGCGTAAAACGATATAGGATCACGTGTGTATATCATTTGTATCTTACATTATTTTATAATCAGAAGCTTGGGAGATGGAGGACTTCTTTCTTTGTATATATGAAAACGGAAATTGACGATTGAGAATGTTCTATAAAACATTCGACAAAAGGCTTACAAAATAATATATAGATATATGAATCTGAATGAACACACAGATATACAAAGTTTAAAAATTGTTAAGTTTTCCATTTGTGGATATTTTAATAAAAATGTTAACTCAAATACCTAAATAAGAAACGTCGCAAATAGATAAAAAATTCAATTTTATTATTTCTGCAATATCGATGTTTCCAGAAGTTGTTCACGAAAATGATATTTGATACACATTTAATATAGATATAAAATATTTGTTATATGTTTTACCGAAAATAGGTATCAAATAACAATCTAAGTTCTACTTATCTCTTTAAAAGAATCGCTTATTTATTGTATTTATTAATATTGTTTTCTTTATTATTTATATTTATGCAGCTTAAGACAAATTTACTGACACATCAAATTTCATCAAACAAAAAAAATAGATTTGTTTACATTGATTGATTTGATTGGCACGAACGACACTCTGTTAAACGTTTAATGAAATGTTTATCAGTTGTGAAACTAGTGAATATCTAAAATCTATTAAACGAAAATTTTGTAATAAGATTATGTCAAATGCATTTATTTTTTATTATTGTTCAAATAACCGGCAATCAATTTATCTGGTGGCAGTATACTAGTATGATTGACTGTGATTCAATATTCCATTTCCAATCACAAACATTCAACATTCACCATTATTAAGTGCTCAAATTATTGAATCAACAATAATCGTCAAGAATAACCATTAGGAAATGTTTTCAAAACGAATGGAAAAAAACTTCTATGGCGAATATATCCTCCAGAATATAACTTCTAGAAATAAATATGGCGAATAATCAAAACACAGAGGAAAGAAATAAACAAACTTATAGAGACTAAATATATAACAAAAGAAACTTGGATAAGTTACCTTAGAAACCTTTACAGCAAGGAAGAAGAGAAAGGCATCACAGCGAAGAATATACCAATAGAGAAATAGCAACCAACAATGAGGATAGAGACCATAGATGTACGACAAGCACTTCGACAACTAAAGAAAAGCCCAGGACAAGACAACATTCCCAACGAACTGCTTAAATACGGCGGACAACGTCTTACACAACATTGACCATCCTAATTAAACCAAATCCTCACTACGTAATCCCGGACGAATAACGAACCAGCACAACAATCCTCATGTTTAAAAAAGGAAACAAGGAAATACCAGGAAACTGTAAAATCATAACCTTCTCAGCATAAACCTCAGCATAAACCTTCTCAGTACCACCCTGAAATTAACTACAAAAGTCATTACAAAATGAATGACATCATAATGTTGTCGAATGAACAACAGGGTTTCAAGTCGGGAAGATCATGCACAGATCTGTCTTCGTTATAAGACAAATAACAGAAAGATTAATAGAGTAAAACAAATCGGCTTACATGTGTTTTATAGATCTGGAGAAAACATTCGACCGTATACAGGTGAAAGACATAACACACATTCTTTACAATAGACAAATACTCCACAATCAAACAAATTAAAGTAATAGAAAATATATACAATACAAACAGGATATAGACCAGAAAAGAAGGAGAACTTACCGAGCCAATATCGATGGAAGGCGATATAAGACAAGAAGTTCTCTAAGCTTTCTTCTATTCAACATCATCATGAATGAGATAATACAAAAAGTGAAATCTAATTACAAAATAGATAATATCGCAATATTATGCTATGCCGATGATGCAGTGCTAGTAGCGGAAAATGAGAATGACTACCAAAATTTACTACACCAATTTAATATAGCAGCAAAAAATAATGATATTTGCTTCAAAAACAAAATGCATGACTACAACCAAAACGCCTATTAGATGTAAATTAGTCGTGGACAACAAAATAGTACAACAGGAAATAAAATTCAAATATCGGGGCATAGAATTATCAGGATATGAGGATGTTGAGATTGTCTGTGAGATTGAGGATGTCTCATTCGGAGGTAAGACAGCAAACAATGAAGGCGACAAGAGTAGAAGCATGCTTGAACGATACGATATGGAAAAACAAATATGAATTGAGGCTAAATCAAGAATATACAAAACTACAATAAAACCAATAATAACATATACCACGAAAACAAAACCGGACACAACCTAAGAGACTGTTGGAAACAAGTGATGAAAATACTTCATAGTTATCGGAAAAACATTACATGAAAGAGAAAGAAATAAAAATATAAGGACATGTAAAATAGAAGGTATTAATGATTGAATTTTAAAAAGAAAAGTTAAATGGAACGAGCACATTAGTCGAATGAATGAGGAAAGAATAATTAGAGTAGCGAGACAAATCACCAATGGGAAGAAGGAGCATGGAAAACTGCGAAAAAGATGGAGTGACAATTTCATTATCAACCAAAGTTAGGCATAGGAAACGAAGAAGGAACAAGTAAAAAAGTTAGGCTAAATAGAAATAGGAAGAAGAAGAAGACAATAATCATTGTACGAGCCTCAGTAATGTCTCATTCATTTACAATTGTCAAATATTAAAATTACAATAAGCATAAGAACACACTTTATCAAGAGACACAGCAATGTCTCGAGCCAAGTTCACTTGTAGTGAAGTCGCGTTTCAAGTCAGGAAAAATGTGACTATATATGTATATGTTGAACTCTTTTGAACTCTTTTCTGTATCTCATTAATTATTAAATTGATTGAATTCTAATTAATAATGAACTCAATCAATATCTGAAGTTTAATTTATACATTACTCAGAACAATTAACACTTGATACTTTTTCAAAAAATAGACAAGATTCGAGCAGCTATAAAAAAACTTCATTAAAAATTGCCGAAATGTAAATCTAAAAAAAGAGTTTTAAAGCTTAAAATCTGTACTTTCGAATTCATCGTTTTGATTTTGAATTCTTTTATAATAATTTTATAATTTTTATACCAAAAACTGGAACATTTTCTTGTTACTTTTAAATGTGTCAGTGCAAGAAAAAATTTGAGAAAATTATTGACTTTTCCATATAAACGATTGAAGTTTCCTCTACAATTCACTATCTGACGAAATTTCTGTATAATTTTTGATTTCCGAGTTATCAATGATTAAAGAAAAAATAGACATTTCGACTTTGATCATAACTCTATTAAAAATCATTGTGTACAGCATTCAAAAAATGTTGAAACTTTGCTTTATCAATAGTATAACTGCCAATTTTTTCTTAAAGATTTGTTAAAGGTTTAGACATTACAAATAGATGAATATATCATAAAAATTTACAATTTTTCACTTTTTCAGATTCAAAGACAATTGTGTAGAGCAGCAATAAAATTTTTATCTTTATGATTTTTTGAAAGTGTATTTAATTCGAAAAAAATTACTATATAGCTGTGACATTTTTTCATGACCACTATGACTTTGTGATACAAAATGTAAAATTGTGAAAGTATTTAATTTTAATAAAAATGAAGGATAAAATTAAAAGTAACGTTCACAGTGACTGTTAAAAATTGATTTCTACAATTACACTGACAATACGTCGAACTTGAGTAAGTATCAGCCTAAACCAAAAAATCGAAAAAAGCTACAATTACTCTACGCGAACAATGCCCTTCGAATAAAACAGTTATTTGATAAAGCAAAGTTTCAACATTATATATATATATATACTTTACTATACTTATTCAACTAAATGGATGTTATGCGATGATTTTTAACAGAGTTATAATTAAAATGTCCATTTTTTCTTTAATTTTTGATAACTCGGAAATAAAAACTGTACATAAATTTTATCAGATAATAAATTGTAGAACAAACTTCAATCTTTTACATGGAAAAGTCAAAAATTTTTTTAGATTTTTTTGCACTCGTAATATGCCTAAAAGTGACAAAAATTTTCCAGTTTTTAGTAGGTATATAAAAATTATAAAATTAAAATAATTCGAAAAACAATGGACACTATTCAAAAGTAAAGACTTCAAGTTTTAAAACTTTTTTTTCTAGATTTGGATTTCGACAATTTTTGACGAAGTTGTTCGAATCTTGCCTATTTTTTAAAGAAGTGTCAAGTGTTCCTTTAATTGTTCCTTTAATTGTTGTGAGTAGTGTATGATAAAAAATTTTTCTCTCAGTGCTCTATGAATAGAAATATCGTGATACAAAGCCTAGATTATAAAATTGTATAATATGAATGTATTTTATGAAATATTTTATCCATATCGTCAACCGCTTGACCAATTACAATTGGAGTAATGTACAATTACATGACTTTCTTATTTTCGACACCAGAGCAACATGTCTTTAGACAAGAGATATGTTTCCTTCTTCCTCTTATTTTCTCCCCACCCCCTCCCTCTCTCTCTCTCTCTCTCTCTCTCTCTCTCTCTCTCTCTCTCTCTCTCTCTCTCTCTCTCTCTCTCTCTCTCTCTCTCTCTCTACCGATAGATTATTCTACAAACTTATACACATCAAAAAACTGTGTTTCTAGTGGTGGAAAGTTGTTTCCATCTCTAATAAGATTCTAACCATTTGTCACTACTATCGCAAAATATTGTTTCAAAAAAGGTAATCTAACCTTTAAATTCAATATCGGAAAAACGGAGTCAGAAAATTTTGATTAAACCTACTAAATCATCAATAATAAACTTTAATGGTTCAATACCAACTTGTACCTAACTACGCTATTTACTATCTCTATCCTTGTCCAACACAGTATCTTTACCGATGGCAGCGGCTCTTGTGACTTCAAAATGAACTATTTCTTAAATAATTTCTTAAATATTTCTTAAATAAGAACCATCCCCACCACTAGAGTTTTCAGACCCGTATATAAAACTGTCTGTTCAACGCTGCATGCATGTACATACGTGCATAAATGTATATACGCAAGTGTTTCAAACATACATATGTTATACGTCTTTATATGTATATACATAAACACATTTTGTTAAAGTTTCAATTATTATTATTATTATTTTGAAATATTTATGGAACAAACCAATTTATATTAAATATAAATAATGTAAAGTTTTTAAATTAAGTTTTAAATTATCTACGACTTATTATTATCTTACTAAAAAGAACTTACTAAAAAGAATAATTTTTTTTACTTTCGGTACTTAAATAATATATAGTAATTTATAAGATTAAAGAAAGGAATAATATAAGAGAATAATAAAAAATCTAAACATCTAGATACACACATAAGCCTTTCTAGAGCCCGTAATATATGCAATAGGAATTTAAATTACATTGAAATAAATTAAAATATAATGACTATAATTACATATATTAAATATAAAATTACATAGTGATACATCAAATGCGTTTCGGGCTCACTGAGTCTTCTTCAGTGACATTGAGATAACAGTCGTCGCATTAAAATTATATCGTAATGGAATCGTAAAGAAAACTGCAAACTCATCGTCATAAGTATGCCGTAGTCAATTTCGTAAAATGGCTGTTATGTGTTCCTCCAGATTGGAGAATTCGGTGGAATGATGACCGTTATGAGAATTCGCTTTATTGTTTTTCATAATTGTAATCTGTGATTCAGTCTGCTTTATACCTTATAACAAGTTAGACGTATAGTCAGTTCCACAAGTTTACATCGGGATTACAATTATGAAAAACAATAAAGCGAATTCTTATAACAGTTATCATTCCACTGAATTCTCCAATCCGGAGAAACAGATGACAGCCATTTTATGAAATTGACTACGGCATACTTATTACGATGAGTTTGCAGTTTTCTTTACGATTCCATTACGATATAATTTTAATGCGACGACTTATCTCGATGTCATTGAAGAAGACTCAGTGAGTCCGAAACGCATTTGATGTATCACTATGTAATTTTATATTTAATATATGTAAATAGTCATTATATTTTAATTTATTTCAATGTAATTTAAAAAAAGGTAAAAAAAGGTGCTAAGTCCGCGTTAAAAAGTATCTTGGCAAATTATTATAGTAGAGTATTATTAACTTTAAAAAAACTATTTAAAAATCTATTTCCAAAATAGTAGAATTTTAATCTGCACACATAAGTTATTTTAATCTAAACAAAATAGTTTATTTAAAACCATAAAAAAATAAAAGTTATTTAATTATACATTCTACAAAAGTAATGATATCAACAAATTGTGCTAAGTAGAAATAAAAATTTATAAAAATATTTTAATAAAAAATGTAACAAAATATTATAAAAAATAGTTGTTTTAATTTTTTTTTATATTTTACTAAAATATTGATATCGAGAAATTATTCTATTAAAAATAAAAATTTAGTATTTTCACTAAAAGTTATACATAATTGTTTAATTTAAAAAAAATTATGGTAGTACAACCTTGTCCCAACTTAATATAACTTTTTGAAATAAAATATATATTTTAAAAATTTCTAGTATATGTATTAAAAGAAAAATTATATTAAATAAAAATAGTTCAAAAATTTAATTTAAAAAAGAAAAACAAATAATGTGAAAATATAAAATTAAAAATTATTTGTAAAAAATTAAAAAATAAAAATTAATAGAAAAATAGAAAAATGTATATAAAAATTAAAAATTAATAAAAAAATAAAAAAATTTAATTGAAAGACTTAGCACTGCTACAAAATATGCTATTTAAAAAATTAACAAAATTGGCAAAATTTAATTACAAGATTTTGCGCTGCTAATTTTTAAAATGGCTTATTTTGTAGCAGTGCTAAGTCTTTCAATTAAATTTTTTTATTTTTTTATTAATTTTTAATTTTTATATACATTTTTCTATTTTTCTATTAATTTTTATTTTTTAATTTTTTACAAATAATTTTTAATTTTATATTTTCACATTATTTGTTTTTCTTTTTTAAATTAAATTTTTGAACTATTTTTATTTAATATAATTTTTCTTTTAATACATATACTAGAAATTTTTAAAATATATATTTTATTTCAAAAAGTTATATTAAGTTGGGACAAGGTTGTACTACCATAATTTTTTTTAAATTAAACAATTATGTATAACTTTTAGTGAAAATACTAAATTTTTATTTTTAATAGAATAATTTCTCGATATCAATATTTTAGTAAAATATAAAAAAAAATTAAAACAACTATTTTTTATAATATTTTGTTACATTTTTTATTAAAATATTTTTATAAATTTTTATTTCTACTTAGCACAATTTGTTGATATCATTACTTTTGTAGAATGTATAATTAAATAACTTTTATTTTTTTATGGTTTTAAATAAACTATTTTGTTTAGATTAAAATAACTTATGTGTGCAGATTAAAATTCTACTATTTTGGAAATAGATTTTTAAATAGTTTTTTTAAAGTTAATAATACTCTACTATAATAATTTGCCAAGATACTTTTTAACGCGGACTTAGCACCTTTTTTTACCTTTTTTTAAAAAGGTAATTTTTTTAGGGATATCATTCTTTTTTGTACACAATTATTAAATAATGAAATATTAATCTCAATTTATTTAGATATTACATAAATGATGATAATTTTAGAACAACTAAGTTTTCGTAAAAAATCAATTAAAATTGGGGTGAAAGTTATGATAATTGTTAGATGTTAGATTGGGTCTTGTAAATGGTATAATTGTTAAAGTGGTTTCAATTGTGACAAGATATTTCAATTGCACGAGTGCGACTCCACATCCGCAGTAATATGTAAGAGAGGAGGTGAATTATTTTGGTAATAACGAGAGTGAGAGAGAGTGATTTTGTAAAATATATATTTTTATTGACTAAAGTTTTTAACTCTAAATAATTAAACAGATAAAAATATTTACTAATAAATAACAAATGTTAAACTCTATTAAATTTGTATATGTGTATGTATATTCATTTTGAATTATTGGCATCTGTTTGTTATTATAGTAAAAATTTAGTAAAAATTAATTTGCATCATGTTGATTGAAAGATAAAAATGTATAAATGTGAGTTGTGAATATGTGAATCCAAAAAAAAAACAGTAAGAAATTACATACAATTTCAAGAGCATTGTGAAATTAATTATGGACATGATTGACAATTACTTCTTTCTGGTTTGAATTCTTTATAGATACTTTAAAAACATCTTTACCAGTGACTAAGAATAAACAGATTCCAATTTTTCTCGACCTGTTTGGCAAAATTTATTGTATTTTGTAATGTATTTATTGTCAATTCAAACCAGAAAGAAGTAATTGTCAATCATGTCCATAATTAATTTCACAATGCTCTTGAAATTGTATGTAATTTCATACTGTTTTTTTTTTGGATTCACATATTCACAACTCACATTTATACATTTTTACCTTTCATTCAACATGATGTCAAGTAATTACCCTAACACAAGTAATCCAACATCTTCCAAAAGTTGATTGTGGATATTCTAACAGTAATGTTCTATTGAAATTTTTGCACCAGGTATAGTAATGTAATAATGTACATAAATGTGTGCATGCGTGTATACTTACACGTAAACGTAATATTTGAGTTTAAAAAATTGACTTAAAATTGACATATGAAATAAAGTTGGATTTTTCCAACTAGATATCGGATCTACCTTCATCCATGTCTTTTTAGACACAAATTCGATCAATGCGGATTTATCTCTCGGGCTCTTATACTGCCGAAATACCCCATCATTTACACTAGAAAATAAAAATTTACAGAATACTAAAAAATAATTATATTAATGGCAAAATGATTATTAGTACAAATTATTAGTATAACGAACTTACTAATATATCGTAGGTAGAGCTGTAACCATAAATCTGCCACTAAAACCTGGAGAATCTGTTACATCTATCTTCTCAACATTTATATTTAAATCTTTCCTGGATAATGTAAACTCTTCCCAGACGTGTTCAAGTGTTTTACATGCAGGATACCATGGAGCATAACTAATAAATAACAAATGTTAAACACTATTAAATTTGTATATGTGTATGTATATTCATTTTGAATTAATGGCATCTGTTTGTAATTATAGTAAAAATTTAGTAAAAATTAATTTGCATCATGTTGAATAAAAGATAAAAATGTATAAATGTGAGTTGTGAATATGTGAACCCAAAAAAAACAGTAAGAAATTACATACAATTTCAAGAGCATTGTGAAATTAATTATGGACATGATTGACAATTACTTCTTTCTGGTTTGAATTCTTTATAGATACTTTAAAAACATCTTTACCAGTGACTAAGAATAAACAAATTCCAATTTTTCTCGACCTGTTTGGCAAAATTTATTGTATTTTGTAATGTATTTATTGTCAATTCAAACCAGAAAGAAGTAATTGTCAATCATGTCCATAATTAATTTCACAATGCTCTTGAAATTGTATGTAATTTCATACTGTTTTTTTTTTTGGATTCATATATTCACAACTCACATTTATACATTTTTACCTTTCATTCAACATGATGCAGATTAATTTTTACTATTGCTTGTCATAATATAGAAATATATTCAATTCAAGACTTACTTGGTTCTCATCTCTAACATGTCCGTAAAGTTCTGTCATATTACTTTACTTTTCACTATCGTTGCCACTAATTATTAGGTGTACAACTTAATTCGGTCCGTTTTTTTGCTTGAAAAACGTATTGAAAACGGACCGAACTAAGTTGTACACCTAATACTTTTCACTATCCACTATCATTGCCACTAATAACCTATTCTTCTTCGCATATTTACTTTTCACTATCGTTGCCGCTAATAACCTAACTTTCGTTTATCGACATCACTTACTATCGATCGATTATTTTCGATCACACTACGATCGATCACACTTCCAGAGCATCGCTAGCGCTCTTGTGTCAAATGCCTGAACCGTACGGTCGACGACGGAGACGACGGAGACCACGACGTTTCTTAAATGATATTTTTCACATTTGGACTTTGCGTCGTAATAGCTCGATTTGTAGAGCATGTAGCCCAAAAATAAAAACACTTTTCTTATACAAATCGACCCCGCTCTATCGATTAAGACTACTTAGAAGTCGATCCGTGGAGCGGGTATATGAAAACTCGAAATATTGAGTGCTCTCAACTGACCGTTTCGCGTAAAGATACACGGGAGCGTCTTGTTGCTTACGCGGACTTAGCACAAGACACTACCGTGTCTCTTGATTCCTATTGCATATTACGGGCTCTAGAAAGGCTTATGTGTGTATTTAGATGTTTGAATTTACGGAGCCATACCAATATCTTATATTTGTAATACAAAATCTAAAAGTGCTTTTCTTGTGCAACGTAAGTACAATATAATATGTATAATTAACTTAGAGATCTGGAAATGTTATTAGTCTTACACAGAGCTATACGCAAAGCGACTTTGTCTTTAAAAATGCGTTCTTCATATTTACTTATTCACATGAATGCTATCATGAATGATATAATAATGGTATAATCAATTTTTCTAAATTATTTCTTCTAAATTTGTATAAAAATTTAATTTTTTGCAAAAGTAACAGTCGGAAATCGAACGGTGCCTCCCGGATACCGGGCGAACTCCGGGAGTAATATGCCAAGCCCCGGCATCGCGGCTCTGACCGGGTGAGACCGCTCTTCCGCACTACTCGTGGGACTAAAATAAATAACGAGTCAGAAAACAATAATAATAATGTTCAGGCAATCCTCCAGGGAGTGGCTTCATTAGGAAGCGAACTACTGGAGGATTCGCATTCCACGGGGACGGGAGCTTCGAGTGACCGTATCAAACCCCAAGTTAAATATAGCGGCGCAGCTAGGCGACGCTTTAGAAAGGAGAAGCAGAGACGGCTCCTCGAGGAGGAGAGGGCTAAAGAGGCCCAATCGACTCCTCGAGGGGTCGCCACTGCTTCAGGGAAGGGAGTGGGGCCGCCGATGCATGGGACGTCTAAGCGACCCAGGTCGGAAGCGATCTCCACCCCCAGCCCTACAGACCATCGCCTGGGCAAGAAACCCAAGATCGACGATCAAGGGTCGTATGCCCAGGCGACAAAAGGACTTGTCCGGTTGGCCCTCGTACTGGAGGGCTATCCGGACAAAAGAATCGGATCTCGGGAAGCCGCGAACATTAGTAAGTCGATCAGGGGGCGTATCCTCGGATTACCCGAGGGAACTAGAGCTCCCGCTTTCATGGGTTCGTGGGAAAGGGATGGCGCGCTGTTCTTTTCATGCGCCGACGAGACAACGGCAGAGTGGCTAAAAAGCCTATCTGCCGAGTTGAAAGTGGAGGGGGTCCCTCTGCGTGTGCTGTCGCCCGGGGAGCTACCTAAGCGCCACAGGGTGGTGGTACATGTTGAGGAACCCGACATGACTGTCGAGGAGTCTCTGAGACAAAATACGAGCCTGGGATCCAGGGAGTGGATCGTTACCAGGGGCAGTGAGAGGAGAGATGCTTCGAGCACTCACTTCTCCTGCCTTGTCGGCGATTCCTCGCTGGAGCGCCTCGGGGCCTGTAATTATAGGCCCTTCTGCGGGCTGGGTCGGGCAACCGTAAGGTTGCTCGACAAGGAACGCAAGGAGGTGCCTGCGGTGGTCACAGAGGTGGACGGGGGGGATTAGTCATTCAAATGGCTAATTCCGGAGTCAAGGTGACGCAGATAAACCTGCACCATAGCAAAAGCGCCTCGGTAATTTTAGCCAGGAGCATGGCTATGGTGCATACAGGCATTGCACTTGTTCAGGAGCCTTGGCTCCTAAACGGCGCAATTAAAGGCCTGGGGGGACGCGGTACCTTTTGTTACACCCCCCCGGGCCGCAAGCCCAGGACCTGCATTGTAACCAAAGGTTGTAATGCAGTGTTCATGTTTCAGCTCAGCTGTGAGGACCTCGCAGTCATCCAGACGAGATTGCAGCTCGCGGATGGTAGAAGCCTAGATCTTTTGATCGGGTCGGCATATATGCCCTACGATTCAGAGGAACCACCCCCTCAGGAGGAAATCTTAAAGTTGCTGGCCTACGCCAAGGACAAAGGTCTCTTACTGGGCTGTGATGCTAACTCCCACCACGTAGGATGGGGAAGCACCAATATAAACCAGAGAGGTGAGCACCTACACAACTTTATTATGAACACTGGCCTAATGATTTTAAATCGAGGGTCGGAACCCACCTTCCTGGACTCGAGAAGACAGGAGGTTATAGACATAACGTTAGGCACGGAGAAGGTGGCGAGCCTGGTGGGGAACTGGAGGGTCTCGAATGAGCCCTCCGGGTCAGACCACAGGCAAATACGCTTCAATCTTCAGCACACCCCAGAAATAACTTGGGTACGCAACCCTAGGAACACGAACTGGAAGGGCTACACGGAGGATCTAGCAATAAAGATCTCCAAGGCCCCAAACAGGTTTCACACTAGGGATGACCTCGAACGAGCGGCACACTTTCTTAGCAATGCCGTCACAGATGCGTTCGAGTCAAACTGCCCGTTGAAGCAAAAGCGTCTCGCGACCAATATTCCCTGGTGGAGTAAAGAGCTGGCTAAGCTCAGGTCGCAAACGAGACGGCTCTTCAACAGGGCAAAGAGGGTGAAATCGCCCATAGCGTGGGAAATGTTTAGAAGTTCCCAGCGACAATATAGCAAGGCCATAGTAGAGGCAAAGCGGAAAAGCTGGAGGGAATTCTGTGAAAGTGTCGAGAGTGCTCCTGAAGCATCTAGACTCAGCAGAATTCTATGCCAGAACTCCAACTCTCGTCTGGGATGCTTAAAACGCCCGGATGGAAGCTTTACTGAAAGTATATCTGAAACACTGGAACACCTGATGGAAACACATTTCCCGGGGTTCGAGATGATGCCCCATCTTTCAGCCGGAAGGAACGTCGCAATTTCCAGGGCAGCCTATCTGCCCAGGGAATGGTCCCTGGCGGCGAAAGTGGTTGAACCCAAAAAAGTAGAATGGGCGATCCGCTCATTCGAACCATACAAAGCCTCGGGACCGGATGGGATCTGCCCCGCTCTTTTACAGAGGGGGCTGGAACACCTACTGGGCCCTCTGACTAGGATATTCAGAGCAAGTTTAGCCCTGAGATGCGTCCCCCAAGCCTGGAGAGGCACCAGAGTGTGCTTTATACCAAAGCCGGGCAGGAATGGACATATCCTGGCTAAGGACTTTAGACCCATTAACCTTACTTCCTTTGTCCTCAAGACACTGGAGAGGTTGGTGGATGTCTACCTTAAAGCAGGACCACTTTCTCTTAGGCCCCTAGCTTCCCCTCAGTATGCCTTCAGGGCGGGCAGATCCACGGATACTGCCCTGCACCACCTGGTAGGCAAGATAGAGGCTCAGCTGGAGGCCAAGGGATATGCGCTGGGCGTCTTCATGGACATTGAGGGAGCTTTCGACAGCACCTCGTACAAGGCCATCACAGACGCTATGCAAAGGAAAGCCATATCATCTGCCCTCATTGATTGGGTGCAGAACATGCTGACGGGCAGATCACTGTCAGTTGGGTATGGGTATCACATATCACTATGTGATAAACCAACCAAGGGATGTCCGCAGGGAGGGGTTCTCTCCCCACTACTGTGGTGTCTAGTGGTAGATGAACTCTTGGAGAAATTACAAGAGGCGAACTTCCACACTGTTGGCTACGCTGATGACGTGGCCATAGTGGTTAGAGGAAGTTTTTTAACTACACTCAAAGAGCGGATGGACGTAGCGCTCAAGATTGTACAAAACTGGTGCACGGCCAAAGGCTTGAAGATTAACCCCTCAAAGACCGAGGCCATGATTTTCACCAGGAAATATAAACCAGACACCATTGAGCCACTAAGGCTCTGGGGCAGTAATATCCGGTATGCTTTAGCAGTAAAATACTTGGGTGTCTACTTAGACCCGAAGCTACACTGGAAACAACACCTTGAAAGTAAAAGGAATAAGTTCTGTACTACCGTTTGGGCGTGTAGGAAAGCCATGGGCAAAACATGGGGTATTACCCCGGGAGTTGCCCTATGGATTTATAAAGCCATCCTGATACCGAGACTCACTTATGCCTCGGTAGTCTGGTGGCCCAGAGTGGAGAAAGCAGAAGCAAGGAACCTACTAAAATGCATTTAAGGAAATTACCTGAGGGCAGTAGTAGGGGCCATGAAAACAACACCCACGGAGGCGCTGGAGGTAGCACTTCATATACCTCCACTCCATCTGAAGATTATCAGTACAGCTAGGCTTATTGCCTATAGATTGAGTTGTCAGGGTGAGTGGAGGGACGGACCTGGTCATACCAGGTTGAAGTTCCTACACAGAAGCCCTTTCACTCTAAAACAAGTTAGAATTTCCAGGCAATACCACTGGGATAGGGCGTTTAAGATCGCCATACCCAGCAGGGAAGACTGGAAAGAACCGAAGTTCCGGAGCAGTTTAGGACCAGATACATGGTACACAGACGGCTCGGGGGCAAATGACAACTGGAGCAGAAATCTTCAATAGGAAGTATGACTGCAAAATCAGTATTCCAATAGGTGGACTAACCACGGTCTTTCAAGCCGAGGTATTAGCCATCTTGGAATGTGCTAGGATCATACTAGCTAACAACTTTCATAATAAGAACATTTTCATCTGCACCGATAGCAGAGCAGCCTTGGGAGCCCTAGCGAAGCCCACCACAGAGTCATCTCTGGTTAGGGAGTGCATGGACTCACTCGATAAACTTGGGAAAGGTAACCAGATTACCTTGCTCTGGACCCCTGGCCATCAAGGGATTGATGGAAACGAAAGAGCAGACGAACTGGCAAAGTTGGGAACCGTAGAGAGACCAGCTAACCAGGTAGTAGGTATTCCATTCGCCCTGGGCAAGAGCCTCATCAGGGGACGCCTGGAACAGGAGCACCGGACTTCCTGGAGGGAATGCCGGGGGTGCCGCCAGACGAAGAGTCTGATGGGAGAACTCGGAAAGAACAGGCGAAAGAATTGCTAACAATGAATAAAAGAAGGCTGAAATTATCCATCGGCCTTCTCACAGGGCATGCGCCCTTGAGGGCGCATCTGTATAACCTGGGTCTGGCGGAGCATAGAAGCTGCAGACTCTGTGGAGAAGACAGGGAGGACAGCATACATATTCTGTGTGATTGTCCAGCCCTGGCGATAAAAAGGTACAGATTCCTGGGCACGGCGTTTGTGCAGCACAGGGATCTCCCTACATTAGCAGTCAGCAGGCTATGCAGCCTAGCGGAAAACGCCGGGCTAGGCCTGAGAAGCTAACTGCTACGCAACCTGCGGGAAGCACAGAAGATCTCTAGATCTAGGTGCATCTTAGGGTCCCTTGTGGACCTACCCGCACTGTATTACCATTACCATTACCAACAGTCGGAAAAGTGCAATTGCACTTTATTCTTTAATAGAATAATATATATTTTTTCATAAATAGATATTCTGTGTAAAAGTATTAGGATAAGGTGCACGAAAAAGAAATATTTCATAAAATATTTTATATTTTATTCTGGTATATCTCTTAATATGAAATGTAAATGTGTATTTTGTAATCTATTCATCTTTTTAATTCTATCTTAAGGGGGTCATGGTTTTTTTTCGCTTTTTTGAGGAATTTTTTTTGATGAACCATTAAAACACACTATCTTTGAATTTTTACTACACATTTATTACACATTTATTACACATTATTACAACATTTTAACAATCATTCAAAATTTTTTCAAACCAAATTATGGAGCTGAATCGACTTTATACCGTTTGAAAGACACTCGTGTGAAAAAAAAAGTTGGTGGCTGCCATGATTCCGGAGGTTTTGCTTATCTGAAATCAAAAAATCAAACGGCATTTTAATTTGTAAACCTGTGGCTATCGCCATTACCACAATAAAATAAAAATATTTAAAAAAAATTGAATTTTTGGTACGGTTTTAAAAATTAAGTTCCAAGTTTTGTCATTTTTTTCGACTTTTTCAGCTAAAAAAAACTACGTTAGATATCAAAATTGTTTTGGTACAGGCAAGAACTATAGATGTACTGAATATAACATACAAATTTGAGCGAAATCTGTTTACTAGCTTATGAAATATGGCAGCCAGTTTGAAAAATACAGTTTTGAGAAAAACGCGTTTAAAAGTTCAAGTACGATTTACACAAAGAAAATTTTGACTCACCATTAGTCTGCTATGCCTGGTCCATATAACACGCCTTCCTCTGCCTCATAGAAGTCCTGCAAAGCCGCTTGTTCTTCCCTGGCTTTAATCCTGGCTTGTTTTGCGAAATCACTCGAGCGTCGCTCGGAGCGATCGATGCGAGCTTAATCGCGATGGTAAACATAAGCTTGGGCTTCGCGGCCAATTTCACATCCCATTGTACTCATTGCCTTCAGAATTGTTTGAAATCCTTGATTAAAGATCATTACAGCTAAAAAAGTGGCAATTTCCACAATTTTTAGACCAGAATGAAGGTGTTTGGAGCGAAAGTCTAGATCAATGAATTGAGCGAGTCGTTGTTATTTTGAGTTTCCGCTCTCAAACATCTGGTCAATAGATCATCTTTAGTCAAGTCTTCGTATATTGGTTTGATGGCTTTCTGCACTTCTGCTGTCAAAGGCGGTTTATCGTTACCTAAAAGTTTCCTCGGTGATGTTGAAGTATATTCTGTACTTTGCTCAACTGTATACTGATTGCCACGAAACTTTTGTTTCTTGATGCGATCAGCATGTGCAAGATCATATTTACTTCCTTTTCTGTCACTCATTTTTGATGTAAAAATCACTCACAATGCGCAGAGCGAAGCTGAACAGACACTGCTTGAACGCCAAGCCAAGACTAAACTAACCATTACTGTAGCGTTTCATTTGACATAGGAATTTCTAATGAATTCAGAGCTCTTCTAAATGAGCATTACCCAGAAAGGTCCCAGGTAGCAGCAAAATCACATGACAAAGGGTCCGATGCTTCGCTCCACCGGGCGCTCGACCGCACGCTCCAAACCTGATCCGTTCTACATCTGTAACTTTGCAACGATTTCGAATATCGAAAAATCATTTTACCTACATATTTATGCAAATTTATGCAATTTATGCAAAAAAAATTTTTCGATTTTTTGGACTTGTCACATGGAATGACCTTAATATTTGTATACACATAATAATAAGATGAATGAATTGATGTAAAAAACGTCTTATAATTTTTTAAAGATAACTTTTTTCTGTACCCCATTATTCTATGGTCCTACTAAAATAAACACAAAAGTAGTAATAAGGTATGATTATCAAAAAATATAGTTTACAAAATATTTTATATTTTATGTAAAAATCAAGCTTAAAATATCAGAATAAAGTATAAAATATCTTGTGAAATGTTCTTTTTTTTTACCTTACACTAATAAAAAAATAAACATTACTAATTACTCAATTATAAACATTACTATATATTATTCAAATTTTGCCTGTATCATTTTTTCTTTCTTCAACGGAACAAGTATTAGATTCCGTCCCAATTGCGCGATGCATATACCCTGTATATGTCACATTACTAAAAAAAAAGAAATATCTACAAAATTATTTTTTTTAACACGTTAGTCGCCATACAACGCGTCGGCCGTCGTACCGTTATTTGCATTTATGAGCCATACGACGGCCCGTCGTCATTTTGTAATAATAACAAAAAAACAAATATTTTAACCAAATAAGTTGTTTGACACTATTTATGTAAATTTATTAACTTTATTTTGTAAAAATAGAGTTATGGCCTGTGACACATAAACAATTTTTAATTAAGGCAGCTAACGTGTTAAAGATGAAAAATGATTGTAAGTACACGCGCCCTTCATTGTATTAAACATTTGTACAAAAGATTTGATACAAAAAAACTGGCGGCAACTTATAGTTGTTAAATTTTTATTAAATTAATGTGTTTCTTAACATTTTATTCTACACTACTAGTGAATAAATTCTATATTTTGTTAATAAGAAATCAAAGAAAAAATTAGAACTAAGCAACAGCAAAAATATTTAATGCAAGAAATTTGGCATTGCTAAAAGAATATCTTAAAGTATTTTAAACTATGTGTGATGTGTTTAAATTACTATACTACAAATCATTAGATATTATTATCAAAATCTTACGTCTTACTAAACTATTTTTATATTTTATAAAAAATTTTATAAAAGATAAATTTTATAAAATATAATTTAACGCGTGTGTGCATGTGTGAGTGTGTAAAATTAATTTTGTAAATATGTAATTTTGTAAATATGTCGCACGGTGGCAAATTTGTATACAGCGGTGTTATATTTTTCATACAAGTGAGTAACTAAATCTTGAGATAAACTAAATCTTGAGATAAATTAAAACATGATGAAAATTCTACATATAATTTTTTCTATCATTTCAAGAATAAAATAAGAGAGAATTAAAAGAGTTTATGTTATTTTATTAAAAAATTAATAACACAATAATGTCACATGCCTTATGAAAAAGCAGAAGAAAAGTTAAAGGAATTCTTAGGAAAAATATGTTTTTTTCTTCAAGAGAAATTAAATAAAAAGATAATAATCTCAAAAAAATAACATTCAAATTTTCAAAACATTCTTGTTTTTCATTTCATGTTTTGAATGTCATACCTATATAATGTTTTGTAACATTAACTTTTTAATTAGGATTTTTACAAAAGTAATAAAATAGAAAAATAATTAAATAAGAAAAAAAATAGAAGAAATAGAAATAAAATCGACGAAAAGTTATTTTGATTTATTCTAAAAATTTTGCATAATATTAGTGAAATTATATTCTTAAATGTCACGTAATCATTTATTGTTTAAAAACTTACCAAAAATTTTAAAAATAACAAAATAAAAGTTATAAAACTCTCATTTGCAAACACCAATAAGTCAAAAGTAATCATGCAAATACCAATAAGTAAAAAGCAATTATGAACATAAAATGTAATCATTATTTTATTTAATAAATGATCAGTTTAATTCTATTTGAATTGAAAACGTACCAATTAGCAGACAATATTTTTTAAAATGTTTTTAAATTGTTTTTAGTATTTATTGTTCATTAATTATACATTGTATAACTAATTTGTGTAAAAATTTATGTGTATAATTATATTTTTTTGTTTGTTAAATTTTATTATTTTTTTATATATATAAATTTATTTTATATGAATGTTAAAATAAAAATGTTTTTTTATAACAAATAAGGAAATAATCAAGAGCCCACAGGTGCAGAATATTATCGCAAACCAGAATATTATTAGGTGTAGTAAAAAGAAATCCATTATTTTTCCAATAGATGGCTTTAGTAATTTGTATCTCGCGTTGTATAAGTGCGATCGGGTTACGCTAAATGACGTTAGAAAGATATGATTTTGTACTAAAAAAAACTTCTCAGACAGTTTTGTGACAGTTTTGCTTGACTCAATATTGTTTGAGCGCGCGTCAAAGATGGACACCAGCAAAGAGAAAATACGCCATATTTTACAGTTTTTCTTCGATAAAGCAGGCCAGGCGGCTGAAAATGTGAATAGTGTTTATGGTCCTGATACTGTAACAGCCAATCACGCGCAATTTTGGTTTCGTCAATTCCGTTCCGGTAATTTTGATGTCAAAGATGCACCACGCTCTGGAAGGCCAATTGTCAAAAATGTTGATAAAATAATGGAAATCGTCAAGTCCGACCGTCATGTAAGCACTGTTTTGATTGCCCAGGAGCTAAACATTGCACAAAAAACCGTTTGGAACCACTTAAATAAGGCTGGATACAAAAAAAAGCTCGATGTGTGGGTGCCACACGAGTTAACGCAAAAAAACCTCATGGACCGAATTTCCATCTGCGAATCGCTGCTGAATCGCAACAAAATCGACCCATTTCTGAAGCGGATGGTTACTGGTGATGAAAAGTGGGTCACTTACGACAACGTCAAGCGAAAACGGTCGTGGTCGAATCGCGGTGAGCCGGCGCAAACGGTGGCCAAGCCAGGATTGACGGTCAGGAAGGTTTTGCTGTTTGGTGGGATTGGCAGGGAATCATCTACTATGAGCTGCTCCCCTACGGCCAAACTCTTAATTCGGTCCTGTACTGTCAACAATTGGACCGTCTGAAGAAAGCAATCGCCCAGAAGCGGCCAGCTTTGGCTAATAGGAGAGGAATTGTGTTCCATCAGGACAACGCCAGGCCACACACATCGATAGTGACTCGCCAGAAGCTCCGGGAGCTTGGTTGGGAGGTTCTTATGCATCCACCTTATAGTCCGGACCTGGCACCAAGTGATTACCACCTGTTCCTGTCTATGGCGAATGATTTTGCTGGTGAAAAATTCGCCTCAAGAGAAGCTTGTGAAAATCGATTGTCCCAGTTTTTTGCCAATAGGGACGAGGGTTTCTATGAGAGAGGCATAATGAAATTATCTTCAAAATGGCAACAAGTTATCGAATAAAACGGTGCATATTTGACCTAAATCGGATCATTCTAACTATGCTAAATAAAGCCTTCAATTTAATGCAAAAATAATGGATTTCTTTTTACTACACCTTATATTTTTAAAACAATGTATGATTTTATTTTTTGATAATAACATTGTGTCGTAATAAGAAAGTCATACATTGTTTTAACAATAATTCTGATTTGCTCGTTCTGACTCAGCAAAGAATGTTTTATAAAGGTTTTAAAAATTTTTGAAAAGATATTTTAAAAACAATTAATAGATTAAATTCCTTTTTATTTATTAAAAAAATCATTTAATTTAATGTTCATGTAAAATAAATATTTCATAAACAATAAAAAATGTAATTTTTACAAATCAATTATACAATGTAGGTTTCGTAAAAATTATATTCTTTTATTGTTTAATAAATTGTTACAAATCAATTCTACATTATATAATTTTTAACAATGTATAATTTTTAAAAGTTATATTTTTTATTGTTTATTAAGTGACGATCATGGCGCTACTTAATAAACATTAAAATAAGATATGCGCTGTTCTAATAAACGGAAAATCCAGATTCAAATCTGACCGAGAAACTGTCAAATTTTTAATTGATTATTTCCATTTCGGTCACCACCTCTCAGTGGGAAAAGGACAAACCCACCAAGAGCATTTTGCTTTGAGCACCTATTCTCCACAAATCTTTCTGCTTAAGAGTAAAGAGTAAACAGTTCCTTTATCAACAGCAGAATAGAAGGGGAAGGTACAGAGAAACAAATATGTTCTAGATATCACTTGGGCTAGATCCCGATATTATTAATACTACTGCTACTACTATTGTTTATTAAATATTTATTTCAGATAATTTTGCTGCCAAAACCGGGTAAAGATCCTGAGGACGTAACATCATATAGACCGATCAGCCTGTTGCCCGTGGCAGCAAAAGTATTTGAGAAGCTCTTGCTAAAAAGGATTAAACCAGTATTGGAGGAAAATAAACTCATCCCAGACCATCAATTTGGGTTCCGCCAGCAGCACTCAACAATCGAGCAGGTGCACAGAATTGTACGTAAAATAAATAACGACCTAGAAAGGAAAAGATATTGCTCGGCAGTGTTTATAGACGTATCGCAGGCATTTGATAAGGTCTGGCACTTAGGACTGTTATACAAAATAAGGAAATTTCTTCCGCATAAGTACTATTTGCTCCTGAAATCGTATATAATCGACAGGCACTTCCTAGTCAAATACCAAGATTTATTCACGCCACTAATGCCTATCAAGTCTGGAGTTCCGCAAGGTAGTGTATTAGGTCCATTCTTATATCTTCTATACACCTCGGACCTTCCAGTAAAGAAACAAGCTACTATAGCTACTTTTGCCGATGACACAGCTATCATGGCTTCGCATGCAAATCCGAGAATAGCGACACAAAATTGCCAAGAAAGCGTAAACCAAATACAGGAATGGCTTAGATCATGGAGAATCAAAGTAAATGAACAAAAATCAGTGCATGTAACCTTTACACTTAAAAGGGAAACGTGCCCACCAATAAAAATCAACAATATGCAAATACCGCAGCATAAATCAACCAAATACCTGGGCATGCATCTGGATAGCAATATGACATGGAAAACACACATATGGAATAAAAGAAAGCAACTAGGTTACAAACTTAGTAAAATGTATTGGCTGTTTAATAGAAAATCCAAACTCTCTCTGGAAAACAAGGTACTGCTCTACAAGACTATACTTAAACCGATTTGGACATACGGCATTCAACTGTGGGGTTCAGCCTCAAATTCCAACATCGAAATTTTAGAAAGATTTCAGTCAAAAGCCTTACGCATACTTGTAGACGCACCATGGTTTGTATCAAATGAAATCATAAGAAGGGACCTCCGCATACCAACCGTAAAGGAAGAAATAAGTAATTATGGCAGTACATATATTAATAGATTAACAAACCATCCAAACCAACTCGCAAACAAATTACTAGAGGAAACATCTGATAGACGAAGACTGAAACGGTTTAAACCACTGGACCTTCAAAGGAGATTCAAGCAATAATTCTTGAAAGAAATGATTTAGATGCCCAGCGGATAAAACCAACTTTAGAAAAGTTCGTATTTTTGTAAGATGTTCTTTAATGGAAGAACATCAGCACGTTATTATTTTGTATACTGTTAAATAATTTACTTATTGTCCACGGGCAGATTGTAAATATTCTGGGAGTTAATAAAAAAAAAAAAAAAAAAAAATATTTATTTTACATAAATGTTAAATTAAAATGTTTTTTTAAAAAATAAAAAGAGATTTAACCCATTATTAGTTTTAAAATAAAATATTTTAACGTCAAATATTTTTCTAAAATCTTTTTTCAAAAAGAGTGATGGCAAATTTGGCCCATTTTTTGGACCTTGAATTTCAAACTTTTTTTTATAGCCAAATAGTAATATTGATGAAACATTTATCCCAGTAAAATTTCAAGATAAGCATAGGCACGGTTTCAGAGATACAAGGGGATGAAAGTGATTTCCAGTCAGGGTGTATTGCATAAGGAAGAATGCGTGCCTGAAGTTCACGTAATATTGAGGGTATTTTCTATCGATCATCTACGATTTATTGTTCAGAGAATGAACAATCTACTATTCATCGTTATTTTATTTATGGGAGTGGTGCTTTATAAAGCACCTTGAAAATACGCCACTCCATCTCTCTCGGGGAATTTTCATGCTAGACGAAAACAAAGGTCATATTTGAATCCGGTGTAAAAAAATCCATAAAAAACAATATGTTTCACTTCGTTTTATATATATTTTATTCCTTGGTATGGACACTTGAAGGGTTTCATGTACTTTCATGAATTATGAGAAACCATCACTTTTACCCCTTCATATCTCTGGAACCGTGCCTATGCTCATCTTAAAATTTCTCTGAGATTAATATCCCATCATATAGTATTATTTGGCATTATAAAAGTTTGAAATTCGAGGTCCAAAAAATGGGCCAAAAAATAGGTCTTTTTGCTATCACTCTTTTTAAAAATTTTTTACAAACATTCTTTACTGATTAAAACCATGAATAAATATTCTATGAATAAATAATTAATAGAATAAGTTTATTAAAAAATGGCTGGGTGAATGGCTTCATTTGCTTTAGGTTCTGTTGAAAGCATCATTCTACTCTTTTTCAACGTATGATGAACAATAAAGGCGCCTGCAGACCAGAGCGGTGAAGCGGCGAGCGGCGGAGCGGTATCCAATGGATACCGCTCCGCCGCTCGCCGCTTCACCGCTCTGGTCTGCAGGCGCCTTAAGAGTAAATCGTGTGATTTTATTAGATCTGACTAGACCAACATATTGAGATTTGAGACAGCACTATCACCTAACGTTAGTATGTGTGAACGAGAATACACGAGTGCGTCCGAAATTTATCGAAGAAAGAATAAATGGCGGACCAATCAAAAAGCGGGACTTCGTGGCCCACGGACTTAAGGTACAATTTCATGCGAGCAAAGAAAAGTTAGCGTTTATCCCCACTCCACCGCAAAGCAAAGCAGTAGGTCTGTTCTCTTCAGCTGCACTGCTGAACTAGTGCAATAAGTTAGAGTGAAAAAATATATATAGGTTTGTTCGCGTCGCTTGCCCCAACATGCTCCTACTCGCTCCAATACGCTCCAAACTATAGTATTACGTTACGTATATTATAGATTGGAGCGTATTGGAGTGAGTAGGAGCATATTGGAGTATTGCGACGCGAACAAACCCTATATGTCTCATTCTAACTTATTGCACTAGTTCAGCAGTGCAGCTGAAAAGAACAGACCCAGTGTTAAAACGCTGTTCGCTTTCGCCTCCTATTGGCTGCGTTCCGATATTCACTGTCAGTACTGAAAATCTATAGTTTGCGTCACATACATTATAGACGTTGTTTCGCTACATACAGCGATTTTCGACAGAGATGACTAAAGCCGACGGCACACGGTACGAGTTTTCCACGGACTAAGGAATAGAGGGACGGAGCACAAGCTGTACCGGTGAGCAGTGATGCCACATACGCACACAGAGGCAGAGCCCGTGTACGTGTGCGCTCGGCGGCTCGGCCAACTTCGGGCGAGTAGAAGAGCGCAGACGAATATCTCTGTCTCGCGAGCTATACTTAGTGCCGTCACACTATAGTCTGTGGCGTTACGTCAACCGATGAGCGCGACAGTGATAGGAGTGAGCGAGAGAGATATAACAACACAGCACGCGAGAAAGGCTCGATCCCAAACTTCGAGTTTTCTTTTCATCCTGTTATTCTCATCTCACTCGCTCCTATTACTGTCTCGGTTACTCTTACTCGCACTTATTATCACCTCGCTCGTTTTTACTGCTGTTCGTTTCTACGTGGACATAATTTTAAAAATTTGATTATATAATTATATATTACATTACATACTTTTTGTTTTAATTATATCTAAATTAAATTTTAAAAAATTTTTATGTATATTAAAATATTTTACTATAATTATAACAATTTTAATAAAATATATAAATAATTGTAAAAATATCATTGTTCATTAAACATTGAGTACTAATTAAAAAATTGTTTTGTACCTTAATGTTTATTTTGTAAATTTTCTAATAAATTAAATTATCAATTATATTATAATAATTAATTAATATTATAATAAATCATAACAAATATCCATATTGTAATAAATTAAATTTTATACAAAACGGAAAGTAATTACAAAATGGTAATTTTTTTTAAGAATGTATTTATAAGTTTTTTTATATTTTTAAAAATTACAAAACAAACTTTTTTAAAAGTTTTGCTTCAATTACTTGGTATTCGTATGTAATGAACGTATAAAAAAATAATATATACATTTAATGAAATTATTAAACGTGTTTATTTGAAACAAAATATCATAAAATTAAAAACCATTTTTAAATTAAAATTTTATCCTTTAAAATACTTTTTTTAATTGTTTTTATTATTTTTATCAATTATTTTTTCTACATAAAAAAATTTCTTCTACATATTCTTTGATAAAATTGGTAAGCATTCTATTGTATATTTCGCTTTTAATGCTTACTGTGTAATATATGAAATACATGTTTGAAACGTATTACTTTTATCATATGATCCGTAATGTATACATTACATTTTATCTTTATCGTTTTCATTAAATTATTCATTAAACTATTAATTTAATACGTTTGTTTTTCTAATTTTAGTAATTATTTTAGTAATTATGGCATAATAATTTATTCATTTTCTAAAATAATTTTATTTTAAACGTGTATTTTTTTATGTACATTATTTGTGTACATATGTACACACATATATATGTACATATACATATCTGTGGAATGTTCTATTATATTAAGTAAAACATATGCGCTTTTTCCAGTTTCCTAACACTAGAAGTACTAAATAGTTATCGACTGTTTCGATTTTTTTAATTTAATTTTTTTGTGAAAGTAGTACTCTAAAATATTATACATTATTACTAATTGCTTTTTTTATTGGAATAAAAAAGTTTATTGCATTTATTCAATCCTTAATACTACCAACAGAATACTAGTTTAAAAAATCGAAACAATCGATAATTATTTAGTACTTCTAGTGTAAAGATCATTACACAATTTATAATTCATAACAGAATGAGGATATAATTCTATTCATAAAAAACAATTTATAAATATTTTTATGAATACATTTATAAAAGTATGTTTGATAGTATGTACGTGTATGTATGTGCGTGTTGTTGTATGCGTGCGTGTGTGCCATAGATATATTACATATAGATAGAGCTTTGTACCATTTTTGCTATAGTGCAACACGTGCCAAGATAAAATTATCTTTTCCTCCCTCGCGCATGCGCATTCGTATATTTATCTCGGCGGACGCGCATCGTTTTACATAAAATTAGGTTATATCCTTGGCTGTCATGGATAAACAGAAGATAAATGCGCGATTGCACATGCGCGAGGGAGGAAAAGATAATTTTATCTTGGCACGCAGTAAGATTTACAAAGCTCTATCTATATGTAATATATCTATGGAATAGAGGGACGGAGCACAAGCTGTACCGGTGGGGCACGTTTGCGGCGGGGGGGGCCGCCATATTCGTTTAGTAATCACCACACATAGAACTCACTATTTGCGTACGTGTGAGAAATGAAAGTCAGATCCTGCGCACAATAAACAAAATAGAAATAGTTATAGAATAATTATTAAATATTATAAATAAGAAATTGGAATTATTTATTTTAAAAATAAAAAGAATAGAATAAATTAATGCGTGAATTAAGAAATAAGAATTGGAACTAATTAATATATTTTATTCTCTTGTTAGATGTAAAATAATTTCTCTTTTCAACAATAAACAACAATAACAACAATAACAACAATAATAAAACATAAAATCACCGCCTAACCTCTTTACGCTTGTCACTCGTTATGTCTCGTGGCACCACTACACGAGTGTAACCATGTCACAGACACAGGATCTCTGTGTGAGAATCGCTACATCAATATGGCGGAAAGCAGTCCCCCCCGCATGCTTGAGTTACCATCCCCTCTCGCCTAAACTAGGACTTTAGACTCGGTCCCACTATTCCTTAGTCCGTGGTTATATCCTTGGCTGTCATGGATAAACAGAAGATAAATGCGCGATTGCACATGCGCGAGGGAGGAAAAGATAATTTTATCTTGGCACGCAGTAAGATTCACAAAGCTCTATCTATATGTAATATATCTATGGTGTGTGCGTACGTGTGCGCGCGCGCTATTTCATTGTTTTGTTATGAATTATAAATTGTGTAAAGTGGTCTTAAAACTGTCACTTCAATACCTATTACTTTCTTTTTTCTATTCTGTCTTTTGTACTTTTCTATTTTTTATATTATCTATCTTTCATCATATTTATTTTGTCTATCCTTTCTTTAACTTCATTCTACTTCTATCTACTTTAACTTTATTTATTTATTCATTTTATTTATTCATTAATTATCAATTCATTCATTCATTCATTCACTCATTCATCCTTCGGAAATGTAAAATATTATTTTCTTTAATATTATATTAAAATTATTATATATAATATTAAAAAAAAACAATTTTTACATTTCCTTTTGACGGAAGAGACCACTACCTTCTCGCGGTTTCCGTTGAGCAACGATATGTACGTCGTCCATTAAAAAAACATACATAATAGAATTGTTCATCTCTATCTTAGTCATTTTTATTTAATATTTTTCTTGTATTTTAATAGATTTGAATAATGTTTATTTCTTGGTTAATTTTTGTTATACTAATAACACTGGTCGACAAAATTCGGTCATAAAAAACTTCGGAGATGAAAGTAGCTAATCTTTGTCAATTTTGGGTCGCTGAATCCGAATCCGATAATGAAAATTTTTGATTGGCTCTGGTTTCCAAGAAATATGGCGTCAAAGTTGCAAAAAGCCTCGTTTTTGGCAATATTTCAGGAGGCATATCTTTTGACAGAGACTAGATAAAGGGTTCAATAATGGCTTAAAATAATGCTTATACCTTGCACTTTAAGATAAAAAATAGAAAATAATTAAATAAAAAAAAAATCGCTTTAAATGGTCATTTGTTTGAACGCGTCTAAAACCTGGCTGACCCTGACAGGTCGGTAACTACTGCGCGCTATGCGCTCTAGAGCGCAACATTGGGTGAGCGGGATAACCGATTTAAATCGAGTGTTACAAACACAAAGATGTATTTTTATTTAATATAACGTCTCTATAATATGTTTTAGAGCTTGCAGATTTAAATCTGCAGATTATAATCTGCAAGCTCTAAAACATATTATAGAGACGTTATATTAAATAAAAATACATCTTTGTGTTTGTAACACTCGATTTAAATCGGTTATCCCGCTCACCCAATGTTGCGCTCTAGAGCGCATAGCGCGCAGTAGTTACCGACCTGTCAGGGTCAGCCAGGTTTTAGACGCGTTCAAACAAATGACCATTTAAAGCGATTTTTTTTTTATTTAATTATTTTCTATTTTTTATCTTAAAGTGCAAGGTATAAGCATTATTTTAAGCCATTATTGAACCCTTTATCTAGTCTCTGTCAAAAGATATGCCTCCTGAAATATTGCCAAAAACGAGGCTTTTTGCAACTTTGACGCCATATTTCTTGGAAACCAGAGCCAATCAAAAATTTTCATTATCGGATTCGGATTCAGCGACCCAAAATTGACAAAGATTAGCTACTTTCATCTCCGAAGTTTTTTATGACCGAATTTTGTCGACCAGTGTAATCAGTCATTTATGTATATTTATGGCAGATACTTTTTTTGAGAAAGACATACACATTGGTCAAAAGTGGATTTATAACATACGAATACCAAGTAATTGAAGCAAAACTTTTAAAAAAGTTTGTTTTGTAATTTTTAAAAATATAAAAAAACTTATAAATACATTCTTAAAAAAAATTACCATTTTGTAATTACTTTCCGTTTTGTATAAAATTTAATTTATTACAATATGGATATTTGTTATGATTTATTATAATATTAATTAATTATTATAATATAATTGATAATTTAATTTATTAGAAAATTTACAAAATAAACATTAAGGTACAAAACAATTTTTTAATTAGTACTCAATGTTTAATGAACAATGATATTTTTACAATTATTTATATATTTTATTAAAATTGTTATAATTATAGTAAAATATTTTAATATACATAAAAATTTTTTAAAATTTAATTTAGATATAATTAAAACAAAAAGTATGTAATGTAATATATAATTATATAATCAAATTTTTAAAATTATGTCCACGTAGAAACGAACAGCAGTAAAAACGAGCGAGGTGATAATAAGTGCGAGTAAGAGTAACCGAGACAGTAATAGGAGCGAGTGAGATGAGAATAACAGGATGAAAAGAAAACTCGAAGTTTGGGATCGAGCCTTTCTCGCGTGCTGTGTTGTTATATCTCTCTCGCTCACTCCCACGGACTAAGGAATAGAGGGACCGAGTCTAAAGTCCTAGTTTAGGCGAGAGGGGATGGTAACTCAAGCATGCGGGGGGGACTGCTTTCCGCCATATTGATGTAGCGATTCTCACACAGAGATCCTGTGTCTGTGACATGGTTACACTCGTGTAGTGGTGCCACGAGACATAACGAGTGACAAGCGTAAAGAGGTTAGGCGGTGATTTTATGTTTTATTATTGTTGTTATTGTTGTTTATTGTTGAAAAGAGAAATTATTTTACATCTAACAAGAGAATAAAATATATTAATTAGTTCCAATTCTTATTTCTTAATTCACGCATTAATTTATTCTATTCTTTTTATTTTTAAAATAAATAATTCCAATTTCTTATTTATAATATTTAATAATTATTCCTATTTCTATTTTGTTTATTGTGCGCAGGATCTGACTTTCATTTCTCACACGTACGCAAATAGTGAGTTCTATGTGTGGTGATTACTAAACGAATATGGCGGCCCCCCCCCGCCGCAAACGTGCCCCACCGGTACAGCTTGTGCTCCGTCCCTCTATTCCTTAGTCCGTGCTCACTCCTATCACTGTCGCGCTCATCGGTTGACGTAACGCCACAGACTATAGTGTGACGGCACTAAGTATAGCTCGCGAGACAGAGATATTCGTCTGCGCTCTTCTACTCGCCCGAAGTTGGCCGAGCCGCCGAGCGCACACGTACACGGGCTCTGCCTCTGTGTGCGTATGTAGCAGAGCTGCGCCAGTGGCATCACTGCCGGTGAGGCACGTTTGCGGCGGGGGGAGCCGCCATATTCGTTTAGTAATCACCACACATAGAACTCACTATTTGCGTACGTGTGAGAAATGAAAGTCAGATCCTGCGCACAATAAACAAAATAGAAATAGGAATAATTATTAAATATTATAAATAAGAAATTAGAATTATTTATTTAAAAAATAAAAAGAATAGAATAAATTAATGCGTGAATTAAGAAATAAGAATTGGAACTAATTAATATATTTTATTCTCTTGTTAGATGTAAAATAATTTCTCTTTTCAACAATAAACAACAATAACAACAATAACAACAATAATAAAACATAAAATCACCGCCTAACCTCTTTACGCTTGTCACTCGTTATGTCTCGTGGCACCACTACACGAGTGTAACCATGTCACAGACACAGGATCTCTGTGTGAGGGTCTGGTCCCATAGACTTGCAAAACATGCGGACGCGGAAAATGCGGATCGAAATATAACTAGATTCTAGTGCGAAATATCACCATACATTTTCCACACAATTTGTTCCGTATGTTCCGTATGATTTTCGTTAATGATGCGGACGGCGTCTGCGGATTTTCAAAAATAATTTGATTGTTGAAGACATAACCTGCAATACGAAGTGCAAAACGTGCGAACTTCTTTGACTGAGAAAGAAATTATAAGAATTATTCTTACGCAATGGTAAGTGTAATTGTATATATATTTATATATGTGATATATTTAATTATTTTTTTTACTTATTATTTAATAATCTTCGATTATCCTATAGCAGGATAAGTATCATCGTATGAAAACTTTTCATGAAAATTGTTTATCTGAAAAGTTTCCATTTAATGTATCTCCATGTACTTTGAGGTATGTACATCGTCGATCAGAGATTCTGTCCCAATATAGGTGACAGAAGAGATAGCAATTAATATCTAAAAATGGATACGAAAAATGACAGAATCTCTGATCACAGGTGTACATGGATTAATTCAATTACAACTTTGTGCAGTTTAAAAAGTGTGGTTATTGTGGGTGTATTTTGGCAGATGCCAAACCACTTCTGCGACACAACTGCTTCCAAATATTTAACGAAGAAACACATGCAATCCAAATTGATGAGGATTGTGTCGTCACACTGAGTAAGTTTTATTGATTATAATAATAATAATAATGTGACAGGTTAGTTCTTTGCTCAATATATAACACTAAGTGCAAAAGTATTGAAGGATGTTGATAGACGTCACTTGGGATAGACATAACAGTTTCCTCATTAGTTAAATCTGTAAGAAAAAAAAAGAAAAGAGAGAAATTTTAAATCATAATTTAAATTTAACAATGCAATAATATGTTAGTACATAGGTCGCAAATGCAAGGTATGCGAGATGGGCAAGACGTATTTGATGCAGAAATGAATGCTGATGAGGACGATACCGAGTACAACGACACTAGACTGACTGAAACTGCTACTTTGAATTCAATTGAGAATCAAAATTCGCAAAATCTGGACGAATTACTGATAAGCGTTATATTTGAAAAAAGAGCGCTGTGGGACCATTACTGTAGAAACCCGTCTAGGTACATTCTCAAGTAGTTACCGATTAGCGATACTGTATGCCGGAACGGACGCGACGCGGCGCTGTAGGAGCTGTCCGGCAAGTCGGACATGACGAACGTTTTTTTCCGTACATACCAAGAGCAAGCTCGCACGTTGTGACGTGTCTAATAAAGTGACCGTTTTGCCAAGCAACAGTGTATTTGTCGGTTCCTTGACGACCCCAAGCCCGGGTAGAGCTTCAGCAGCAACATTTGGCGACCGTGACAGGATCCGGGAGAGAGCAATCGACACACAATGGACAAGTTAAAGAAAACGCGAACGGTCGTGCGAACAGCATTCACACGTGCGCACACGACGTTGCAGCGAGAAATCGAGACAGAAAATCCTGACGTAGACAACGTTAAAGCATCGTTTGCGCTATTCAAGGAAAAGGCGAGCGAGTTGGAAGATCTAAACGAGAAAATCTTTCTACACATGCAAGACGAAGAGGAGATTCAGGAAGACGCCATGACGAGAGAGGTGGAAAGCGCGGACGAATATCGCATGAGGTACCAACAAACGAAAGTTATCGTCGCGCGTTATACCGATCCGCCACCAGCTAACGTTGAGATGCGTCATGTCGCGAATCATTTTCCTGTGGTAAATCAAGTTTATCAGTCAGCACAAGACAAAAGATATAAACTTCCTAAGATCGAGATGCAAAAATTTAACGGAGAATTAAAGGAATGGCTAGGGTTTTGGACGCTATTTAAGAACATTCATAATAACGAAACTATAACGCACGAAGACAAATTTCAGTATCTCATTCAGGCTATGGAAAAAGACTCGAAAGCCCACGAACTCGTATGTAGTTTTCCCCCTACCGCCGAAAATTACAGTAAGGCAATAGACAGTCTCAAGAAAAGATTCGGGAAAAACGACCTGTTAATAGAATTATACATACGCGAATTGCTCAAGCTAGTGTTAAACAATACGTCCAAAAAGGAGCCTAAGCTGTCAGTTACAAGTCTTTACGATAAGCTAGAGGCACATCTAAGATCGTTAGAGTCTCTCAACGTCACTATCGAAATGTGCGCGCCTATGCTCTATCCTCTAGTCGAATCTTCCTTGCCAGAAGAATTGTTGAGAATATGGCAGAGACATCCAACCGCAGTGGGCGTTAACGATATTAAAGAACGATTAGCGAAGCTAATGACTTTTTTACAGAATGAAGTAGAAGCGGAAGAAAGAATAACAATGGCAGTAAGCGGTTTCAGTTTAAACACAAAGGACAACAAAGAACGGAAAGCAAGAAATACGAAAACAGAGTCGAACGCAATACCGACAGCGGCCGGCCTGCTCAATGCCAAGGAAACACGTGTGGTGAGATGTATCTTCTGTAACGAAAGCCACGACAGTCCACTCTGCGAAAAGGCAAGGCAAATGTCCATGGACGAAAGGAGCAACACGGCAAGAAGCAAGAATGCATGTTTCTACTGCTTAAAGGTAGGACACAGTTGTAAAAAGTGCAGATACAAAGAAAAATGCGCCTGGTGTGGGAAAAGACACGTTATTTTGATGTGCCGTTATATTCTCTCAGACAAAGCAAAACTAGTCGATAATACTGACACGAAAACGGAAGAGCAAAGCTTGACAAATCTTTCGTTAAATCCTAAAGTATTTTTACAGACATTACGTGTCAGATTAGTAAATGGAACAAAAGAACAGATAGTACGCGCAGTTCTAGATACAGGTTCACATCGTTCTTATATTGTAAGCAGGATAGCGGAGCAGCTGGATTATGAACATGTAGGAAATCAGACGATGAGTCATCTGCTCTTCGGCGGAACTAGAACAGCACCACAAGAACATAAATGTTATCGGGTACGCCTACGCAGCTGGGATGACTCCTACGCTTGCAACTTTGTAGCTTTTCATCAAGATGTGATCTGCCAAGATATCTTACAAACAGTAAAGAAGCCGTGGAATGACGAATTGCAGCAAAGGTCGATCAGGTTGTCAGACGTTGGAATTGAAAAGCAGCCCATATCATTATTAATAGGCGCGGATATCCTAGGCAAACTATACACAGGAAGGAAGTATACTCTGAAATGTGGCATCATTGCCATAGAAACGAAGCTAGGGTGGACGCTAATGGGCAAGGTTCCTGAAGATCAACAAGAAGACACAGTATTAACGATTGCATCCATGTTCTCTTTGGACTCAAGTATGGCAACCATGTGGAAACTTGACGCACTAGGGATAGAAGACCCAATCCAACAATCGTCAAAAGAAGAACATCAGCAGAAGATTTTACAGAAATTCCGAGAAACTACAAAGATAGATGCCACGGGAAGATATGAAGTAATATTACCATGGAAAGATGACCATCCACCACTCTGTGAAAATCAAGATATTGCGGGAAAAAGACTAGAAAACACACTGAAGAAATTACGAGACGACAACCTACTTCTCAAGTACGAAAACGTCTTCGACGAATGGCTAGCAGAGAATATTATTGAGCAAGTTCCAGAAAGTGAGAGGGGTAAGCCTGGATTCTATTTGCCGCATAGACCGGTCATCAAGGAAAACAGTACAACGCGTATAAGACCAGTCTTCGATGCTTCGGTTAAAGGAACACAGCAAGTATCATTGAATCAATGTTTAGAGACAGGACCTAACCTCTTAGAATTAATTCCATCCCTGCTCTTACGTTTTCGAGAGAAGAAAATTGGCATCACAGCAGATATTAAGAAGGCGTTCCTACAAATTAGTGTAGCTCCGAAAGAACGAGATGTTATGAGATTTCTGTGGAAGAGGTCCGAAGATCCAGACAAGGTTGTAATGTATCGACACTGTAGAGTAGTGTTTGGTATATCGAGCAGTCCCTTTCTCCTGGGCGCTATCATTAATCTTCATTTGGAGCGAACAGCAGAAGAAACAGAAGATGTTCGTGAAAAGGCGATCATGGAAAAGTTGAAGCAATCCTTCTACGTGGACAACTGCGTCGCCAGTATTGAATCGCAAGAAGAGGCCAAAATATTTAAAGATAAAGCCACCTCAGTGTTGGCAAGCGGAGGATTCACACTGAGAGATTGGCGATGGACTAAAGAGAAGAATTCCGGAAAGATTCCACTATTAGGTCTAATCTGGGACACAGATGAAGATACGTTAACCTTGGCGCCGACGACTTTACTACAGGAAGCACCAGACAAAGTCACGAAGCGACTAATATTATCATTCGCACAAAGGATATTTGATCCACTCGGAATAGCGTCGCCAGTGGAGCTTAAACCCAAGCTATTACTAAAAGGTTTATGGAATAAAAACATAAATTGGGATGCTGAAGTCGACGACGAAGTTAAAGGAAAGTTTCTACAATGGCAACAAGAATTAAAGCAGTTATGCCACGTGAAAATACATAGATGGGCGTTAGGAGACAACGAGACTCCCTTGTCACTGCATCTTTTCGTAGACGCGAGTAAGGAGGCGTACGGAGCAGTGGTATTCGCCAGAGTCGAATATAAAGATGAAGTCGAACTACGATTCATTCAAGCCAAAACCAGAATAGCCCCAAATGAAAAGGCAACAATCCCAAGGTTAGAACTACTAGGAGCATCCATAGGAGCCAGACTCATGAATAATATAGTATCGGCATTAAACAGACAAGACATCGAACTATGTTATTGGACAGATTCTTCAACAGTACTGGCATGGATCCAGAGAGAGACACGATGGAATACATTTGTTCGGAATCGAGTACAAGAAATACGCCGATTGAGTAATCAAAAAGCTTGGCGCCACGTACCAGGAGAGATGAACCCGGCGGATCTCGTTTCACGAGGTTGCAACGGAAAACAGTTCCTAGACTCACGCTGGTGGGAAGGGCCTCTATGGCTTAAACTTCCCACAAAAAGGTGGCCGAGCACCCAGGTCACAATAAACGAGGAATTAGTAGCAAGTGAGACAAGGAAGACTTCAAAGAAAGAAGAAAGGTCCAAGATGGACACACCTCAAGTAATCCAAGTTATGAGCAGCATCATTGCAGGCCCGAGTAAAGGAGACATAATGGAACGATTATCAGCCCAGTCAGACTACTTTCGAATCATCCGTACACTAGCTTGGATACGAAGGTTCGTTAATAGCAGGAAAAGGAAGAACGATCTTCAGTCTCAAGCAACATTATCAGTAGAGGAGGTGCAACTGGCAGAATTAATGCTGCTGCAGCTAGTGCAAAAGGAGAGCTTCTCCGGTGACAACGATACGAAGTTGTCTACCTTATGTGTGTACAAAGATGAGCAAGGACTACTAAGGACAAAGAGCTTAATTTCAAATAGACGTGACACGCTTGGGTTCCGCCATCCTATTGTGTTGGATCCTGGTCATCCCATCGTCACCAAGTTAATCGAACACACGCACCGCAGATTGAAGCATGCACAAACAGACATCACAATGCATCAGTTACGCGAAAAATATTGGATTATAAGAAGCAGACGCGCTGTCAGGTCAGTAATTCGGAAATGTGTTGTCTGCAAGAGATATAACGCAAAGAATATTAAATCTACTCCAACATCACTACCAGAGAATCGTACAAGAGAAGCAACAGTTTTTGAAGTTACCGGAATGGACTACGCTGGCCCACTGTTTTTGAAGGACGGCACCAAGGCGTGGATCTGTTTGTTCACTTGTGCTGTATACAGAGCAATTCATCTAGAATTGGTGACTTCACTATCTACGGAGATGTTCCTGGAAGCCTTCCGTAGGTTCATAGCGCGTCGAGGAAGGCCATCAACAGTGTACACGGACAACGGAACCAACTTTGTAGGAGCCAACAAGAATCTTCAAGGTATTGACTGGGAAAAGGTTCAAGAATACGGATCCGTGGAGGAGATTCAGTGGATTTTTAATCCACCTTCTGCGGCGTGGTGGGGAGGCTGATGGGAGCGACTGATTAGATCTGTGAAGGAACTCTTACGCAAGATACTGAAACGAGCTTCCTTGAATTACGAAGAACTCAACACCATACTATGTGACTGCGAGGCTATTATCAATTCTCGACCACTCACGTACCTCGCAGAAGATCGGCAACAGCCGATTCCCTTGTCCCCATCCATGTTCTTACAAGACATACGCAGCAACGAGGTTCCTGATCTAGACACCCTAGCAACCACAGGAAAACTCAACATGTTCTTACAAGACATACGCAGCAACGAGGTTCCTGATCTAGACACCCTAGCAACCACAGGAAAACTCAACAAGAGATTGATACCGACAAGAATTACGGGAACATTTACGAAGCAAATTTAGAATCGAATACTTAGGACAACTAGCGCGAAGAAACAAGAAACAGAATTCCAGTTCTCAGATTGATATCAGAGTAGGAGATGTCGTATTCATCGGTAACGACCAACTGAAGCGATTGGACTGGCCGCTGGGGAGGGTCATAGAAATATTCCCAGGGCGAGATGGCAAAGTCAGAGTGGTCAAGCTTAAAACAGCCTCAGGATACCTCACACGTCCAGTTCAAAGACTCTACCCCTTGGAGTTGTCAGCGGCTGAGGATGCGGAATGACGGATGAAATTAAACAAAGATATAAGCGAGCCTCAACCGCACCGGCGTCCACAAGCAAAACAGACAAGAGACAGACTGCACCCCAGGTCCCAGAAGTTCCAGAGAAGAAGACAAATTCCAGGCTCAAAGAGATTCCCGAAAAACGAACACGAAGCGGCCGCAAAGTGATTACTCCGATTAGACTCGGATATTAACTGTTTTTTGTATATTACTCACTCATTTTATTCTGTTTGTTTACAGTCAAGTCAAGAAGATAATAATTTTTTTTTTCCTGTTTCATTTCTAATACAAGATCAGATTAAGTTGTAAACACGTTCCGGGGGGAGGATGTAGAAACCCGTCTAGGTACATTCTCAAGTAGTTACCGATTAGCGATACTGTATGCCGGAACGGACGCGACGCGGCGCTGTAGGAGCTGTCCGGCAAGTCGGACATGACGAACGTTTTTTTCCGTACATACCAAGAGCAAGCTCGCACGTTGTGATGTGTCTAATAAAGTGACCGTTTTGCCAAGCAACAGTGTATTTGTCGGTTCCTTGACGACCCCAAGCCCGGGTAGAGCTTCAGCAGCAACAATTACATTCCAGCAAAGGATAGGTCAAAATTAAAGAAAAATGATCAGTGGCAGGAAGTCTACAATTCCATAGGAGGTATGTGAATATATTATAAATGAAAATACAAAATTATCTATCAAAACCATATCTTAGGTGTACCGGGTGAGTACGAAAAATCTCAGTTTTTGTGAGTACCAATTACTCGGTATCACCCGGTATAATATTTGGTGAATATAAATCATTTGCATACATGTCAAATTATAATGTTTATATTTTAGGTGTGTTAAACTTAAAAGAAATCAAAGACAGGTGGAGATATTTACGGGATCGTTTTGTGAAGGCGCACAGAGCACGTACACAATATGTTTCAAGCGGATCTGCTGCAAACTCCAAAACAAACCCAAAATTCATCCACTACCAACAGATGCTGTTTTTGGCCAACACGGTATCTCATGCACCGTAAGTTTTGAATTAATTTCAATAACAATAAAATTCTAATTTTAACGAACATAAATTAGAAAATGAAGTAGCATATACATGTCAAGTAAAGTTTACTCTTAATTAATAAATAATTACTTTTATTTGCTCTGTATTGAAATCAATTGTAATACGTTTGAAATGTTTACTAAAATATTTTATACGTGGACACTTCCAAAACAAATATCACATATAATAAAATGTTCTATCTTCCGCTTAGTACTATTAGCAATCTACCAACCACGGAGTCTACATGCAACGAAAGAGAGGACGAATGTGACATTGCAAACATAGATGCAATTGATGCAATGGAATCTCTGGCGTCCCCATCAGTTCCGATAGGCTTGAACAGCTCTGCATCAAGTTCAACGCAGGTGTCAAATGCTAGTAGAAGAAATACCTCAAAGAGAAGTATGTTTTTTTAGTATTTATACTGAATGTGAAACCGATTAGTAGAAAAGAAAAGTGATTTTCAACAAGGTACGGGCTGCTTTATCTCTGCACGTTACATGTTAATATTTGTTTCAGAAAGACTATCGTCTTCGATGGAAAATGACTTTCACGAAAGTGTTTTAGCTGCATTACGTGAACCGACGGAACCCGTTAAACAAAAGGACGGAGTCGATGGGTTTCTTCTCATAATTGGCGAAGGACTGAGGAAACTTCCATATGCGACGCGAACCAGACTGGAAATAAAATTTTTAACCATGCTTGCCGATGAGACCGAACTACTGAACCAGTCGGGATGTAATCGCAGTACGAACTGAAAGTTCCAGTGACCGATAAAGTAGAAACTTGCAATGTTATGTCGCAACGTTATAAATGTTTGTTGCATTTTACTCTTTACATATTTAAGAATAAAAAGTGCCTACTCTTCAAAAATTATGGAGTGTACTAAGTTAAACTTTGTTATTGTTTAAATAGCTTTATTATGTAAATTATAAATTGGAGTAATTGAAATGTTATTTTAAATTTTACAATTAACATTATGAGCACACCAAACACAATCAATTAAAAATCATTGTTCAATGCTTTCTGCCACTGAAACTCTACTGCGCCAGATTCATTAAAATATTCAGTGAAAGCATTTCTGACTGCAACAGCGTCACGTTTACTTCTGCCGGTACGAGAAATTATATCTCGCAGTCCACAAGAGTTCATTTCTATATTCTCTCGAGTCGTAGTATTTAAAGGAATCGGTTCCTTTTCGTTTTGAATTATAAAATTGTGTAATACTACAGTTGCTTGCACAATTTTCTGTACACTTGCTACACTTGCGAAAATTGGTTTGGAATATATCCTCCAGCGAGCAACAAGCATCCCAAATGCACTTTCTATTAATCTTCTTGCTCGACTGAGTCTATAATTAAATATCTTTTTTTCTACATTTAAGTTCCCACTTCGTGGAAATGGTCTCATCATATAGGTGGTAAGAGGAAAGGCTTCATCTGCCACGAGAACGAAAGGTAGAACTGGCCCATTTCTTACTTTCTGTGGTGGAGGAAGATTGAACGAGCCACTCTCAAATCTTTTTCCAATTTCGCTATGAGCAAAAACTCCCCCATCGCTTTCCCTACCTTTAGCACCTATATCTACCATAGTGAAGCAGTATCTTGCATCACAAACTGCGAGCAAATTAATGCTGTGATGGCCCTTATAATTATAAAATAAAGATCCACTTTGGGGGGGCCTGTAACAAAGATGTATATAAATAACGTATTGCTGATAATCAAAATCATATTCATACAGTTTGAATTCAAATTAGTGTTGCGAATCGTGCACATGCATTACTAAATTAGGTGTGATCCAACCTGAATCATTACATGCTTTCCGTCAATTGCCCCTACACAGTTCGGAAAGTCCCACAAGTCTTCATAGCCTTTTGCTATATCCTTCCAGCTCTCTTCGTTGTCATTAATGAAAACGGAGTCCTTAAGATGATTCCACAGAGCTTCACATGTGGAATATATGCATTTGGATATTGTATTGTTTCCAACGCGAAAGGCATAAGACAACGACTTCATACTATCTCCAGATGACAAATATCGGAGTGTAATTTGGAGTCTAATTTTAGCCGAAATGGGAGTTCGCACTACACACTGCTTCTCAATATCTGGTCTCACCAATTCCAATAATTTCGCAAATAGTTCTGGCGACATTCTGAAATATTCGTAATACTTTTCTACGTCACCACTTTCCATCTCTTTAATTAAATTCTCACTTGCTCCTTGTTGCAATCTTCTACTTTCGGTAAATATTGGTCTCACCCAATACCTGCGAGTCATACTCCTTTTCTCATTTTTTTTTGCAATTACATACAGGCTGTATAGTTTACAAATTTTTTTCTTTAGTAAATTCCGTCGCCTTGGATCGCAATTTTTCAACTTTTTTAATAATACAGTAATTATAATACATAATTTATCGGCATACATTTTAGCAGATGATGTGTATTACAATAGTGAGCTAATCTCAATTAACCTGCCAATTTTCCGCACATCACTTGTACGCACGTTCCGCAATTTTATAATTCCTATTGTCCCATGGCTCAAAATATGCGGAAAAATATTGTGCGCACACCAATCACAGTGCTTCATTACAAAGTTTTCTGGACTGCTTCAGCGGAATACGCTTTGTGATTGGATAAAATTATATCCGCGTCCGCATTATTTGCACCATGGGACAATAGAGTATATTACTTCTGCGGAATCTGCGGACGGAAACTTGCGGACTCTGGTTATTTTTCGAGGTTTTCGATCCGCATTTTCCGCGTCCGCATGTTTTGCAAGTCCATGGGACCAGACCCTGAGAATCGCTACATCAATATGGCGGAAAGCAGTCCCCCCCGCACGCTTGAGTTACCAACCCCTCTCGCCTAAACTAGGACTTTAGACTCGGTCCCTCTATTCCTTAGCACAGTATATACAGTAGCGCAACTCTCTGTCGGCACCTTTGATGTTAGCGTGGCCAAAACGGAGTGCGCATGCGTGAAGTAAGTAAGTAACTCAGTAACGCCATCTGACTTTTTTCTTGCATACTCTTCGTTCTTCTCTTATTGATACATATGTAGCAATTAATAACAATCTAAAGTAATTTATTTTAATAAAAAAAATATAAAAATAAATAAAAAGATAAATGCAATTAATTATCTTATACATATATTATATTATACGTAATAAAGCAAGCAAAAAAAGAAATAAAATATTTTTAAAAATGTTTAATGTAGTATGGTGAAAAAAACAGAAATTACGGTTATTAAGTTGAAATTACACAATATATATAATTATATAAAATAATTATTAAAGTACAATTACTATTGTATTAATATTGTAAAATATGCATATATGGAGATAAACAAAATATTTCATTAAAGTTAAGAAAGAATTATTTATAAAATTTATATATTTTTTCAATAAAATAATATATTTATTAATATTATATATTTATTAATATTATATTTTGTAAACAATCAATACAATCATTATATTTTGTTATATTATTTATTTATATTATTTACTAATCGCTTCGTAATCGCTTATTTATACGCTTATTTATACGCTTATTTATACAAGAAACTTGCGATAAACTGCGCGATCGTACAATAAACGAGTCATTTATCCCGTCAAATAGGTAGCGTAAGGTTGTAACTAGAGATCTAGATATAAATTATATCTAGATCTCTAGTTGTAACCATTTAATCGGGTATTTTAATGTGTGAGAGAGAACGAAAATAATAAGAGTAAGCGAGAGAGAAGAACTTACTTATTTCGCGCATGCGCATTCCGTTTTGGCCACGCAGAATCGGGGAGAGTTGCGCTACTGTATATACTGTGTCCTTAGTCCGTGGAGTTTTCGTAGTAGATCGCATACGAGTTAGCCACTAAGCACGAGAGTGAGAGAGAGCGAAAGACGCTCGCTTTCTCTCGCTCTCATGCGTAGTGGCTAACTCGTATGCGATCTACTACGAAAAATCGTACCGTGTGCCGTCGGCTTAAGATAGCTGCATTCAGCGAAGAAACGCTAAAAGTTCGACTCAGTCGAACTTTCAGCGTTTCTTCGCTGAATGCAGCCATCTTAATCATCTTGTCGAAAATTGATAGAGTGGGGGTAAACGCTAGCTTTTCTTCGCTCGCATGAAATTGTACCTTTAGAAATAGGGGGACGAAGCGTAAGGGCTATTCGCTTCGTGCATACCTCGTATCGCCATCTGGTGGCTGAAAACACGCAACTTTTGGGGCTCTCGAGTACAAATTAGTTATGAAAAAAAAATTAAAAAGATTTATTTTACATAGTATACAAACCATTTTGCTTTGCATTTAAATATACAGTTTGTGTACATCCCAAGTCGCAGTGCTGTGCAAAAATTAGGTTAGTATATAACACTAAAATTTTAATTTTGTTAATATAACTGAAGATTTATAGGTTAGGTATGAAATTAAGATGTAAATAGATGCAAGTTAGATTTATATGTACTTTATATTTATTGCATGATTATGATAAAATATATTTATTTTTTCAGAATAAAGTGTTTTATTTCTTTATAATGAAAATGAATACCATAATTATACAAACCGGATTTCAAAAGATTAGTCATGAAATTATTTTTCAACCACAGACACAACCAAAAGGAAAAAAATTAGTAAAGGCTGGGCGCGTCCGAAATGTTCAAGAACTTCGAAATAATCAAATTAGTTTCTTGATACAGGCGCAAGTTATCCGGCAAGCCTCCGTAACACAAACACCATACAATGTGAAACTGAATGTAAGTTCTTATAATATTTTTATTTTATTTATGACATCTCTTTATTTCTTATTTATAAATGTATTATTTTTCAGTTAAATGATAAACGTAAAGTAATAAGCGTGTCATGCACTTGCTGTTATAATCAAAGTGGTAAATGCAAACACATTGCAGCTGTGATGTACTACGTCAACCATGAAGACAGTTTTACAAAAACTGATTTTGAACAAACATGGGGAAAACCCACAGTACGACAATTTGCACAAGAAAAATACAGCAAAGGAAAATATTTTTGTGAATTATTCCCACCAGCTCTTAAACCTAAAATCAATCCAGTTCCTGTAGATGTCTCCGAGTTACAAAGACCATCAGCTTTAAAAACTATTATGATAGAAGCTAGTAAAGACCAGCACCAAAAAGATATTCTAAATTTAATGGATTCTATGTTGAATCAAATAGATGTATTATTAGCAAAAGAAGACTGCGAAAAATGTTTAAACACCTTTTTTATTCTGACTGAAAATTATCCAGTTTATCAGGATTGTTATACAATACCTGAAGATTTGAATAATTATTATAAAAAATATATTGTGTTATCTCGAGACAGTATTGTAAAATTGAACTATGATACTTTACAGCAAAGTGAATGTGATAAATGGTTTGAAGCTAGACGACAACGAATCTCAGCAAGTATTAATGTACACAACATTAAATCGAGAAAAACAAAAAAGATTGAATCGTTAGTTGCCGAAATGTTGCGCCCGAAGAATATCAATAATTCTGCTGTTAAATACGGGCGAAAATATGAGTCAGTAGCTAGAAAAGAATATAAAAGTATATATAACGTTACTGTTAAACAAGTTGGAGTTACTATCAGTGACAAGCAACCGTGGCTATGTGCTAGTCTCGATGGAGTTGTTGTGAAAGATTCAAGTATTACAAAGATTGTTGAAATAAAATGTCCACAGAGCTGTGAGAAGAGATCGATTGTTGATGAAAAGTTAAAAGTTTCAAATATAAGTTATTTAGAGTTTATAGATGGAAAAATAGAACTTAAAAAAAGTGTATCTTATTATACACAGTGCCAAGTGCAAATGTATGTATGTGGGATAAAATCGTGTGATTTGTATATTTACTCACCGATTAAGAGTTGTTGCGTCTCAGTTTTTCGAAATGAAAATTTTTTACAAGAAGTGATATTGAAAAGCGAAAGTTTTTATTTTCAATTTTATTTACCAGCTTTGTACGAAGCTAGTAATCAAAAAACTAAAGCAGCTACTTTATTAATGCGAGAAAAACAATTTCAAATGCGTTCATTTACAGGGCAAAATATTATAAATATTATTTAAGTTATTTATAATTTAAACAATAGTTAAATGTTTTTTTTAATATTATAAATATCATTTAAGTTTATTTTTTTATAATGTAAAAGATAGTTGCAATTATTATTATCAAAGATCTCAAATGTTTATCTATGATTATTTAGTACTATTAATTAATAAGTTTGTTTTGTGATTTGAAATTATTATATTTTGTTGTGTTCAAAATATTTATGTACATGAAAAGTAAATGATTAAAAATACGTTGGAATCAAATTTATGTGTTTTTATTAAAACATACCCACTTTAATAACAAAATAGACATATTTTATATATATTTACAATAGATGTACAATTAATTAAAATTTGTATATGCATCCAATTATTATTCTGTTAAAATTATAATTCTTGCTGTTTTTCTGAAAATATTGGTGGTTGTAAATTGACAAACACGCAGCACATATGTATTATGTCATCGATACTGCTGAATAAGTTTTCCGGAATTTTATTCAATATGCCATATGTTCGCAGTCGTTGCATAATCCTTTCCACGTGTATGCGTACTTTTGCTATGCTGTAAGTTTCTTCAGTTTCTTTTTTGGAAAATTCATTCTTATTCTGTAAAAACGGTGGCATAACAATTGTAACTTTTTTTCCAGTTTCATCAAGAAAGCGTTTGATTTCTGGAAATCCTTTATCAGCTAGAACCACATCTGTATTTTCTAACAAATCAATTAAACCTGACTCCAATGTTATTTGAGAGTCGCTTTTTCTTCCACCAGCCACTTTTGATTTAAAACTTATAAAACCTCCAGGAGTGATTCCTATGAGAACTTTAGCCGTGAAACTTTTTTTATAATGTGAATAAGTATAAACACGATTGTCAACTCCAGAAGGAACTTCAATTTTGAACTCGGTACAATCTATTATGACTCGAGTATCACTATAGTCAGGATAAAAACATTCTGGCATAGTTCCTTGAACAATATCTTTGCTAGGCCAGAATACTAAATTTGCAGTTGTGCATGCTAGGCACTGTAGAATTGAAAAGAAAATTCTTGAAACTGTTGTTCGGTGCACACAAAACAAGACATTAATTGCTGAGAAAGTCATGCTCGTTTTCATTTTGATCAAGAATATAAATAACCTATTTTTTTTAGAAATTTTACAATTATCTGCACAGTCATCCGTCAATCTTCTTAGCAAAAACTGAAAATTTTCAAACGTAACGCCAGCAAGATTCAAAAGCTGATCATCAGTTTCCACAGATTCTATTCCAGTAAAATGTTTTCTTGACATGACTTCTGTTTTTTCATTTTCATTAAATTCACATGCTTGATCCTTAAAAATTTTTTGAATTGTGTTACATGCTTTGTTTTTGAATTGTTTTATATTTGGTATTTTTATTATGTTTGAATATTCTATTATATCTGTCTGTATTTCAGCTTCACAAAATTCATGCCTGTTAAATACATATCTATTGCAAATAAAAGTCTTTGTTGGCTGTTCACATTCAATTATTGTATTAAATTGGCAGTATCGATCAACAAGTGTCCTATGCTGAATATGCTGATCCATTGTCACATGATTATTTATTAAATCAAAATTTACATCCATCGGCTCATTTACTGATTTATCTACTGGCTTACTGTGATTCATTTTTAATTGTTGCTTTCTATTTCTTCTTTTCATAAAACGTTTATGCCTGTAAAGTTTAATATAAATAATTATTATATTGCTACAAAATTTAAAATGATATATTTATAAATAATATGATACCTATTGCATTTATTTCATTGATTTTTTTTAAATTATGCTCCGAAAGAAATATTGATGGAACATAACTTGGACTTATTTGGTTTTCACTTTTTTCATTACCAATAAAATGTGCGCTACAAATCCGGTCTGACTTTTTTGGATACCAATCTGATCCATCCGGGCTGCAAAGTAACGTCAAAACAAACCAAGTTATATGTGAGACGCCTTCATATAACACATTACAGAAACAAGGTTATGTTACTTACTTTTTTCTCTTCAAAGCAGCAATCCATTTCTTCTTTTGATCTAATCTATAACTTGCAGAAGGGAATGCATAAAATTTATATTGGCTATTTCTACTTGTATTTTTGCAATTAGAAACACAGCAAGAATGATGGCTCATTTTTTATGTTTATTTAGGATATAAAAACATGTAAAAGAAGCCCCAAAAGTTTCACTATTTTGTCACTGCGCGCGCTTCGATAGTTCGTTCTATCCCCTCCAACCGACTGCACAAAGCGAATCGCACACAAAATGCATAGCGTTGCATAAACATAACATAAGACCGCTGGACTAATGCGAATCTTATGTAAATCAATATGGCGACTTTTTTCTAGGTGTTTATTGGTCCAGCGGTCTTATGTTATGTTTATGCTACACTATGTATTTTGTGTGTGATAGCCATATATGTAATACTCCTATATTGCTAGAAGAGTGCTGATTTCGGGCCAAACATTACGGTACAGACGTATAATAGTCTCTCTCTCAAGTACGCTTCATCTGCTTTGTGCGCATACGCTAACAGCGTTAGTCAGACACGACCAGGTAATGTTTTCTCTTTTCGTGTTCTTTCCGTCTCATTTTCTAATGTTTAGCCTCTCGCTCACACTCACTCAATAGACGCGCCTGCGCATAACGAGGCTTAAACTTCTGACCATATTTGGAAATCGTGCGTCTCTCTTTTATGGGCCTCGATCCTCTCATTGGGAAGATACGGAACCACGGACTAAGGAATAGAGGGACCGAGTCTAAAGTCCTAGTTTAGGCGAGAGGGGATGGTAACTCAAGCATGCGGGGGGGACTGCTTTCCGCCATATTGATGTAGCGATTCTCACACAGAGATCCTGTGTCTGTGACATGGTTACACTCATAGACATAGTAAGTATAGACTGAGCATCCTTTGTGTAAGCGGTGATGCATACGATGAGAGAGAGAAAAGATATTAAGATGAGTTTCTCTCTCTTTTCAATGCCGAAGAGTGGGAGTGCCGATGAGGAGAAGTGCTCCCCACTCTCCGGCATTGAAAAGAGAGAGAAACTCATCTTAATATCTTTTCTCTCTCTCATCGTATGCATCACCGCTTATACAAAGGATGCTCAGTCTATACTTACTATGTCTATGGTTACACTCGTGTAGTGGTGCCACGAGACATAACGAGTGACAAGCGTAAAGAGGTTAGGCGGTGATTTTATGTTTTATTATTGTTGTTATTGTTGTTTATTGTTGAAAAGAGAAATTATTTTACATCTAACAAGAGAATAAAATATATTAATTAGTTCCAATTCTTATTTCTTAATTCACGCATTAATTTATTCTATTCTTTTTATTTTTAAAATAAATAATTCCAATTTCTTATTTATAATATTTAATAATTATTCCTATTTCTATTTTGTTTATTGTGCGCAGGATCTGACTTTCATTTCTCACACGTACGCAAATAGTGAGTTCTATGTGTGGTGATTACTAAACGAATATGGCGGCCCCCCCGCCGCAAACGTGCCCCACCGGTACAGCTTGTGCTCCGTCCCTCTATTCCTTAGTCCGTGTACGGAACTAGCAATATAGGAGTATTACATATATGGTGATAGTAAGATCCTAAGACAAGCGGAGTAGTCACTTTCGCAGCGGGGGAAGCCGCCATGTTTGTCTCCATCTTTGCACACATAGATTATGCGTGTGAATATACGTGTGTGTGTGTGTGTGTGTGTGTGTGGAAAGGAATAGGGGAGAAAGCAGAGAAAGAATGAGGGGAAGAGCACTCAAGAAGACGCTGGGAAAACTTGAAGGCAGAAGGAAATTACCAAGGAAAACAAAAGGAAGGTGTATCTTGCCAAGGAAAAAGGCAAAGTTAAATGTTAATAGGAAATGCGGATAGAAATGTAAAGGTAAATGTAAATGGAAGGGTAAATGTAAATGTAAATGTAAATGTTAAGGACAAAGGTAAAATTGTAAATGTAAAAAGGCTAAATGTCAAAAGGTATATGTTTAATTGTAAAGGTATAAGTAGATAGGGTAGGATTAGTAAGGATAGAGTTAAGATAGGATAGAATAGAATAGAATAGAAGGTTTGGGTTATGAAAGGTTTAGAATGTTTGTACCCAAGTCCCTCTTCTTGGCATAATAGCTGAAGAGTAACTGCCAATAAATAAATAAATAAAAAATATATATATTTTTTTTTTACGCATCTAACCTTCGTAATCTAACCTCTTCACTGCACACATACATAGAAGGATGTCACTGACACATTTCTATGGGTGCATTCGTTTATGCAGTGGCTACCGCAGATGTTCGTTTACGCATGAATGTATCCCATCTGCGCAGCTACCTCAAGCCCGTATCAGACTACCGACCCGACTGCCGACCGCAACTGCCGACACTCGTCTAGCCAATCAGCGAGCCCGCCTCACTGTGATTGGTCAGACGTGAGTCGGCAGTCGTGGTCGGTAGTCGGGTCGGCCTTTAGGTCTGGTCTACAATCAAGTCGTAAGTCGTTGTCGTAAGAAATTAACCAATCACAATTGAATATTCTTCTCTAAATTTGTTTTTTTGTTACCCAGGGGAAATCCTTTATGGATACCCGAGAAGCCCGGGGGGACCTCTACGGGTTATGTGGGACTCACCGGAGGGGAAAGAAGTTCCCCTCCGGCATACCCACTAAAACCCCTGGGGGTGACCGTCCTTGCCCATAGTGAGGGAGAGCCGGGTATCACCAGAGGTATTCGTCCGGCTCCCCCTCGGGCTTGGCTGTAATCAGCCTCTATCCTGGGGGGGGAGACAGAACTCTCCCCCAAAATAAATAATTACCAATCTACGGGGAAGGCTGGGTCACCACAGCCTTCCCCCGCCCCTCCCAGATGTTGAGGGAGGGGCCGCCCCCAGATCTTGGCGGGGCCAGAGGTGACTGGAGGCCCCCGCCTCCAGTCACCACTTCTTAATTGGGAGAACCAATAGGGGAATACTTAAGAGAGGAAAGCATACACCGAATAAGAGCGTGGCCTTCCTTCTCTATATAGTTCCTCCCCGTTTTCACTATACCAGCGGAGGCGAGAGAGTGCCTATCGGCAAAAGCTCCCGCCTCCTCCTTGGTCATACATTTAAGTAGGGGAGCCAGGCACTCCGGGAGGAGGTACCTAAAGTCCTCTGGACTTAGCCATCCCCCGGAGAGCCCAATATCCCCAATCTTCCTCCACTCGGACTTGAGCTTAAGCTCTACATCCAGGTCCGCGTCGGTGTACTGAGGGACGCGAGCCATCTCGCGAGCTAATAACACCTTCGCGGACACCCCTCCTTGCCACTTGATGGCCTTTTTCCCATCCATAGGGGCGGCCTCCGAAAACGAAACCGCCCGAGACCGAGAAGCCTTCTCTGTAGAAAGGGGGGAAGACCCCTCTTCACTCTTACTTAAGGGGGAGGGAAAAGACGAGGACGAATCCCCCTCTCCCTCCCCCACAAGCTCAGCCAGCTCCGTGAGCCCCCAGGGCGGGTAACCCACGGAGGTATCAAGTCCCCAGGAGGCCGCCCCCGGACTGGCACAGGAGCCAGCCTCGGAGACGACCTCCGTCGGGCCGTCCACCTGAGGAAAGGTTGCCCCAGCCAAAGGCTGGGGGCGTTTCTCAGGGACCACTGGGGAGGGGGGTGAAACCCCCTCTCCCTTCTTCCGCTTCCGCTTCCCTCCCCCGCGACGGGGAGGGACAGCCACAGGGGCAGTGGAAGCATCCTCCTGAGGGGGAGGAGAGTTCCTTCCCTTCTCAACCTCCACCACGGGGCCCCCTTCCGGAGACCCCATAGAGGTCCCCCCCACAGAAATCACCACCGTGTCGGCGGAAGATCCGCCGCCATCAGTGGCAACCTCCATGGGGGAGGCCGAACCATGGGGTGGGCTCTCCTGTGAGGGAGAGCCCACCACCTCTACAACCGGGGAAGGGAGTGAAGCTCCCTTCCCCTTCCTCCGCTTCCTCCTCCCTCGTTCTACAATAGGTTTGTTCTTTCCAGCTGAACTTTCTGTACTAGTTCATAAAGTGTACACTGAGGCGTTCTTTTTAGCAGAAGTGACGTCAGAGATGACTGTTCTTTTCAATAGTGCAACAGAACTGAGTACAGCAGTTCACTGAACTGCCTGCCCCAGGTCTTGAGTTAGTGCAACGGTACAGTTCAATATGGCAGCTTAGGCAAAACGAGAATAAAAACAAGTTAACCTAAACGAGAGAACAGTACAACTTAACCTAAAATTAAAAATTATATTATCTTTATATTTACTTTTTTAAGTTATGTTAATACTTAAGATTTTTTACTCTATATTCGTCTTTTACTATTATTTTTGCGCATATAAAAATATTATTGATCAGTATTTTTACATATACTTGTATATACACACACACACATATATATTGTATATACACATATATATATACAGGGTGTCCCAGACTTCGCGCCCCATAGGTAAATGGTGAGATTCCTGAGATCATTTCGAGACAAAAATTCTAATACCAAAATATCGAGGGTACTATAGTTTTTAAATGAGAAGGGTTTATAGTTGACTAATCAAGTCGTCCGAAATTCGCGCGCTCAGGCATGGCACACTGTACAGTAGTGAAGGTGTTTTCAAGCCCCAATTCTATTCTCAAAATTGATAATTTTGCATACGTTGTTGTTATAATTGTTTCTTATTTTATTGTATTTTATTGTATTTATGTTATAATTATGATAATTCATGTTATAATTATGATAATTAATTAATAGTAAAATATGTCAGTATTGACTTTGGAACACGAACTGTCAAAGCTGTCACATGAAGTGTATCGCAAATAAGTGACAATTTCACATGACAAAATGTATAAAATTAATATCAATGAATAATTTTTTATTTACGGCTGCTACGGCTATAAAGTTCTCATTTGTAAAATGATCTCTTAAAAAATTTATGTAAATATTCCCTGTTAGCCTTATAAGCATTTCAAAAGGACCAATCTGAAATTTAATATCACTATTGTACATACGCATCGAACTGTCAAAGCTGTCACATGAAGTGTATCGCAAATAAGTAACAATTTCACATGACAAAAATGTAAAATTAATATCAATGAATTATTATTTATTAATATTAAATTTTAGATTGGTCCTTTTGATGTTTATAAGACTAATAGGGAATATTTACATAAATTTTTTAAGAGATCATTTTACAAATGAGAATTTTATAGTCGTAGCAGCCGTAAATAAAAAATTATTCATTGATATTAATTTTATACATTTTGTCATGTGAAATTGTCACTTATTTGCGATACACTTCATGTGACAGCTTTGACAGTTCGTGTTCCAAAGTCAATACTGACATATTTTACTATTAATTAATTATCATAATTATAACATAAATACAATAAAATACAATAAAATAAGAAACAATTATAACAACAACGTATGCAAAATTATCAATTTCAAGAATAGAATTGGGGCTTGAAAACACCTTCACTACTGTACAGTGTGCCATGCCTGAGCGCGCGAATTTCGGACGACTTGATTAGTCAACTATAAACCCTTCTCATTTAAAAACTGTAGCACCCTCGATATTTTGGTATTAGAATTTTCGTCTCGAAATGATCTCAGGAATCTCACCATTTACCTATGGTGCGCGAAGTCTGGGACACCCTGTATATACAGGGTGATTCAAAATAAGCGTATGTCCTTAAAGAGACATATTCCTAAGCGTATTCTAAGACAACTTTTCCTTTGCCAAAAATTTTTCCGGAGCTTAGTTTTCAAAATACAAAGGAAAATAGGTAGCGTATCGTGAGTCGAGTACAAGAGACAGGCAGGGGCGGACCACTCACCCGTTACGCGGGTGTTTACGCGAGGCGCCTGCTGCAATCAGCTGACGATACATAAATATGCATACACACACACACACACACACACACACACACAGCACGGACGGACAGACAGACAAAACGGACGGACAGACAGACAGACACACACACACACACACACACACACCGCACGCAGCTGACAGACAGACAGACACACGCACGTACGCATGTACATTTATTCACTCAAGAATGCGTCAGAGAGAGAGAGAGAGAGAGAGGAGGGAGAGGGATGTATCGAAGAAGCTTCAACGTGTTTACTTACGTATCGTTTTGTCTAAACAATTGATTGCTTCCGCGATGAGACATTCGTATGGAGTGATTTTATCCTTTTTCTTATTGCTCACATTTCAAAGTACACAACACATTCACATTTCTGTCACTCACTTCATCGATAAAACGAGGAAATATTTAATGATAACTACTCAGCGCGAAAATTACTCGAAAAAGTAAAACACGTTTTCGACGAACACACGACACGTGTTTACTCGACGGTGGCAAGCAGCCAACTGATTTGATAGGTTAAGTTTGTTATCACGACAATCCCGTAACCAATTGAAAGTGGCTGCGTTCAGCAACCACCAAAGCAGATCAGTGAGCGCTTAGTGATTCTTTTATTTAATTGGTTTCTGCACTTAGGTCCAACGAAGATCTAAATGCAAGAACCAATTATATTAAAGATTCACTAAGCGCTCACTGATTTGCTCTGGTGGTTGCTAAACGCAGCCACTTTCAATTGGTTACGGGATTGTCGTGATAACGAACCTAACCTATCAAATCAGTCGACTGCTTGCCACCGTTGAGTAAACACGTGTCGTGTGTTCGTCGAAAACGTGTTTTTCTTTTTCGAGTAATTTTCGCGCTAAGTAGTTATCATTAAATATTTCCTCGTTTTATCGATGAAGTGAGTGACAGAAATGTGAATGTGTTGTGTGCTTCGAAACGTGAACAATAAGAAAAAGGATAAAATCATTCCATACGAATGTCTCATCGCGGAAGCAATCAATTGTTTAGACAAAATGATACGTAAGTAAACACGTTGAAGCTTCTTCGATACATCCCTCTCCCTCCTCTCTCTCTCTCTCTCTCTCTCTCTGACGCATTCTTGAGTGAATAAATGTACATGCGTACGTGCGTGTGTCTGTCTGTCTGTCCGTCTGTCAGCTGCGTGCGGTGTGTGTATGCGTGTGTGCGTGTGTCTGTCTGTCTGTCCGTCCGTCTGTCTGCTGTGTGCGTGCGTGGTGTGTGTGTGTGTGTGTGTGTGTGTGTGTGTGTGTGTGTGTGTGTGTGTGTGTGTGTGTGTGTGTGTGTGTGTATGTATCGTCAGCTGATTGCAGCAGGCGCCTCGCGTAACCACCCGCGTAACGGGTGAGTGGTTCGCCCCTGCCTGTCTCTTGTACTCGACTCACGATACGCTATCTATTTTCCTTTGTATTTTGAAAACTAAGCTCCGGAAAAATTTTTGGCAAAGGAAAAGTTGTCTTAGAATACGCTTAGGAATATGTCTCTTTAAGGACATATGCTTATTTTGAATCACCCTGTATATACATATATATATATATATATATATATAAAATTGGTAGTAATATAATAGAAGTATAAAATACTGTGATAAATAATATTTTTTATATACGCAATAACAATAGCGACAGACAAACATATAGTAAAAAATTTTAAGTATTAACACGTTAGCTGCCGCCTTAATTAAAAATTGTTTATGTGTCACAGGCCATAACTCTATTTTTACAAAATAAAGTTAATAAATGTAGGAAGCGAATATTTCCAAACGTACTTCTTACTTTTAAGTTATTCTTACTTTTACGTTATTCTTGTTTTTAAGATGATAGCGAGCGTGCGAATCTTCTGTTAAAAAATGCGAAACGGAGGCGAGCGTTTTTTGTCGGCAGAGTATCGGTAAGCGTGTCAAGCAGACTAGACGTAAAATAGATTTCTCTTATAATAATTTTCATCTGGTATCTCATTGTGAACCCTTTCTTAAGACAATTCGAATCTTACATGGGGGCTCGTCCGGGATATAAGAAAGAAGTTCGCGAGTTCGAGAGTTAGTGGTGAGATAACGAGAGAAATAGTACTGAGAAAACGACGTATATAAAAGACGACGCGAGGCACCGACGACGGGCGGTGTGTGCATATACGACGCGAGGCACCGACGACAGGTGGTGTGTGCATATATGACGACGAACGACGAAAGTGAATTACGACGAAAAATTCAGTACGAAGAATAGCGGCGAAAACGAGTGTGTAGCGTGCAGATACCGATACGAGACGTTGCGCGCGACGAAGACAATTGTATGACGATTCTATCAGAAAAGCGCGTACGATAAAAGCGTTAAGGGACAATCGTGAAGGACGATCGCGAAAGAGAGATTAGGACGATAAGGTGAAGACGGCGACGGATTAAACGACGAGTGTGATAAGGAAGAGTGCGTGAGTGTAAGGAAACCATGCCTCAACCGAACGATTATACGGTGGTGGAGCTGAAGGAGAAAGCGAAAGCTTTGGCGTTGCCGGCCACAGGAACAAAAGCCGAGATCCTTGCGCGCATTATGGAAGCCGACCCCTCCGGTGAGTGGATGAGAGACGACAGCGAGGATCTTCGACATGAGGATAGCTTACGCGAGCGAATGAATGAGGCGTACCGACGCGAGAAGGAATTGGCCGAGCGCGAGCTCGAACTAGCTCGACGAGAAATAGCGTTATTACGTGCTGGAGAACGGGCAAATATGGCGGGTCAAGTACACGCGATAGATAATGGCGGCAATGGCGCTGCGGCACAGACGCCCGTGTACATGCGAATGAACTTGACGACGATCGCGGAATTGGTGAACGATTTTGATGGCGTATCCGGCGACTTTGATACGTGGGAGAAACAAATTAGACTCATAAAGACGACGTATAGACTAGAAGATGACTTTGCGAAAATCTTGATCGGAATGAAGCTGAAGAAAAAAGCGCTCGAGTGGTTTCACTCAAAGCCGGAACATATCGAGATGACATTCGACGTACTTATGGATGAGCTAAAAAAGATGTTCCGTCATCACCAGAGTAAAGTGACGATGCGGAAAAAATTCGAGGGACGTCTATGGAAGAAGGACGAAAGCTTCCATGAATACTTCCACGAAAAAATGATCATGGGAAATCGTGTACCGATCGCCGCCGACGAAGTGCTAGATTATGTTATAGACGGTATTCCAGATAGGGCATTACGTGATCAAGCGCGTATGCAACGTTTTAATACAACGGAATCCTTACTAGAGGCGTTTGAGAAGGTGACTCTGCGTGATCGTCACGCAGCGAATGCGAATCGATCGGATAAACGAACCAGCGGATCAGCGACAATGGGACGAGACGAGAAGATCGACGAGAACAGGAAAAGCGACCGAACGAAGAAGACGACGACAAACGCGAAGCGCTGTTACAGCTGCGGTGGACGCGACCACATGAGTGCAGCGTGCCCAACGAAGGAATTAGGTGTCAAGTGTTTCGAATGCGGAGATCACGGACATATCGCGTCGAAATGCTCGAAGAGAAGCGACGAAACAAAGGCTGCTTGCGCCATAACGCGACCCTTGCGTAAAAAGTGTACGAAAAACGTGATGGTAAACGGTAAGAATATAGCGGCACTTATCGACACGGGAAGCGACATTTCGTTGATGCGTGCGGACGAGTATGTAAGTATGGGATCACCTCGATTTCAATCGACGAAAGTCCGGTTTTCGGGAATAGGATCTGAAAATATTACGGCCTTAGGAGAGTTTCAAGCTGAAATTACGGTTGACGGACACACTTATCCGATCCTTATCAGAGTAGTTTCCGACGAAGTGTTGCGACAAAAGCTATTGATCGGGACGGACTTCTTGGACACAGTGGAGATTCATATAAAACAAGGCGTGATCCATATTAATCCGACTAGTGAGGTCAATGAGAGCAGCCAGCTAGAAATATTTCAGATTAATGTAGAAAGTAGGAAGGAAACAAACGAAATCGATCTTTTACATATTCGAGACACGGGAACAAGACGCGCGATAACGGATTTAATAGAAAATTACAAGCCAAGTCGAACGGTCGAGACTAGCATCAGAATGAAATTAGTTCTAAAAGACGAAGAAGTGGTCTATCAAAAAGCAAGGCGCCTATCGCCTTCGGAAAAAAGCGTAGTAAATGCACAGGTTGAAGAATGGGAGAAACAGGGAATTATCAGACCGTCTTCTTCCGATTACGCGAGCCCCGTGGTGCTGGTTAAAAAGAAAGACGGGTCACATAGATTATGCGTTGACTACAGACTACTAAATAAAAAGGTGGTTAGAGACCGCTATCCACTACCGCTAATAGAAGATCATCTAGATCAGTTGCAAGATGCTAAAATTTTCAGTACACTCGACTTAAAAAATGGTTTCTTCCATGTGCGTATGGATGAATCGAGCGTGAAATATACAGCGTTTGTTGTTCCGGATGGGCAGTACGAATTCTTGCGAGTACCCTTTGGTTTGTGTAACTCCCCTTCAGTTTTCCAAAGATATGTAAACGCTATTTTTCAAAAGTTAATTCGGGATAAGGTAGTACTAGCATACATGGACGACTTAATTGTTCTTTCTGATGACGACGCGAGCGGATTAAGAAATCTAGAGAGAGTACTCAGAACGGCTAGCACAGCTGGCTTGATAATTAATTGGAATAAATGCTGTTTCCTGCAACAAAGAGTCGAGTTTCTAGGGCACGTGATAGAGAAAGGCTCCATTCGACCTTCAGAGCGAAAAACAGAAGCGGTACTGCGTTTCCCTGAACCGACAAACATGCGACAAGTACAAGCGTTCTTAGGCCTGACCGGCTATTTTCGAAAGTTTGTTCCGGGATATGCAACAATAGCGAGACCGTTGTCAAACCTCCTGCGAGCGAACATTAAATTTAACTTCGGAACTAGCGAGAAAGATGCGTTCGCGCGGTTGAAAACTCTGTTAAGCGAGAGACCGGTGCTGAATTTATATAGATTAGGCGCAGACACGGAATTACATACCGACGCATCAATGTACGGCTACGGAGCGATTCTCCTACAGCGGGATAACGTAGATCAACTATTGCATCCAATATACTACGCGAGCGGTAAGACGACACCTGCGGAAGAGAAATACACAAGCTATGAGCTCGAGGTGCTAGCGATCATTAAAGCCCTTAAACGATTTCGCGTGTACTTACTCGGCATCCCTTTCAAAATTGTGACGGATTGTCGTGCATTTGCCCTCACCATGAGCAAGAAAGATCTCTGCGTGCGTGTGGCTCGATGGGCGCTATTATTGGAAGAATTCCAATACACAATTGAACATAGGCCAGGCAAGAGCATGGTACATGTCGACGCCTTGAGTCGAAACCCTCTCCCGACCTGTTTGACGATCGACGAATGCGGGGCAGGACTGACAGCGCGAATAAGAAGAGCGCAGAGAGAAGACGAAGACGTAAAGAGAAAATTGAAAGAGGCGCAACAAGGACAGCTAGACGGCTACATTGTACGAGGTGGACTTCTATACAAAGACGTTGGCGATGAGATACGACTAGTCGTCCCAAAATCTATGCAACAGCAGATAATTCAAAAGGCACATGAACGAGGCCATTTCGCGATTGACAAGACGGAGACTTTAGTAAAGGCCGACTACTGGATACCTGGAATACGACCAAAAGTCGAGAAAGTTGTGCGAAACTGTATTTCATGCATTTTGGCGGAACGGCGACAGGGAAAACAAGAATGCCTCCTCAATCCGATTGAAAAAGGTAGTGTTCCTTTAGATACCTACCATGTTGACCATCTAGGACCGCTGCCGTCAACAAAAAAGAGTTACGTTCATATCTTCGTCGTAATAGACGCCTTTTCCAAGTTTGTTTGGCTGTATGTGACAAAATCAACGACTGCTGCTGAAGTGATCGACCGTCTACGAAAACAGTCAATTATTTTTGGTAACCCGAGGAGAATAATCTCAGATAGAGGCTCTGCTTTTACGTCGAAGGAGTTTAAAGAGTACTGTCATACAGAGGGCATCGAACATTTACTGATCACGACTGGAATCCCAAGAGGAAATGGTCAAGTGGAACGGCTAAATCGAACATTGATACCGTTAATAACAAAGCTATCTGCACCGAAACCCTACGAATGGTACAAATACATCGACGCTGTGCAACAATGCTTGAATACAACACCACATCGAAGTATCAAGATGACTCCATTCCGTCTTCTGTTCGGAGTTCATCCGCGTATTCGCGATAATCCCGATATCCAAGAATTGTTACAGTCCGAATTAACTACCGCGTTCGAAGATGACAGAGAAGAATTACGCCAAGAAGCGAAGAAAAACATTGAACGAGTTCAGCGTGAAAATAAGAAGAACTACGATGCTAAGAAGAAAGAAGCATTTCGTTATCGAGACGGCGATATAGTCGCGATCCGACGAACTCAACACGGGCCCGGACTTAAGTTTGCGCACAAGTATTTAGGCCCGTATGAAGTCATCAAAGTTTTGCGAAACGACCGCTATGTCGTTCGTAAAATCGGTGAACGAGAAGGACCTCTTCAAACTTCGTCATCCGCGGACTCCATGAAGCCGTGGACATATGATAACGACGATAGCATATGCGACAGTGACGAGGAGACTGAAATTAACGGACATTCGGGGCGAATGCCCGGCCAGGACGGCCGAATGTAGGAAGCGAATATTTCCAAACGTACTTCTTACTTTTAAGTTATTCTTACTTTTACGTTATTCTTGTTTTTAAGATGATAGCGAGCGTGCGAATCTTCTGTTAAAAAATGCGAAACGGAGGCGAGCGTTTTTTGTCGGCAGAGTATCGGTAAGCGTGTCAAGCAGACTAGACGTAAAATAGATTTCTCTTATAATAATTTTCATCTGGTATCTCATTGTGAACCCTTTCTTAAGACAATTCGAATCTTACATAAATTTACATAAATAGTGTCAAACAATTTATTTGGTTAAAATATTTGTTTTTTCGTTATTATTACAAAACGACGACGGGTCGTCGTATGGCTCATAAATGCAAATAACGGCCGGCGCGTCGTATGGCGACTAACGTGTTAACATAACTTAAAAAAAAAAGTAAATATAAAGAGAATATATGATATATAGAAAGTTTTTTTAGCTTTTTGAATTTATATTTTTAATTTATATTAATTATATTAGACCTTTAGTCGTATAAAAAAAAGTTTTCGACATGGAGAAAATAAGTGTTGCATATATTACAAGAGATGCAGCTGGAAATATTTTAATTGATAAAGATGGAAATATTACTTGTAAATTGGAAGGTATTAAAATTATGTATCTAAATATATCAATAAACATTATCTATGCAAATAGCTATTTAAGAACTAAATTTCAATATATAAATATTTATTTAATAAGAAAATAAAGATGATAAGTATAATATAATAATCTTATTATAATATTCTTGCAGAAGGTGTAATATTTAAATTAAAATATCAAGATATTGATTTTAGTTGCAATACAGTGCAATGTACTGTCGATGATCAATTAGTATTTATTAAATTACACCAAGATATATAACAAAATGTACAAAGAAATACAAACAATGAAAGAAATAATATTGATGAAAAAAAAATCCGGAATCATGTGTCGCGTCATGTTGATTTCTGCACTGTAGCGTTCTTTTCGTTTCTATCTACATTTCTGCACCTATGAAATTTTTACTGTACTCGTCAGTTCTAGTTCAGAACTAGTGCAGAACTAGTGCAGCTGAAAAGAACAAACCTATAGAGTCGTTAGTCGTAAGTCGTAACCGAATAGACCAATCATTCGATTATTCTTTTCTAAATTCAACTATGATTGGTTTATTCGCTTACGACTAACGACTTGCGACTAACGACTTGCGACTAACGACTTATTGTAGAACAGGCCTACGGGCTTCAGAGGTCCTGCTCTTGATGCTCTGCTCGCAGTACTGCATAAAAAAAATGCAAACGTTGTACCCGTTCTGAGAAATTCAATATAAATTATTTTACTAAAATTAGAAATAAAAAAGATGGAGAACAACTCTTCCAAATCGATACAACATATTTCGATCAAATTAACCTAAAAATGCACAGCTATCAAGAATGTAAATTAAAAATAATTTACAGATTAGGTTAGGTTACTTTTAATTAACATTAAAAATAATCTGAATTTTCTGCAAACAAATTTTTTGTAATTTTTTGTGGTTTTTTTATTTATTTTTCACTTTCGGCACTTTCATACGTTCCTGTGGAAGAAATGCATGTGTGTGTGTGTGTGTGTGTAAATATACTTTTTTAACATATATATTATTATTATTAAATATATTTTTAACATATATATTAACATATATATATTATATATATATATATATATATATATACAGGGTGTACCAGAACTCGCGTGACGCCCGTTACCGACGTATTCTTCGTGACATTCTGAGACGAAAATCTCTTTACCAAAAAAAGATCCGATGAGTAGTATTTGAATGATAAGCCATTAAAGTTAACGAATAATCGCGCGTGGAATTGGCGCGGTCAGGACTGGCACAATCGAGACTGGCGCGAGGCACTTCAGATACATACATTGTGTCAAAGCGCGTTTCTCATTTTCTTTTTACATTTATTTATTACTATCTTTTGTATTTAATTTAAAAAATTAGTTAAGAATTGATTAAAATACATTTAATTACTACAGAAGTTTGAAAGATGACTCCGGGATCCCCTTAACTTTTTTAAAACAATCATGAATTATTTTAAAATTTCTTATTATTTCTTACGCAATAGTAAAACTTTTTTTAAATATTATAATAATTTTTAAATGTATTAAAGAATTTTTAAACTTCTGTAGTAATTAAATGTATTTCAATCAATTCTTAACTAATTTTTTAAATTAAATACAAAAGATAGTAATAAATAAATGTAAAAAGAAAATGAGAAACGCGCTTTGACACAATGTATGTATCTGAAGTGCCTCGCGCCAGTCTCGATTGTGCCAGTCCTGACCGCGCCAATTCCACGCGCGATTATTCGTTAACTTTAATGGCTTATCATTCAAATACTACTCATCGGATCTTTTTTTGGTAAAGAGATTTTCGTCTCAGAATGTCACGAAGAATACGTCGGTAACGGGCGTCACGCGAGTTCTGGTACACCCTGTATATTTTAACATATATATTATTTATTCAATCTTTTAAAATATTAATTAAACTAATAAATTAAATAAACAATACTGTATCGTTCAATAACAGCAGCTCTTTATCAGAATCACTATCTCCCCATGAATCTGATAAGCTACTAGTTACAAGATCTATAGCACAGCTATAAAGCTGGATAACATTAGGAAAAATTAAATCAATTTCTGAAAATTGAATTTTTTAAATAAAATGTGCTTAAACATTTGATTAAAAAAACAATTCATACCTACATCAATACCTAACCTTTAAACAAACTATAAAGCAATTAAATATCTTCAAAATATAAATTGTTCATTGGTATAGTTATCCCACTGGGAGATACAATCCGAGCAGCCATTCACGTAGATGCTCGTTCGGCGAATTACGTCACGTAACTAGCAGATGAGAGACGCATGGTGTTTTCCATTTAGCAACACAAGTCGACACAAGTGTCATTCTATCTTTGTTATTTATGAATGTTAAAAAAAGATAGAATGATGCTTGTATCCATAGACATAGTAAGTATAGACTGAGCATCCTTTTTATAAGCGGTGATGCATACGATGAGAGAGAGAAAAGATATTAAGATGAGTTTCTCTCTCTTTTCAATGCCGAAGAGTGGGAGTGCCGATGAGGAGAAGTGCTCCCCACTCTCCGGCATTGAAAAGAGAGAGAAACTCATCTTAATATCTTTTCTCTCTCTCATCGTATGCATCACCGCTTATACAAAGGATGCTCAGTCTATACTTACTATGTCTATGCTTGTATCGATTTGTGTCTCTAAATGGAAAGCACCTTATGTATAGATCGTATAGATAGTGAAAGGTGGAACTCAATATGGCGCTGTTCCCCCCCGTATGTTTCAGGTAACGTTCCCTCTCGCCTAAACTAGGACTTTAGAGTCCGTCCCTATTCCTAATGGTTCCTGCACACAGGACGCGGCAACGCGTCAACGCGGCAACGCGTTCGCCAATCACTGTCTTATAAATAAGAAAATATTTCTCCTATTTTCGACAAAGCAAGACAGTGATTGGCGAACGCGTTGCCACGTTAACGCGTTGTCGCATCCTGTGTACTGGAGTCATAAGTCCGTGTTACAAACAAATTCAGCATCCGTTTGAGATTCATTTTAAATTTCGCGCTGAACATACGCACCGCATTGATTTCACATCAGTGCAATCGATGTATACATATAGCCAAAGTTGGGTTATTCGATCATTTTCTAGGGTTTTTTTACATTTTACAGTATTTTACTGTAAAATATGTCAAAAATGTATAATACCCAATGACGTATATATCTAGACCAAGCATTCTGCTCGCAGAGTGAAGCCGGAAGTTGACAATTAAAACAGAGTGAGAACGTTGATTTGCCCTTAGTGCTTTCTCATTCTATCACATAGAAAGAGTATGGCCGCTACCAAGCTGTCAAGTGCTATAAAAGGTGGTGCAGAATTAAAGGAATAAAATCGTAAATTTCATTAATCTTAATATAACATTGATATTTGTAGTATTTTATGTTGTATGTAAATAATCTTTGTACAAATATAATTAGATTTATTATAATACATTAAGTTAGATTAGGTATATATTTGTACCTGAATGAAAGCTAATTCCTTGTGTCTTGGTTGTGTATTTGAAGCCACAAATGCAACAAGAACTTATTTTTATTTTTGTAAATATTCACTTTTTCTACTCCTTTATCAAATAAAAATGTTACAGTAGGTTAAGTTGTGTGGTGCCGTACTGTTTGTGACAGTCAATAGGAGAAAGTGAGAAAGCACTAGGGGCAAATCAACTTTCTCACTCCGTTCTAAACTGCCATTTCCGGCTTCACTCGCTGCTATGACAGAAGTATAGGAATGCTTGGTCTAGGGTATCGATCATGTAATTTTTCACGTAAAAAGTTTCACGTGAGCTCAACGATTTCAACCAATGAAATCAATGAATTGCCCACTGAATCTAATTCCATTGATTGAAATTGTTGAGTTCACGTGAAACTTTTCATGTGAAAAATTACATGATATCTATCCAGATAGCATAACTGATCCTTTTGATTTCAAAAAGAATTCACTTTCTTTTCGAATTCGCGTAATCTTCGAAATGAACTAAAAAAGAATTCCTTTTCATTGCGAATTCTTATGGACTCGAAAAGGAGTCCTTTTTGAATCTAAAAAAGAACTCACAAATAGTGACATAAAAGTGAAGTCTTTTGGAATGCTGAAAATACTTTTAGAACAGAAATGAGATGGAAAAAGAATTCATTTTGTAAATCGGGGACCAAAAAAGAATTCTTTTCGAATTCTCTGTGCTATCTGGGTAGGTATATACGTCATTGTTTTCTCAGTCATAGTCGTAAGTCATATATGAATGAAATTATTTTCGGTCGAATTGATTCCATTTCAATTCGAACGACTGCGACTACGACTGCTTTGCGACCGAAAATAACCTCTCAACCACAAATTCAAATGCGACTGGATCTACGACTTCAAGACTCTTGTCAATTGTAGAGGAGGCTTAAATGTTATGTAAATGATAAACACTGTAATCTACAAATCTACATATCATCGACATGTCGATGGTACATATCATAATGTAGAAATAGCGCCACCATTGACGTACTGGACGGAGCATACAGACGCGGGGAGTGAAGATTTTAGGGGAGGAGGGGGCCGCCATATTGTCTGGCGACATTAGTAATGCCATCTAGGTGCAGGGAACAAGAATATAAAGGTGCAATTTCACGTAGCGTCAAAACACTAGCGGCTCTCCCCACTCTGTGATACATTTCCCCTCAATAGTAAGGAGAAAAAGAGCTGTCGACAAAACGCCAGCCGCTAAACGCCCGCTACTTTTTCATGGAGCGACAAATCGCTGGTCGCTGTGGATTTGTATTTTCTGTATTTTTTAAATTTTTTCTATAGATTTAATTCGTGTATAAAACTGACAATAAGGATACGTGTCAAAGTGCGTTTAAACTGTCGGAACAGTATTTTATCGACAACCTTACAAAATACATTGCCGTCAGTAACAGCTAAAGAGATTAAGAAACGACGAATACTGATGTTGTGTGCAATTATGCAAAAATTACAAGAAAATGAAAAGAAACCGTACAAGAAGAAACAATACTGGGTAGCACCATATCTAAAGAATCGTCCAGAGCACAGTTTTTATTATGTGTCAATTCCTAAACTGACCATAGAGAATGGAGTATGATTCCACAATTATTTCCGAATGTCCGCAACACAATTGGAGGAATTGTTATCTATTGTTGGATCGCTATTGATAAAAGAAAATGTTATTCGAGAGCCCATACAACCGAAAGAACGTTTGATAATAACATTAAGGTTTGTAAATGTTAAAATTTAACATATTAATTTTTTGAAATTGTTGATACAACTGAAACGATTCAAACACGTCTATTTTTCGCTCGAGTTGAGCCTCTCCGAACTTCAAGCGGCAAAACGACGCGTCGACCAAGGGCGCCAAAGTGGGGAGAGCCGCTAGCGTTTTGACGCTACGTGAAATTGCACCTTAAGGGGTTATCCCTAGTCAGGAAGCCAAAAAATAGGTGATTTTTGAGAATTTTTTTTGCATTAACTATAAGACTTGTTTAAAATTGGGTTGGTCTATGTGAGAGAATATATTTTTATGAATGTAACATAATTTTTTAAATAAAAAATATTAATAATTAAAAAAGATACGGCCATCCTCCTGAAGGCCCTTTCAAAAAACTGGTTTTGCGGTGTCCACTGCTGCTCGAATCTGGATTATCTGAAATCAAAAAACCAAAAAGATTCTGTTAGTATATGAATATATCTTGTTCGTGAACGAAGGAATTTTTGAAAAAATAATTTTTGACAAAATGGCGGCCGTTTTAACGAAAAACGTAATTTTTCGGGCTCTTAATTTTTCGTTTTTCTTCAATAAAAAAAAAAGTTTTCATTAAAAAAAAAACCCTTCGTTCACGAACAAGCCCTAGATACACAGAATAAGTACGAAAAAGGTTTAGGTCGATTGCTTTAACGGTTCTCGAGATATTGTGGACACTACGCTTTTCTCTTGAATAATAAACAACATTTGTATTTACACATTTATTTATTAACAGTCTTCAAATTAACATTGTAATCTTGAGTTGGGACAAATATATTTACTGATACATCAAAAGTCTAGTGATTTTAGTTTTGAAATTCCCACAACTGGTGACCCCGACGTGATAAGTGTTGTGAAATATATCTGGAAAGTGCAGGAACTTCATTGCCGGGAAATTCAATCCCCAAGATGCCTATTGATAAATCATCGATTTCTTCTCCAGCTTCTGTTTCTTCTGAGCTTTCGGATCCACAGCCAGAAGTGATAAGTACACCTAATAATGATAATTATAATCCCAGGCTGTCAGGTGAGTCAGGAGAGATTTTTTCGAATGAGTTCAGACTTTTAAAATTGTCTACCTTTTGGCATAAGCAACCGAAGCTCTGGTTCGCTCAGTTGGAAAGTCAATTTCTTGCCTTCAAAATAAGATCCGATGACGCTAAATTTAATTCCGTTATAAGACATCTTGATGAGCAATCTCTAGTTGCCGTTTCGGAAATTATTGAAAATCCTCCTACAAACGAGAAATATTTACATTTAAAAAGTTTGCTAATAAATCGTTTCACCGATTCTGAAGAGAAAAGATTGCGTCGTTTATTGGCGGGAATTGAATTAAACGATAAAAGACCGTCAGAATTATTGCGAGAGATAAGACATTTGTCAAGCGGTTCGATTACCGAAAATGTTTTGCACTCGATTTGGTTGCAACGTTTACCTGTTCGCATTCAAGCTATATTGGCTGTTGTCGAAGGTTCTCCTTTAATCAAATTAGCTGAATTAGCTGATAAAATCGTCGATCGTGATTCGGGACTTCAAGTTGCGGCTGTAGCTTCTCCTGTTGAGCCTATCTCGACTGGCCTGAGTGATCTAGAGCAGAGAATTGCTGCTTTAGAATTAAAACTAGATCAAAACAAGAAAAAATCCGGAAGCTTTTCAAAGAGAAGATATAGATCAACGTCTAGAAATAGAAATTCTGTCAAGAATAAAGACTGTTCAGATAAAGATCTGGTTTGTTTTTATCACAAAAAGTTTGGTGATAAGGCAGTAAAATGTACCATACCTTGTTCATTTTCAAAATCCTTTTTACAAAAGCAGGAAAACTAGATTTTCCGTTGCGTGTTGAGGCGACTGTCAACGGTTCACTTAACAATCGTCTCATTATCATGGATAAAGCCTCCAAGCTCAATTTTTTGATTGATACTGGAGCAGATATTTCTCTTGTTCCGAGAAGACTGCTGCATTTTTGTAGGCTTTCCTCTTTGAAGCTTTATGCTGCAAACGGAACTTCTATCAACACCTATGGATAAAAAAACCATCAACATACTGTTCCAAAGAAGCACCAACCGCAAAATCAGAGGCATCACAAGTAAGGATTAAAGGAACAGTAGGAGCAGGATCAGACAGAATCGTGGCTTTAATCAGCTCATCTTTACAATTCTTAAAGGCTGCTTCAGATTCAGGAGTCCAGGTAACTAACCTTTTGTCTTTGCGTCTGCTGTCCTTCAAATAATCAGAAAGAATAGCTTGATGTGTTGCAGCATTCTTAAGATTTCTTCGGTAGAAATTGATTATACCCAAAAATCTTGTTAAATCGTGAATTGTCTGAGGCTTCTTGTAATCGATAATTGCTTGAACTTTTTCAGCCATAGGTTTAATTCCTTGCTTAGAAACAAGATGTCCAAGGAAAGAAATTTCTTCTAGACCAAAAAAGCATTTTGAAAGGTTGATAGTTAAACCAAATTGCTTTAATCGAGAGAAAATGATGCGAAGATGTCGCACATGTTCTACAACATCATTGGATGCAATAAGTATGTCGTCAAGATAACAGAAGCAAAAGTCAAGGCCTGAAAGAGCGATGTTCATTAAACGCTGAAAAGTTTGAGCTGCGTTTTTCAAACCAAAAGGCATCACAAGAAACTCAAAAAGGCCAAAAGGAGTAGTCACCGCAGTTTTAGGTATGTCCTCTTGAGCAACAGGAACTTGATAATAAGCTTTGACTAAATCTATTTTTGAAAATATGCTTTTATTATATAGACCAGCCGTGAAATCTTGTATATGAGGAAGTGGATAACGGTCAGGAAGTGTGACTGCATTTAGAGCTCTGTAGTCTCCACACAATCTCCAAACATTAAGGCTTTTCGGAACCATATGTAAAGGAGCTGCCCAGGAACTGCTCGAAGGACGACAAATTCCTTGTTCAACCATGAACTTGAATTCATCACGAGCGAATTTTAATTTTTCCGGAGACAACCTACGAGGAGTTGCAGCAATCGGAGGGCCTTTAGTAACAATATGATGTTCCACTTGATGTAACTTGTTATTTGTAATAGGAGAAAAACGAGTGATCTCTGGAAATTCTGCTAGAATCCGGTGAAAAGGTGAGTCTGAGTTGGTGGAAGTGCAGACAGATAAATGATTTATCCTTGATAGTTTCCCTTTATGAGAAAATCCGGTAACACCATCAAGAAGTTTCTTATTTTTAATGTCCACAAGCAAACCAAAATGACTCAGGAAATCAGCTCCAATAATGGAACGCTGAATATCGGCAATACAAAACTTCCATTTGAAATCTCTTCGTAGTCCGAAATTAAGCACAAACGTTTTGTATCCATAGGTGTTGATAGAAGTTCCGTTTGCAGCATAAAGCTTCAAAGAGGAAAGCCTACAAAAATGCAGCAGTCTTCTCGGAACAAGAGAAATATCTGCTCCAGTATCAATCAAAAAATTGAGCTTGGAGGCTTTATCCATGATAATGAGACGATTGTTAAGTGAACCGTTGACAGTCGCCTCAACACGCAACGGAAAATCTAGTTTTCCTGCTTTTGTAAAAAGGATTTTGAAAATGAACAAGGTATGGTACATTTTACTGCCTTATCACCAAACTTTTTGTGATAAAAACAAACCAGATCTTTATCTGAACAGTCTTTATTCTTGACAGAATTTCTATTTCTAGACGTTGATCTATATCTTCTCTTTGAAAAGCTTCCGGATTTTTTCTTGTTTTGATCTAGTTTTAATTCTAAAGCAGCAATTCTCTGCTCTAGATCACTCAGGCCAGTCGAGATAGGCTCAACAGGAGAAGCTACAGCCGCAACTTGAAGTCCCGAATCACGATCGACGATTTTATCAGCTAATTCAGCTAATTTGATTAAAGGCAGTAGAGTATAATTTAATTTTTTTAACTTACACAAAATCATCGATTCCAGGCCCATAAAGTAAGCCTTCTGCTGCCGAAGCCACCTCCAAAACATCAATTTTCTTCTGTGTACGATGCTTTCTGGCCTCTTGTGTATTTTCTTGCGCGCGGCGCTCGGCAATAGCGGCGCGTCCCTCGTCTTCGTCTGCCACGAATGCATGGGCATTTGGGCCAGTAGAAACTCCCATCGCTTGCATTATTTGTAACAAAGCTTTTGAGCCTTCATTAAAAACACAAGCTGACACATATGCAGCTATTTCGATTGGTATTAAGCCGCCTGGAAGAATTTTTGGACTGATTTTCCAAATCAGTTGATTATAACTTTCGTTGTTATTTTTCGTAAATCCACACTCGTCTAGACGTGTAGTAACATGTTTATTGTGAGTATAAACCCAGGCAGAACAATAGAAAGGACCGATTTTGAGCGCGCAGCTGCTGCGCGCTACCTGCTCTCGGAGCGGTCCCTACGTTCAAACTCGCATAACTTTGTCAATTTTCGTTTGATTAATATGAAACTTTCAGAAAACATTTTTGAGATGGCATACTTTTAGAATATGCAAAAACCTAAAAATCGATTTTTTCGACTTTTCTAACTAGAGATAACCCCTTAAAAGAAAACATTGTGACATTGTCAAGATTTAGAAGTATTATTTTTCTAATTTTTGTACTAAAAAATAATGAAAAATGCCACTTTGTGTTGCAATCGGCTGCTGCAATAAAAGTTATCGAAAGACTAAAGGTCAAATAAGTGTAGAACAAAATGTTAAAATCACATATCACCGGCAAGTATATATTGCATTCATAACTTACAAAATATGTACTGTTTTTTTATATCAATAAAGTAAGATTTTAAATTAAAAGTTTACTACTTAAACATATTTGTTCCAAACACTAGTTAGTTTTTATGTGGCATTTTATAAAAGAACTTTATTTGTTATTAAATGAAATTGATTTTATATAAAATTAAGTTGTTTTATTTCATTAGATTTCCACAAGATGAAGAAAAAAAATTAACTTGGGTAAAAATTATGGGTCTTTGTAAGAAAAGTTTACCCAAGTCTCCACATTTATCAGGAGACGCGGTAGCGTCTCCGGCCATGTTCAAAATTTTGGACGCTACTAGTCTCTTATCCAGAAAGATTAGAATCGATTTTTTGGGATACAGAACTATTAAAATATAAAAAATTTTGAAATGCATGTAGCATATTCTGAAAGGTGGCATCGCCACGAGTAAGTTAAGCCAAAAAAAAAAAAAATCGGTCAAGCCGTTCTGGATATACAAACGGTCAAAAAGTGATGTTTTTCATGAAAAATTGTTCTCTGTCCGCAGTCATGTATGTACTTCTCTTCTCTCTTACCTTTCACTCACACCTCCCCCAACTTCCACTCACCCTCCCCTCCCCTCATTTCCCTTTCTCACCACGCCCCCCTTCCTCCCCTCCCCTCCCCCACTCTATTTTTTCATTTTTTTCGCTTTTCTTACACTTTTTCATCATCTTTCACCCCCTCTCACTCTCTCACACCCTTTCTGGTGTATTTACCATTTATTAAAAATTTTTAAAAACCACCCCTTGAGGGTGAAATTTAATATCTCAAAAACAGTACATTGAAAAAATACGGTACCTGTGTCGTTAATTAACATTTCTTATGGGGTTAATTTACTGCTGAATAAAAATTTTCAAAAACCACCCCTTGGGGGTAAAATTTAATATCTCGGAAACGGTGCATTGTAAAAATATGAGACATGTGCCGTTAATTAAGGTTTCTTATGGGGTCAATTTACCATTTATTAAAAATTTTCAATAACCACCCCTTGGGTGTGAAATTTAAGATTTCGGAAATGGTGCATCGCAAAAATATGAGACATGTGCCGTTAATTTAGGTTTCTTATGGGGTCAATTTATCATTTATTAAAAATTTTCAATTACGCTAATGTAATAATAAAATTTACCGCTTAATCTCTCGTTTTAATGTAAATAATTAATAAAATATTCCATTTACTTACTATTTGTATAATAATTTATATAATAATAATAATAATAATAAAATTTATGTTTATTGAATTTATCGCTTAATTTTTTGTTCTAATGTAGATATTTAATAAAATATTCAATTTACTTCCTAAGTAAAATTTATAACATTGTCCTTTAACTTCAAAAAATTCTAAGTTTTTAATAAATCTAATAAATAAAATTGAAAGTGATAATAAATATTTTTTCAATTTTTGATCTCTCTATACTAAACGATAAGAAATTAATCCTAATCCATCTCATCCAAATAAAATTCTAAGTAAATTAGGTCTAATGATTATTAATATTATAGACATAATCTTCAATATATAATCTTAAATAAAATATTAATATAAATACTAATAAATCATCATTTTTATATCAATTATGCCAGTTTGACGTCATTTAACACTCCTCACCTGGTATTTCCCATCACTGGCAAAAAGAAGACACTCACTCTGTTATAAATACTAAAATTATTAAAAATAAATAATATTTATAATAATAATTTAAGATAAATTAAATTTTTATATTAATCTTACAAATTAATATTTTATTTAAACTACTTAAATTTTTAATTTTATTTTAATAAGATAAACTTAAATTAATTAAAATTTTAATTAATGGTCAAGAATAAATTAATAAAATTATATATTCTTTTAAAGAAATTGTAAATATGTAATTTGAATTTAAATATATTTTTCCGTGTCAAATACATGAATATAAATACTTCTTTGGTGTATTTTGTTTGTATAATAATATGTATAATAATAAAATTTAAGCTAACTGAATTTATCGTTTAATCTTTCGTTCTAATGTAAGTATCCACTCTTAAAAAGTCCATGTTATATCGATTCTCGCAAGTATTGTTGTCGCTTTTCCGCGATGCTGATTGGTTATCTCGATACTCTGTGCTGTGTGCGTACTTAAAATCGATAAAAGTTTGTCATGGTTAAGCATGACACATGTGACAGATTATGATTGTATTTCTCTTTAGACCTTCGCGCGTGTTACATGTGTATAATATATTAAGCCAGCGGCACACGATGCTATTTTATCTGCTGGATTGCTTGCGTGCGTCTGTGCTGGCAATATTTCTTTCCGTTAAACTGGAAATTATGTAATTTGTTGATCACGCTGTTGACTGATCTGCTGAATTTCTGTGAAAATCCAGAATTAAATTTCACCCTCAAGGGGTGGTTTTGAAAATTTTTAATAAATGTTAAATTGACTCCATAAGAAATCTTAATTAACGGCACATGTCTCATATTTGTATAATGCACCGTTTTCGAGATATCAAATTTCACCCCCAAGGGGTAGTGTTTGAAAATTTTTATTGAACAGTAAATTAACCCCATAAGAAATGTTAATTAACGACACAGGTCCCGTACTTTTGCGATGTACCGTTTTTAAGATATTAAATTTTACCCCTAAGGGGTGGTTTTTGAAAATTTTTAATAAGTGGTGGAAAATTTTTATTGAACAGTAAATTAACTTCATAAGAAATCTTAATTAACGACACAGATACAGATATTTAGTAACAAAAATTTATTCTATTATTGAAATCATGTAAATGATTAATCCGCACATTGTAATTGAAACAAATGCACTTTGCAGACAGAGTTTGATTGTGTTAGTTTTCTTGATTTAAAAAGTGCTATAATTAAATCATTTAATTATAGCAAATATTTTTTTCGTTCCAGTTTGATGTAAAAAATTGCATATATTTATTTAGGGAAATAAAATATATCATTGAATTTAAAAAAATATTTGACTCTACTGCATTATTTAAAACAAATACGTTGTTCTTTGATTGAATTTCTCATATAATAGTATTAAGAGCGTTGTTACAAAAAATTTGTTATCGCATTGAATATTGTGATTGAAAAACTGGCACTAAACTTACTTACTTGAACGAAAAAAATAATTAAATGATTTAATGATAGTATTCTTGTATCTTTTATCAGGAGACGCGGTAGCGTCTCCGGCCATGTTCAAAATTTTGGACGCTACTAGTCTCTTATCCAGAAAGTTTAGAATCGATTTTTTGGGGTACAGAACTATTAAAATATAAAAAATTTTGAAATGCATGTAGCATATTCTGAAAGGTGGCATCGCCACGAGTAAGTTAAGCCAAAAATAAAAAAAATTGGTCAAGCCGTTCTGGATATACAAACAGTCAAAAAGTGATGTTTTTCATGAAAAATTGTTCTCTGTCCGCAGTCATGTACTTCTCTTCTCTCTTACCTTTCACTCACACCTCCCCCAACTTCCACTCACCCTCCCCTCCCCTCATTTCCCTTTCTCACCACGCCCCCTTCCTCCCCTCCCCTCCCCCTCTCTATTTTTTCATTTTTTTCGCTTTTCTTACACTTTTTCATCATCTTTCACCCCCTCTCACTCTTTCACACCCTTTCTGGTGTATTTACCATTTATTAAAAATTTTCAAAAACCACCCCTTGATGGTGAAATTTAATATCTCAAAAACGGTACATCGCAAAAATACGGGGCCTGTGTTATTAATTAAGGTTTCTTCTGGGGTTAATTTACCATTCATAAAAAATTTTCAAAAACCACCTCTTGGGGGTGAAATTTAATGTCTCGGAAACAGTGTTTTGCGTTGCAAAAATATGAGACTTGTGCCGTTAATTAAGGTTTTTTATGGGGTCAATTTATCATTTATTAAAAATTTTCAAAAACCACCCCTTGAAGGTGAAATTTAATGTCTTGTAAACGGTGCATCGCAAAAATACGGAACCTGTGTCGTTAATTAAGGTTTTTTATGAGATAGATTTATAGTTATCTTTAAAGAAAAATACGTAATTGCATATTGCAAATAGCATAACTTTTTTTAAACTTTGCGTTTTTTTTGCACCAATTGATTCATATATCTGTACTCTAAAAAGTAGGTGATATCCCAAAAAATATCATAAATGAAAAGGTCAAGCCATGTTCAAAAATAGAAAACCCTCAAGAATTTGAATTTTTACAAATTTAAATGATTATTTAATAATATATTACCATGAAAAGTAACTGATATATTATACCAGGTGCCAATTCAAAGTGAACATACATAAAGTGTATATTATTTAAATAAATTAATAAAATAAATAATATAATAAATTTAATAACATATTACCACGAAAAATAACTGATATGTTATTCAAGGTGCACACTGTTAAATTTTATATATGCACTTTAAGAAGCATGTCACTTACTTTTCAGAGTCAAATTGTGGTAAATTTTGTATCTATATTTTAACGATATTTATTTCGCACTTGTATCTTGAATAATTAATATCTGATTTTTTATAGTTGTATGTTACGTCAGATAATCACTAATCTTTTTAAGCGTGTAGCTTCTTTGTACTTGACATGAGAACTTTTTTACTTATGAATTTTGGGTTTATTTAATATTTACCCGTTTCAAACAATACAACACTTTTTGATCGATAAATTACTCGCTGAAAATATGGCATAACAAATTCAAAATCGGAAATTGATACGAAAATTCGAAATTTTACTACAGAAATGTTGGAGATTTTTAATCTAAACCATTTTCATAACTTTTTCATTTTAATTATTTATTCCATCCATCGAAAGTTTTTTGAGAGCAGGCCGCCATGTTCTTTTTCCGAGTAATTAACAAATTAGTACTCTGGAATTACAAGCAACTATTTTTTATTGTCCAGGTTTGTATAAATTTCAAATCAAACTTCAATAAACGACTTTTATATTTTGTGCACTAAGAATAACATATCACTTATGGGGGAAAATTTCTCAAGTGTCCCAACGAAAAAAATCAAGGTCGCACAATCGAGCTGCAAATTGGCTCAATTGTTGCTCTATCGAATAGTAGTTCATGGCCCAAAATTTATTTAATTCCTTTCCCAATTCGCCGAGATAGAGGGGGGTGAAGTTTTAGGGTTCTACCGATTATTCGTGTATTAAAGTGATTGTAACATTTCATGCATCGCTCCAAACAAAATTTTACTAGAGACCTTTTTTCTTCATTTTTTTATGACCTTTCACGCGATTACTTTAATTTTTTTCTAAAATTAAATTTTAACCCTTTCTTTGGCAAATTAAACATAAAAATCTTTTTTTTACCAAGATGGACAACTTTTAACGCTCTGAAAAGTATCTAGAATGAAAGCTGAGGTTTTTTCCTATAAGTATACCAAATTTCAAGAGGGCTTTTTTTTTTGTTCACGAGTTATTAAATAAAATGTTTGCATACGGGGGAAAATTTCTCAAGTGTCCCAACGAAAAAAATCAAGGTCGCACAATCGAGCTGCAAATTGGCTCAATTGTTGCTCTATCGAATAGTAGTTCATGGCCCAAAATTTATTTAATTCCTTTCCCAATTCGCCGAGATAGAGGGGGGTGAAGTTTTAGGGTTCTACCGATTATTCGTGTATTAAAGTGATTGTAACATTTCATGCATCGCTCCAAACAAAATTTTACTAGAGACCTTTTTTCTTCATTTTTTTATGACCTTTCACGCGATTACTTTAATTTTTTTCTAAAATTAAATTTTAACCCTTTCTTTGGCAAATGTTTGCATACATGCAAACATTTTATTTAATAACTCGTGAACAAAAAAAAAAGCCCTCTTGAAATTTGGTATACTTATAGGAAAAAACCTCAGCTTTCATTCTAGATACTTTTCAGAGCGTTAAAAGTTGTCCATCTTGGTAAAAAAAAGATTTTTATGTTTAATTTGCCAAAGAAAGGGTTAAAATTTAATTTTAGAAAAAAATTAAAGTAATCGCGTGAAAGGTCATAAAAAAATGAAGAAAAAAGGTCTCTAGTAAAATTTTGTTTGGAGCGATGCATGAAATGTTACAATCACTTTAATACACGAATAATCGGTAGAACCCTAAAACTTCACCCCCCTCTATCTCGGCGAATTGGGAAAGGAATTAAATAAATTTTGGGCCATGAACTACTATTCGATAGAGCAACAATTGAGCCAATTTGCAGCTCGATTGTGCGACCTTGATTTTTTTCGTTGGGACACTTGAGAAATTTTCCCCCTTATGTACTTTCACTTAGAGTCAAATTTTAATCAATTTTACTTATATACACCTTATGTATGTATGTTCATTTTGAATTTGCACCTTGAATAACATATCAGTTATTTTTCGTGGTAATATGTTATTAAATTTATTATATTATTTATTTTATTAATTTATTTAAATAATATACACTTTATGTATGTTCACTTTGAATTGGCACCTGGTATAATATATCAGTTACTTTTCATGGTAATATATTATTAAATAATCATTTAAATTTGTAAAAATTCAAATTCTTGAGGGTTTTCTATTTTTGAACATGGCTTGACCTTTTCATTTATGATATTTTTTGTACATTTAGTTACATTTATTTACATTTATTTACATTCATTACATTTTTCGAAGAACGATTTTGATCGTACCTCTCTGACGCGAACACGATTAAAAGAAGATGCTATTCCAATTGTAAGTATAATTTTATAATTTGACTTTCGTTGTGTTTGTAATTTTCATAACTTTAAATGCATATACCATCTTGAATTATATTCTGATTATGGATTTTTCTATAGAATATTGTCTCATTTATTTGTAATATTGATATTTATTATTATAAATTATATTACTCAGTAGTTAGATTTTATTTAACTTTCATATTTCTTGGTTTATACTTTAATATTAATTGTCAGATATATCAATTATTAGATTATTATTATATAGCAATTATGAATTAATAAATATATTATTAAAATCTATTTTATACATAAAGCCAAATATTTCAGAAGATACAAAAGAAGTTGAAATTCCATCTTTAGTTAATTCAGAATCAGTGGACAATAATGATTTGACTGTAAGTACTTCTCTTGAGCATGAGATTAATTACAATTAACTAATTGCATATTTAAATCAATAACAATATTATATTCACAGATGAGCATTTCAGATGAACATTTACAGATGAGTATTTCAGAAAGTAATGATGAAAGTGAGATGATTGAAACTTCTTGTAAGGTATGAAATAATTTTCATCTTTGATATTTATGTTAAAATTTGATGGAATATTTTCATTTCTTGTGCATTATGAATAAACAATGAATAAAATTTTTAATTTTACAATTATAGTTGGTGTCAGAAACAGAAATACAAACACTCAAACATCATATAGAACAAGATATTAATGATAGTGATGATAACAATAAAATTATATTTTTAAAAAAAGGACGTTGTTCAACATTTAATGCTGACACTGATCAAAGATTAGAGGAATCACGAAGAGTAAAATTTTTACTCAAAGTATTAGCCAATCAAAAGGCATATTATCAACGGCAAGTGCAAGTATTGAAGCAGAAAAACAAGCGTCAAGAAAAACGGATCATCCAATTAAGGGGGCATATACCTTTCTCGGCCCGAAAAATAGCTCTTTTTCACTAATTTTTTTTCAAGAAACAAAAAGGCACATAAGGATCGGGTTTTTTTTATATTAAAGAACATACTTTAGACTTGTCACTCAATTTTTATTGAAATAAAATAACCCCCTTTACCCCCCCTCCTGCAGTTCCCCGAAGTTGACTATGCACGATGGGATTTAAATCGCGGTACCATGGATTGCTTCTTATCCAATCATATGAAATCAAAAAGCAATATTGTACCTTGAAGTTTATTAAATTTACTCGTATTTGACCCATTCTTTTTTTAAATTTTGAATTTAAAACAAAATGGCAGATGTTCAAACTTAAGGTATCACTTTTCACGTATAAATTTCATTTTTAAACGTGCCAAAAAAATATAAAAAATTAAGATATCAAAAAAATCATGGGTCAAATACTAGAGAATTTTATAAGCTTTTAGACAAAAAAAACGGATGGTAAATAGTTATTGAGATATTTATGGTACCGACTTTGAAAACACGGTTTCGAGAAAAATGCGTTTAAAGTATCTACCTACCTGTGTGCTCTGCCGTAACGGCTTATGAGGTGCCGAGACGACGGTCAGTATAAAGTACTGTAACTTCGTCAATTTTTCGAATTTCTTCAAATGGCTTCGGATATACATTCTTGAAATGTTAATCTTTTAAAATATGTAATAAAAAAAAAATCGATTTTTTGAAGCCGAGAAAGGTATATGCCCCCTTAAGTACAATGTTAGAAGAATAGATAAGAGAGAGATATATGTAAGAAGAAGAGAGAGATATAAGAGAGATATAAGTTTTGTAATAATAATATTAACATTATTTACGTAATACTCTTTTAATTGATAAATAAATTTATTCAGAAAATATTTTTAAATAAATTGTTTCATATATTTCATATAACCAACTAATGTAGTGATATTTTTATATTATTTATACAGAGAACAATAACTTTCATATTTTAGATACTTTTAAACATATGAAAAACATTTTTAACTAAAAAGTCATAATAATGTTGTTACATATAATCAATGTTATTAAAATTAAGTTCATTTTATTGATTATAAATTGTAATAACAATTTTAAAAATAGTTTTATACATACATACATAAATATGTATATAGTTAATTTAATGGTTGTGTGCAATGGAAAATAATTTTCTACAATAATTATATATATATATAAAGAAAATTATTGCAGAATATTATTTTCAATTGCGTACAACCATTAAATTAACTTTTTCACACATGAAATCCTGTTCTCATGCAATGAAAGTAAAAATAATATCATGATATATATGTCAAATTTTAAACAGGGCGCCAAAATGTCGCCAGACAATATGGCCGATCCCCCGTCCCGTTGATATCGGTCCCCTTGCCCTAACATTGACCTTAGCCGGCGTCTACAATGAAATTTTAAGCCTTAAGCCATAAGAAATTAACCAATCATATTCGCTTATTCTTCTCAAATTGAACTGTAATTGGTCAATTTCTTACAGCTTGAGGCTTAAAATCTCATTGTAGACGACGGCTTACGCTCCGTCCAGTACGTCAATGAGCGCCACATAGCATATAATATGTATAAAACTAAAGCCGACGGCACACGGTACGAGTTTTCGTAGTAGATCGCGTACGAGTTAGCCACTAAGCACGAGAGTAAGAGAGAGCGAAAGACGCTCGCTTTCTCTCGCTCTCATGCGTAGTGGCTAACTCGTAAGCAATCCAGTACGAAAAATCGTATCGTGTGCCGCAGGCTTAAGTGATGTATTATACTGTAGAATACCATGTATAACACATGTCTAATACCGCATGTATAATACGTGCCCAACCCTGCATATAGTCTTAACCCTCCTGACCTGACTATTCCGATTTCCGATCCGAGCCGAGTCTCGCGAAACACACCGAGAGTATCCGAGCGAGACTTCCGAGTCGAAGTGATTGAAACGAGCGTCTCTGTTCTCAACCGCCACGTCTGTATTTATTCACAATGAACGCGTGGCTGCAATACTTCAAATCAATCCCGACACACATGGTAAGTAACGAAATTCTTGAACGACTAGGCCGAAACGGCTATCATCCATGACAGGTCCGACACAACGTGCATTCATTATTCGCGAGGTTAGAATCACACAGACACCATATGTCAACGTAATTGCACAAAATAATTTAAATTGTAAATAAGTTATATTATAGATCTTTAAATAAATTTCTATGTTTACCAGTCTATTCTATGTTTACCAGTTACTTTTATGTCACATCATTGCTCTTAGCGAAATCTTGTATATTTAAGACTCATCTAAAGTATGTAGAGTAAGCTAGGTGTAAAGCGTCGTCTACAATATGTGGAGTAGTGCAGCATAAAGCATAGGAGTAGACCTAAAGGAAATAAATTCTTTTCATTTCTTACTTTACTCCGTATATCAAGCTTACTCAGCCTATTGTAGTCAACACTTATCTCTATTGCAGATGGCCCATAAGAAATACCTATAAGAATTATTTCTTAGGTCTAGATTTTCATGACTTTTACCTTTCAATGTAAGAAATCTAAAGTATAAGCTTTATTTTTAAATATTTGAAGCACTACTACTACTACTCACTGCTACTATTCACTGAAGCCCAATGCACTGTCTACAATACATGGAGTAAGCTTGGCATAAGGAGTAAGGTAAGATATAAAAATAATTTATTTTGCTTCAGCTCTCTTATGCCTACAGCAGGCTTACTCCACATATTGTAGATGATGCTTAAGAGCTGAAGTAAAAGTAAAATGATTTATATGTTTTTTTTCTCTCCTACTCTTAACTTTACTCCCCTAAATAAGATAAAAGACCATTTTACTGATATTAAGTATTTTAATTAGGTTTGGTGTGTGTATGTGGGGGGGGGGGGGGGGTGGGACGCATGTGGATGCGCATGTGTGTATGCATATATATATACATATACAGTTAATAATACTTTAGTTTTTTTTTAATATTTTTTTCAAGACAAATTGTTCTGAATATTGTTTTGAAAGAAACTTATGAACATTATTTAGAATATTTGTTGTATTTTTTCAGACTTCTTTAATTACAAACTTTGAAAACCAAATGAAAAGATTCAAATAAAATTGATTTCTTATTTCTTAATTAATAAAGAAGCTTAATTGTACTTAATATTGGTAATCTCAAATCTTGCTGTTTCCTAATTCTGACAAGAAATGAACACATTACTGACAGTTTTTTATATTAAATTGTAAGTATATAAAGACTAATATTAATGTAAGTATATAAAGACTTAAATTAAAACTATTTTAAAAATCGTAAATAAATCTATATGTGTATTAATATCACAATTATGTAATATATATTTAAAATGATTAAATATATAATAAGTAAGTTACATTTATAATAACTGTGATAATAACCTCTCTCCACAAATACAAAGTTAATACAGAAGTCAAGAGATTATATCCGTTATTTAGTAATATACCTGTATTACATGCATTTTGTGTTTAATGTCTGGAATACTAGCGACATTAGAAAAAAATATTACAAAAATTAACAAAAAATGAAGGTACTAGCATTAATATTAATAATTATATTACAGAAATTAATAATTTATTCAATATTTTATATTTTTTTTTAAATTTCAATACTATATTATCAGAAAAAATATGTTTTCGTGAGACTTACTATTCAATTTTTGTCTATAACTGATTATTTTTGTAACTACTTTCTATCTACTTTACTAAAAATAGATATATGCTTCACAGAAAAATGAATTTTTTAAACTTTAAATTTTCTTTTAATTAATAGATTTTTATCTTTAGTTATCCATTATAATAATAATTAGACTTGTTAAAAAAATTTCATTAAAATTTAAATAAAGTAATATAAGATATAGTTTTCATATTTTAAAAAACATTTAAGTTTTGATTGACTGTAATATGAACTGCCAATACTATGATGTTTTATTCTACACGGAGTAAGAAATAGGAGAAAAGTAGTAGAAATAAGGAAATAAATCATTACTTCTTTTTTTATTTCTTTTTTATTTATTTCATTTTTATTTGTTTTATTTTGATTTTATTTTTACTTAGTTCTTATGCTCGACGAATCAGAGCATAATCGGCCAATGCTATAAATATTTTAAAAATTCTATATTTTACTGATAAGAACTTGACGCCTGACTTTATAAAGAAAAATGATATAATCCGTTTGTATATGTATATCCCGAACCGTATTTGTACCGTACTTTATATTGTTTGACTATTTTATGATTATATAAAAAAATACAGAATAATCAGAAAATGGGCGTCGAACTTTAAGGTATTTTAATTTCATTGATGTTTCAATACAGAATCGTTTGATGTCGTCGTACTTCCGAATCCCTACTAACGAAATGAAAAGAGGTACAAACGATTCTCTATCGAACCCCGTAGATCATTTTGCGATATAAAAAAATAGCAGATTTCGTTTTAGTGTTATGTTCAAAAATTGAAAAATATCGTATTTTTTAACTCCTTAATATACAAACAATTTTCTATCGAATAGTGTTAATAAAATTAAAATATCTTAAAGTTGTGCGCTGGCCATTTTTTAAATTATTCTGTATTTTTTATTCTTTGAGGTACAAACAATATAAAGTGCAATACAACAAAACAGGTACAAACGGACTATATTAATTTTTTGTATAAATCGGGCGCCATAAATTCGATCTATACTTTAGCCGACATATATACAAACATTCTCTTTAAAAACTGAAGTCAAAAAATGGCAGTTTGAGATAGAGTAAGAAAACTGCTTTGCGTATACTATTATACGTTCTAACTCTAGTTTAGAAGCTAGACTGTTGCCATATTGTATTTCGCGAAGCCATGCATCATCCCTCTTTCAATAATCACAGCGAAAAGATAGCGTATGTTGGTTCTTTAAGTTGTCATTTAAGGCAAGAATGAGAAAGCAATTTAGACGCAAATCAACTTTCTCTTTCAGTCTCAAACTGCCAACTTCTGGCTTCACTTCCGATCTTACAATTAGTGCAAAGTGCGTGGGGTATATCATACCCCGGGTGCCCTTTAAGGATTAAATCAACATTTGTTGAATCATAATTTAAAACATCCAGAATTCCTGCCTTTACTTCTTCTATTGTATTCACAAATTTGACTATATCCCATCTATATGTAAGCTCTGGTTGGCTCAACATTCAACGTTTTCTGCTTCTGTATTGCCTTGTATGAGGTCTGTCCCAAAAGTATTCGATCTCTACCCGTATCGTGAGAAAGAGTTACTTCGGAGTAATGAACAATGTCGCCTTCAAAATAATTTCCTTTTGAAGTGATAACCTTTCAACGGTCCTCATTCACTTCACTTGCATGAAGCAGTCTTGGAAGTCATTTTTTGTCATAACAATATCTCCCAACAGCTTCCTCGTCGCATTTTGTTTTATTTCTTCGATATCGTCAAATCTTTTGTCTTTCAACAGATTTTTCAGTTTAGAAAATAACTAGAAGTCACACGGAGCTATATCTGGCTATCAGGATGCTTTTGACAACTTCAATTTGAAAATCCTTTTCATCTTCGTGAAACAAATTTTGCAATCACGCGACTTATTCGCAGATTTTCAAAATTTGAGAAACAATAGTTTTTCTTCCAAGAGAAGATCCCAAGGTTCTCTTCTCTCGCACAGTCAAACGACGATTTTCATTGATTGCGACTCGTTCCATGATTTCCGTTATTCTCGACGTTGAAAGCTTGCCGAAACGAGGATCACTGTCCACTGAAACACCACCTTTGAACCATCTAAACCACTCTTTTATTTGTGTATTACTCATAGAGTCACCATAAACTTTACAGATCATGCTGATTGTCTCGAAACATGTGTGAACAAGTTTTTGGCAAAATTTAATACAAATTTTCTGCTCCACTCGCTCGGTCCATTGTCAAATGCGATGCTAGTTTTCGACGCTCACACAACTGCATACCGTTACCAACTGAACAGCTGTTAGGTCGCCGCTTGGTAGGGTACTCCTTAAAATCTTCTCTAAATACCACAATAGGATCCAAAGACAAAAATATACACAGAGGCCGGGTACTTTTGGGACAGACCTCGTATTGCATTTTTATTTAAGTATTCCTTTTTATCTACGATGATCTTTCTACGCTTCAATACTGAGTTTCACTCATCCACCACTCCAGATACTCGTCTCGATCTTTTATCCTTTCTATCATTCTACAAATTTCGCGCTGCCTTCACCTATGCTGTCAAACTTTACAATACGCTACTGTCATCTATTAAATCCTTCTTCCCTCTATCCTCTATTTGTGCTTCTAGAATCGTTTCGTCTGCTTTTTCTAAAAAATAATATCAATTATTGTTACTCTTGTGTGATGTCATATGTGAATTCCACTTAATTATATAATCTTGTCCGTGCGTGTGATGTTAGTATATGTGCTTTTGTACATTTGTCACAATGCGTGTTTTGTGTGTCTTTGTGTCTAAAAAGGTCATGTCCTCTATGTAATCTCATATTTGTCTACCTTGTTAATTTACTGGTAGGCTTCGTAACAACAAGTTCTGTTGGTGCTCCATTTGCGTGTACTTCTCGTCTCTCATATTTATGTTTAATTACTTATGGTATTTTTTCGACGTACATTGCAATAAAATTATTATCATTATCATTATTATTATCATTATCATTATCACCATCATTATTATTATTATAGTTGTTGTTGTTGTAAAATAATGTTTGCTTCTAGGATAGGAAAAATATGGGAATGTTTGATCTATGTATATATGTCGTTAACTTTAACTTTCACCAAATATTAAAGGTCAAAAGGTGTAGTAAGCTTTAAATTGTAAGAAATTGATCAATCACAGTTAATGACTCTTCTCACATTTTTAAGGTTATGAAAAAGTAAAACAGTAAGATTATTTCTTACTTCACATATTGTAGACAAGTCTTTACGCCAAGCTTATGTTTTTTTATACATTTGTGTTATTTGTTTTAGGATTATGATGGTCAAGCTAGGGCAGAGAAATTATCGCGGGTCATAATAACGTTATTTGGGGTAAGCAACAATTATATCTTGAAATTTTTTAAATATTCAGTGATAAATTTTTTTGCAATACAGAAAATGTGTATTCTTACAGGCGGTTGGCTTAATCTGGGGATACGTTATTCAACAATTCTCGCAGACAATCTATATTTTGGGCGCTGGGTTCGTTATGGCGGCATTAATCACTGTACCTCCGTGGCCTATGTACCGCCGCAAACCATTGGACTGGCAGAAACCACAATCTGAAGTTACTACAAAACTTAAAAAAAAGAAATAATTGCCGAATATTTATAATATTTAAAACAAAATCTAATATAATAAAATATCATGCAATCTTTAATTATACAAATTTGATTGCTGATAAGATGCAAATAATACACTGAGTATTTGTTTTCATGTTATTATGGATGCACTCATGGAGCGCATTATCAGCACTAACATTCTATTTTTACTTATTAAATATACAACAAGGATAGAATGACACGTTAGCACTAATCAATGCTAATAACGCGTTCTCCAAACATGCTCTATGGGAAAAATGTTCTCAAAGACTGCAAGTATATATCGGAATAAGTGAATGTGCAGGACTTTAGATTTCTTTTTTTGTAAAATATGTGTATGCTTTAATGTCTGTAGATTGTATAAATGCAAATTACAAATAAAATAATGTTGTATGTAAAATATATTTGAACTTGGGTAATAACTTCATAAATAGTGATAAATCAAAAAGATTTTAAAAGCAAAGTGATAAGATTTTTTTGCCAATTCGAATAATTTTTAGAGGAATAAAATAGACTAAAACTTTTACTGGTTAATTATATAGTGAATATGACTTAATTTATTTCTTACATTATAACGATACTATATAACTATAAAAATTTATCTCTAAAAAAAGGTGTAAAAAAAGGTGCTAAGTACGGAACATTGTTACATGCTACGTGAAAAATATCATATATAAAAATTTTTTGAAAAGTATATTGTATACTTTAAACTTTGAATAAAAGCTATTATACATTCCACCTACAAAAAATATATCAGAAAATGGCATCAAATAGAAATAAATCTTTGGAAAAATTGTGTGCGCATGTGTGTGTACGCGCGCGCACATTAGGTACAATATGCGCACATACCACCTTGATCAAAAAGTTCCCGGAATTACCACCAAGTGATGCTCTGAGTCAGCTGATTTGAGTTCTGTTTTTTTTTTTGTTAGATTGCCACATCTATCATTGACATTCCCACCAAATTTTATCGCCATAGCTTTGTAAAACAACATTTGTAAAAGTTACGCTGTCTTGAGTACATCTACCTCTGCACGTGTTTTCGATTTTTTCAGTTTTAAAAGTGGAGTTGAATTTGCAACAACGAGTTTGTATTAAATTTTGCGTTAAAAATGGATTCAATGGTGTGAAAACCTTGGAAATGTTGGGAAACTGTTTCGGCAATGATAGTCTAAAGAAAACAGCCGTTTACGAGTGGCATGAACGCTTCAGAAGTGATCGTGAGTCCGTCGAGAATGACGAACGCAGTGGCAGGCTGTCGACATCGAAAACACGATTACAACGGTATTGTACATCACGAATTTTTACCAAAAGGTCAGACAATTAATAAGGACTATTATTTGGGCGTTATGAGACATTTGCGTGAAGCAATTCGCCAAAAAAGAAAAGATTTGTGGGGAAACAACTTATGGATTTTGCACCATGATAACGCACCGTCGCACAGTGCCATCATTATCCGTGAATTTTTTACCAAGAACGAAACGAATACTATCCAACAACTATCCCAGATAGCACAGAGAATTCGAAAAGAATTCTTTTTTGGTCCCCGATTTACAAAATGAATTCTTTTTCCATCCCATTTCTGTTCTAAAAATATTTTCAGCATTCCCAAAGACTTCACTTTGTGAGTTCTTTTTTAGATTCAAAAAAGATTCCTTTTCGAGTCCATAAGAATTTGCAATGAAAAGGAATTCTTTTTTAGTTCATTTCGAACAGATTACGCGAATTCGAAAAGCACTCAAGAAAGTGAATTCTTTTTGAAATCAAAAGGATTAGTTATGCTATCTGAGATCGAATTCACCTGATATGGCGATTTTTTTCTGTTTGATCGAGTAAAAAAATCACTACGGGGAACGCGTTTTAACAGCCGAAAGGAGGTAATGGAAAATCGAAGACGGTTCTGATGGCTATACCGAAAATAGAGTTCCAGAAATGTTTCGAGAGCTGGATCAAGCGCTGGCATAAGTGCGTTGCAGTCGATGGGGAGTACTTTGAAGGGGACAATATCACTTTTGATGAATAAACTTGTATTTTGAATTTTCTGAATGAATTCCGGGAACTTTTTGATCAAGGTGGTATATATATATTATATATCTATATATATATATATATATGTATATTGGATTAATGCAAAAGTAACAGAAATTTTTATAAACTGTTTTTAAAATTGCGAAAATGTATTTAATATTTTTTAAATTGCAATAAATGTATGTTGTAGGAGACAGTTAAAATTATTGTGCTCACATTTCGTTTTTATTTACTTAGTAATACTGAAGTAACAATGGCGTCCGAAAAGTGTGCTTAACAAAAGTTCTCCCATTACTTTTGCATCAATTTACTATGTTCAATAAGGCCAAATATATTTATCTTCACTGATCTCTATATAATACTGGATAGAGTATTCAATACGGTTTGTTACGAGAACCAAACAGTTATCTTTGATAAAAGAAATAAAATATACAAGTATAATGGTGTTACTGTTAAGGCCTTTCATACTTCTAGATATTATAATTAGAAGAAATAAATCTTTTTAAAGTTTACTCACGCAATCACTATCGAGAAAGTTGTGACGATGATGTGCGTGTGGTAGCCACCTATTGACAGTGCGAGTAAGCCCTTGTGGTATCACTGGACAAATCTGAAGTTGTCCAAATGTGTCAAGTCGCTACTGTCACTCTGTTTCAGGTTTCAGACGATATCATGTGACTATTGATCAATAGTGATCATGGACCGGTATTCATAGGCTGGTCTTATAATTAAGACCGTTTTAAGTTTATTTTCAAATACTCCGTAGCCAATGAATTGATTCGTACAGCATCTAAAGATAAACTTAAGACGATTTTAAATATAAAATCAGAAGCACACAAAAAAACTTAAGCAGTAGAACTTAAGCGAATCGACTAATCACGGTCAAGCAGTATTGACCGCTATATGATTTCGTACATGTAGATGTAAATAGCGATAGTGGGGGTAGTGCCGCGTGACTGACCAAACGTGCGGACAATGTACATGTGAGATAGCTAATAGAGACCCTTTAATAAGAGTCTGGCCAACACCATATATCATCAATATCTCGATTTGAAGCATCGTGATTGGTCCGCAATTTTTTCTCTAATTACGTGATCGTCGAACAGTGCAATTGAGTTTTTACACTGAGCTAAATATTAAAGTAAAATATTTAAAAAATAAGAACAATATTCTTAAGAAAAACATTCTTAAGAGATATATTTCTAAAAAAGAATTCTAAAAATAAAAATAGCAAATAGATATGCCGTTTATAGAATGAGAATAGCAAATGCAAAAAGAACTGTAAAACGTAAGAATTATGACAGTAAATCAATGGCGATGCACAGTATAACAAAATAAAACAAATTGTTAAATTGTATTTATTTAATTTTTTCCTTCATCATTGAATGGTTAAATTTTTACTTAGCATTTGTCTTTCGTTACCATTTACATGTTATACATCGTACACATTACACATTAAAAAATAATTTCATTAACAAAAATATAAAAATGCAATTATAATTGAAATTTGCACGATTAATATTCAAATATTATTCGAATCGATGTTTCATCAGTGTTTCTGAGGTTAGTAATGTCTCGATTTTCATGATCATACGCTTGCGCTTAAGTTATCCCCACTTAGATTAGAGAAAAAATGGCGGACCAATCAAAACCACATTTCTGATGGCCAGACTCTTATTAAAGGGTCTCTAATGGCTAAGGAAACCGAAGTGACGTCTCTCGCAGATTTTGACACTGGGTGTGATCCATTAGTCGCAAATTCTTTGAAGTACCGTATAGACCAATCATGGCTTTCCTTCGGACGCTTCAAAGCGTTTGCAACGTCTAAAGGTGCAATTTCACGTAGCGTCAAAACGCTAGCGGCTCTCCCCACTTTGGCGCCCTTAAGGCGCCTGCAGACCAGAGCGGTGAAGCGGCGAGCGGCGGAGCGGTATCCAATGAGCGTACAGCTTTTTAGAAAAAGCTGTACGCTCATTGGATACCGCTCCGCCGCTCGCCGCTTCACCGCTCTGGTCTGCAGGCGCCTTTAGTCGACGCGTCGTTTTGCCGCTTGAAGTTCGGAGAGGCTCAACTCGAGCGAAAAATAGACGTGTTTGAATCGTTTCAGTTGTATCAACAATTTCAAAAAATGAGTTCCAACGACTACGACAGTGAACATTGGAACGAGATTTGTATAATTTGTTATTAATATTATTATTAATATTAATTATCTAATTGATTGTATATTGGCCTAATGCCTGAAAGGACTAACAGTGACATGTCTTTGTACATAACCTCTATTTAACCTTTTTTTTAATGTTTGAACTGATACATCGTTCTTGGAATTGCAAAGCTTGGAATTAATATTATATTTTATATTTTATGTTTTATGTTTTTGTTTTATTTTATGTTTTTTTTATGTTTTATTTTTTATATTTTATGTTTCTTCCTGTACGGTTTCTTTTTATTTTCTTGCAATTTTCACATAATTGCACACAACACCAATATTCGTCGTTTCTTAATTTCTTTAGCTATTACTGACGGCAATGTATTTTGTAAGGTTGACGATAAAATACTGTTCGGACAGTTTAAACGCACTTTGACACGCATCCTTATTGTCAGTTTTATACGCGAATTAAATCTATAGAAAAAATTTAAAAAATACAGAAAATACAAATCCACAGCGACCAGCGATTTGTCGCTCCATGAAAAAGTAGCGGGAGTTTAGCGGCTGGCGTTTTGTCGACAGCTCTTTTTCTCCTTACTATTGAGGGGAAATGTATCACAGAGTGGGGAGAGCCGCTAGCGTTTTGACGCTACGTGAAATTGCACCTTAATGGATCGCACCCACTAACTCATGGAACCACTTTTGGTTATAGTCCTATAATAAGAGAAGCGCGATCTTGTTCCTACTTCTTGATTTGTCGATTGTAATCGCCATGTTAGGCCTGCAAGGTCCACGTAACCTATGTGTTGTTTATATACAATGTAAATAAATGCACATTTGTAATCACGGTAAGTAGAAATGTTTTTTCTCTGTTAAATAACAGCAGGAGACTTCATACTGATATTGTGAGATCCTTATTTGTGCTCAATAGTACACATATATGCAACTAATATATATGCTATATATGCTATATAAAAGGTTTACCAATAAGGACGATATGAACCCCAATATCGAATCGACGTCGATTCGACGTCTATGCGTCGATGAATGGTCGATGGTCGAATACTTGTCGATATTTTTGTCATTTTTCTGATAGAAAAAAATCACATATTTATTGCGAAAAATATTAATTACCCCAGCCAGGGATAATATATCTTTATCTTCTATATCTTATATAGATATAAGTTATATCTTTATATATATCTTATAAAATTTACTGAAAGACAATAAAAATAATCTTATATATATTTAATATTATAATATTCACAATTGCTCAATTAATATAAAAAGAATTTTTATTATAATGAAGTAAAAAAATGACAAAAATATCGACAAGTATTAGACTATTCATCGATGCATAGACGTCAAATCGGTGTCGATTCGACATTGGTGTTCTCACTGGAATAAGACTCTACTTTTGGTCATGTTTTTTCAACAAACGCCCATAAGAGTCTTCTTGGGTGCTTTCCAGTAAGCCGCAGTGTAACACAGTGTCCACTAGTGTGAGTGAGACACACTCAGTATATCTAGTGAGATGGGACACATACCCCTGTGGACACTGTGGACACATACCCCTTATCTCTATCCTCCATGAGAACAGGAAACAGAATTCCGACGAATTGAAATTTTATTCCCTGTTGTCTGTTTCCTGTTGTTGCCGACCAATCAGATTTGAGTCTCTAAGTGAAAAAAGCTGCGTAAATTCTGTAGACCGCTTTTGCAAAACGTCTTTTCAGGTTATATTCAGTATTTATTGTTGAATGTGCAGCTTCTGATCGATCATGGCAGTCTTCCACGCGCGGAATTCCGCGCTGTTCCGCGTACATGGAGTCTTAACAATACTCACTGCCAATTTCCGGCTTCACCTCCTCCCCTTCGTCTGTAAACTATGCGAATACTTGGTCTAGTAATATATATTATGTCATTGCAGTGCCTCGTGACTTTATGGTGAGCAAAAGTATGCTCCCCAGATAGCACAGAGAATTCGAAAAGAATTTTTTGGTCCCCGATTTACAAAATGAATTCTTTTTCCATCCCATTTCTGTTCTAAAAGTATTTTCAGCATTCCAAAAGACTTCACTTTTATGTCACCATTTGTGAGTTCTTTTTTAGATTCAAAAAGGATTCCTTTTCGAGTCCATAAGAATTCGCAATGAAAAGAAATTCTTTTTTAGTTCATTTCGAACAGATTACGCGAATTCGAAAAGAACTCAAGAAAGTGAATTCTTTTTGAAATCAAAAGGATCAGGGGCCGTATTCTTGAAATTTTTGCGTATATGTAGATTTTATTGCGCAGCTATTTTACGGTATGATTAAACCTGGGGCCATATTCTTGAAATAATTGCGTATGCGTAAGTTTTACTGCGCAGGTTTAATCATACCGTAAAATAGCTGCGCAATAAAATCTACATATACGCAAAAATTTCAAGAATACGGCCCCTGCGCAGTAAAACTTACGCATACGCAATTATTTCAAGAATATGGCCCCTGGAGATCTGATTGGTCAAGATAAATCGTAAACGCAAACGCAAACGCAATCGCCAATCGCTAGTGTGATTTGGGCATTACATAAACAGCCAATCAGAGCTTTGCCTCAGTATACGACATTTTCTGCAAAGCTCTGATTGGCTGCTTCTATGACGCACTTTCTATTCCGTACTTCTATTCCACACCATGTGATTTCAGCCTAAGACCGAATCGAGCAACGTGATTGGTCGAAACCTTTACGACTATTGTTACGAAAAGTGTGTGCAATTACAGCTTTAGATACGATAAAAAGAATAAAAAAGAAAGAGTGAGGGAGATAGAATAAGGAAGTGAAAAACACCGCGGGCTTTATCGATATACATCAGGGTATCGATCATATAATTTTTCATATGAAAAGTTTCACGTGAACTCAACGATTTCAATCAATGGAATTAGACTCATTGGGCAACTCATTAGGTTTGTTCGCGTCACTTGCCCCAACATGCTTCTACTCGCTCCAATACGCTCCAAACTATAGTATTACGTCACGTATACTATAGATTGGAGCGTATTGGAGTGAGTAGGAGCATATTGGGGTCTTGCGACGCGAACAAACCCATTGATTTTATTGGTTGAAATCGTTGTGTTCACGTGAAACTTTTCACGTGAAAAATTACATGATCGATACCCAGTGGCGGGTATACACAATGTCGAATTTAGATCGCGAAATAATTCAAGATAGAGTCATTAGAGCACCCATACACGAGCGAACTGATGAATGAAGCAATAAAAAAAACACACGAAAAGAAGGAAAGAAACGCATTTATTTTCTCGTCAAGTTCTCGTTGTTTTTCATGAAAAAGCGCGACACCGCGCTTTGGCGTAACGCGGATGTGTGCGTACGAGCTTAAAGAAAAACCGCTAAGCGAGTTGTGTTGTTATAATTGCATTGCCAACTAAAGATAAAAACATATATGTATTTTATAATATATATATATTTCTATTATTATATATATATATATAATATATATATATATATTTCTATAACAAGATTTCGTGGAATGAAGATAAGATAGCGGTCTCTTTGTGTAAACTGGCACTCGTTTCAACAAGTTACAGACGTGACTGTGATCTGCGCGAGTGTAGCAACTACAATTTAACAAATCTGCGACCTGCGCTGCGTTAGGCCAATAATTAAGAGAAACGCCACAAATTCGCAAATTGCGTCACTTACTGTGAAAAAGCGCGATACGAATCGCAGAGAACGCGGAAACGAAGTGCCCGGTAAGTGATGACGAAACGGTTGATCTGACGCGATTGGCACCGCGACTGGTTCCTTTCACCCGCGATTGGTTGGTCTTACGTAAAGTACGAATTACTCGCAAGTTATCCATCGGTTGTTTGTGTATGAACAATGCTCGCCTCTCGCGCGTACACGAACACATGTAGACGCACACGGAATCGTTGACAGCAGCTCGCTCTTGTCAGTCTTGTCACAGTCGTCACGTCACCTTGCTCGAATTCGGCGCGCGCATTTGCGTTCACTTCTCTCTCTCCTTTTTTAACAGGTAAATACATCCCTTTTAGACACGAAATGGAGAAGACAGATCGCGAACGTGGTCTCGGATTTATTTGAATTTATCTCGTCGCAAAGGAGACTCGCATCCTGTCTCATCCTCATCCGCGAAAAAACTCGAGGAGTTGCGAAAAAAGCGAAACGCATTCCCGCTGTTTTTCAAGGGAGTCTCCTTTCGAATCGCTTCTCACCTTTGATGCGCGCCTCTCCGATCCGCAACAATATGTTGTCACCCGACTCAGAGTTACACAATTCGCTCTCCTGTAGAGATTTGCTTATATCGCGACATGTGTAGGATACCAGGTGATAGGGTTGCATTCGTGATAGTGTATGCGTTCACTTTTTATGTTTCCAACAGGGAGTAAGTTATTTTTTTCCTCTACGTGTGTTCCCATTCGACTTCTCGAGGAATAAAGCTGATTGAAAACAGTACGATCGTGTTACGTTAAATGAGGCAATTAATCGAGTCATGAGTTCAGCTGATGAAATTCTTATCACTCGTTAGCTGCTCAAGGATGCAATGAATACTATCTCTGTGTTGTTGCAGATTATGAAGATGGGACGGAGCGTTTGAGGATAGGATCTTGTCTGAGCAAAATTCCAAGTGCTACAGTGATGTACATGCGAGTGCTAGCAGTCTATGGAAAAAGATTTGGATTTAAATACTGGAAGATGTCTGATGCGTGTATACAGGAGCGATAGATAATCAGACCAACTGCTATAGGAAAGTACACGGAGGAGACTGTTAAATTGATTGGAGTGTACCATTGCTGGATACTATGTCGGGCACTGGACAAACCATCACTCATCTGCCGGAGAAGGAGCACGGGCCTGTCCTGACTGTAGATTACTCTAGCATCAGAGGCAAGGTAACATCAGGATGCTTAATCTCAGGTGTATCTTCTAAATTTTTTCTTAATAATTTACAGTATCTTGTAAGAATGTAGATTACTGCGAATTTTAGAATGTCTTGGTCAGTCCAACTGAGGATCAGTACGAACTGTTGCTGAGGAGACTGAGAGAAAGGATTCAGGACGGAGGCAGCGAGACGATCTTTGACATTGGTATCGCTGAAGGTTAGTACTAAAGGTTTTAAAAAAAGCACGATCACTTGTTACATTAATTGGCAGTCATTGAATTAAACTATGTGGTGTTTTCTTAGATGGATCTGAGGATGGATTGAAGGAAGATGAGTACGAAGCATCAGTTGCTACTCTACAGTCTCTTGCGGCGACATTGGAGGCAGACTGCGTGCTTCTACGTCAGAGTAAAGTAGATCACGGTCTAACGGGACAGTATCTAGTGAGAAGACGTTTAGATCGACAAGATTTCTTAGAAATCAGGTTTGCATTTAATAATGTAGTTTCTGGATTACTACTCAATAGTTTGTAGCTGTAAAGGCCATCACACACAAACCTTCCGTAATCCGTAAGGAAATTGGAATACTCAATGCTGAATTGGTCAATTTTCTTACACTAAGGTTTGTGTGTGATGGCCTTAAGATGAATTATGTTGTAAAATAATTATTTATAGAGTTGCTGTGGTCGGTAATGTAGATGCTGGTAAATCGACCTTATTAGGAGTACTGACTCACGGTGAACTTGATAATGGACGAGGATTGGCGCGTCAGAAATTATTCCGTCACAAACACGAGGCTGAAACAGGACGGACTAGCTCTGTTGGAAATGATATACTTGGATTCGATAGCGTCGGTGAGTATTGACTTTTGGATGCACACTTTATGTGAATTATATTAAATATTATTCATCTACTATAGTGTCAATATATATTCGCAGGTAACGTAGTTAATAAGCCTGAACACGGGTCATTAGATTGGGTGAAGATATGTGAAAAATCCTCCAAAGTAATTACATTTATCGATCTCGCTGGTCACGAGAGATATTTAAAGACGACTGTTTTTGGAATGACAGGACATGCCCCAGATTTCGGTAAAAATCCATTATTACTGTAATTATAATAAAAGCGAGTCTGGAAGCGAGTCATAGTTACTTAAAGTATTTCCTTTGTTCGCGATATTATTTGCATTTCAAAAGATGCAAATGTTATTCCAGGAATGCTAATGATCGGAGCAAACGCCGGCATTGTAGGAATGACTAAAGAACATTTGGGACTTGCCTTAGCACTGTCCGTACCAGTATTCGTTGTCGTAACGAAAATCGATATGTGTCCGCCGAATGTTCTGCAAGAAAATTTAAAGCTGTTGATAAGGATACTAAAATCTCCCGGTTGCAGGAAGGTTCCAGTTACAGTGAAGACTCCTGATGACGTAGTAGTTAGCGCTACTAATTTTGTCTCAGAACGGTTAGTTCAATGTATCAGAATTCTATGCGAAAAAAGGAAAAAAAAGTAAATCTCGTGTACTAGAATGACCCATAAAATATTCCGATATTTGTTTTATGCAGGTTGTGTCCAATATTTCAAGTGTCTAACGTGTCTGGCGAAAATCTAAATCTTCTTAAGATGTTTCTCAACTTATTGACTGCGAGAATTACTAGTCATGATGATGAACCTGCTGAATTTCAAATAGACGATACATATTCCGTACCAGTACGTACACCCATATAAATATAGCATAAATCTTTTTTTTTTGTAATATATGACAAGAATATTATAAGAATTGAAAATTACAGGGAGTCGGTACAGTAGTGTCTGGTACAACTTTAAAGGGTATCATAAAGTTAAATGACACGTTGCTATTAGGACCTGATCCATTGGGTCGTTTTATACCTATAACTGTTAAAAGTATCCATCGAAAAAGGATGCCGGTTCGCGAAGTGAGAGGTGGACAGACGGCTAGTTTTGCCCTGAAAAAAATTAAACGATCACACATTCGCAAGGGTATGGTAATGGTTGCACCTGCGCTTAATCCACAGGCCTGTTGGGAATTTGAAGGTGAAATTTTGGTGCTACATCATCCTACAACAATTAGTTCTCGTTATCAAGCAATGGGTAATTATCGTTTTTTGGACGATTATTGTATTTATATTCTCTCATCGTATAAGTCATTCCCAAATTATTGCAGTACATTGCGGCAGTATAAGGCAAACTGCTTCTATATTGTCAATGTCCCAGGATTGTCTGAGAACAGGCGACAAAGCCTTAGTACATTTTAGATTTATCAAACATCCTGAGTATATAAAACCTGGACAGAGAATGGTCTTCAGAGAAGGTCGTACTAAAGCAGTAGGAAATGTAGTGAAACTTATACCACATTCGAATAGTATAATTACACAGACGTCCAGAATCAATAAACCGAATAAAACATCGCAGAGTCGGCAGAACGCGAATATACAGGTATCTATACGATACTTAATATAATAAAATTAAAATGATCATTGTCTTTAATACTTTATTTATCATTTTTTAAATTAAATATCATAACTAAACTTCGTAAAAATGTTTACTAAATTAGTTTTATAAAAATATGACAACGAATAATTATTCTTTAGACATTGGAAATAACAGAAACTGATTCGATGATTGAAGCACAGACAGCTAAACAAGAGAATATGCCGCAGAAATCTGGGCCGAATCAGAATAAGAAAGGTAGAGGTCGAAAAGGAGGACGATCTCATAATACTATTAATGGTGTTCAGCCTTTAACAGAACAGAATCCTCCTGCAAAAGTGTAAGATTCATCAGTGTACAAAGAACACATAATAATGTTCTTATAACTTTCTGCTACATATGAGTTTCTCAAAATGTGATCTACAACATGAGATATAAAATTATTCTTTAACGTATTCTTTAACAATTTTTTTTCTCCTGATATAAAAAACTATACTCTATAAATTTATTAGAACACAAATTATTGCAGTACAATTTTTCACATCCCGACTATCTTATCAAAAAACATATTCTTTTAACAACATGATAAAATATAAATTGGTACTTATAAATTGTATTATTTTTGTAAATATTCTTTTAACATGATAAGATATAAATTGGTATTTATAAATTATATTATTTTTGTAAAAGGTGTATTTTAAGCCAATGTCATACATAAATAAAATTCAATATCAGAAAATACACATGTCACACGTCTACATTTCTACAATATATTCATATAATGTATATGGATACATATACATTTGTACAAGGTTGTACAAGATTGCACGAACCCCTTTTATTAGCACTTCTAAAATTTAAAGATAAAATATGGTCAATGTGTATATCGTAATAATCTATCTTGTATAATAATTCTATAAAGAGAATATCATATTTACTTTGTTCAATCTTGTAACACATTTTGCAATTTCAAGCAGAGATGTATCATACTATATTCAAATATAAAAAAGAAAATTTTCCATTGTATCAACCATATCTATTTTCCAAATCATTTACATGCTGTTAATTTTGAAAAGAAAATACATTTCTTTCACAAAAAATACATTTCAAGGAAGTCACAATTTCTATATAATTGAGGATAACCAAACACTTATTTACTATAAATTGTACATGTTGCTAAAATATTGTGATCAGAGATATATTAAATAAATGAAAATCTTGTTTTACTGCATAGAGAATTTTACATGCTTCATTATTCTTCATAGCAATACTTAAAATGAAATCACTTATGAATTTTCATCGCTTTATAATCTAAATACAGAAACATATGTAAGATTTGGCAAATAAATTATTAAAATATAATCTACAAATATTGCAGGCTATTTCTTAACTTTTTATTTCTTAAACTTATTTTTTTCTTCTTCTAATTGTCTCTTTAATTGGTCTGCGATGTCCTTCAGTTGTTTAATAAAATCTCGTGGACTAGAGATAGGGCGACGCGCTCCGTTAATCATACCTGCTCTAATTAATATGTAAACCACAAATTGTGCGGTTTGTCTTATTGGTTTAGATTCTGCTAACCTATTAATTAAGTTTTCATTATTTAAGTACCGGAACATTAGGTACCGGAAAAGAGCTCTTAGAGGCATCCTCAAAAATTATCTGTCTGTATATCTTCACAGTCACATGTACGTTACACTTTCGGTATTTCAAATGTGCACGTATTACGATATTTCAATAGAAGTTCACGTTTCAGTCTCAATTGCTTGCGTAAAGTCTCGAGCTTTTGTAACTGTTCTTCCTTGCTATATTCTATTCCAGGTAATCTCTTAATCTGTAAAAAAAGTACAACAGTGTTATATTAAATATATCTGCATAGGAGAATGATGAGATTTTATAATATTTTACCTGTGATCTTGCAGAATCTAGCTTCTTTTGCAATTCTAAGATCTTGTGGCTGGTATCTTGCGACTCCTTTGCTTTTTGTGAAGTGTCATGCGGATCTTTCTCAACGCTAAAAACCATAGTTAATCATCTTATGTCAATACATAAAAAATATAAATATTCTTATATCCACATTTAATTAACAATCTATGTATTTCTATCCATTACGTGTAATTATACAGAGCATTTCTGAAAATTGAGCTTGAATAAATTTTGCAAAATTTTCAGTACAGTTCCTAAAAATCCTACTGTCATACTTAAAGAGTAAATATCATCATAGTAAAACAAGTGTTTACAGATTTAGATTTATGTAATATCACATTAATAAATTATACTGATAATGTTCGATCAAATTTCTCAGATACAGCCTGTTCCGTGACTTTAAAATCACTCTCATAAATTTTTATAATCACATTTCTGAGCATATAATTAAGATATATACACTCTATGAACGAAATTAATACAGAAAACTGAATCGTCACCAGATAATATATTTACGTTTGCCCTTTCCTTTTCAAGCAATGTCTTAATTATAGCCGCTTGTGCAACCATCGTTATGTATTTTGCATTTATTTTTTGCAAGCATGATTGTTTCCACATCGTAAATAAATGGAATACAAAGAAGGAACGTAGCTAAATATCTTAACTAGAGAGATTTCCTAAAGAGAGAGAGAGAGAGAGAGATAAAGGAAGAGAAAAAAGAAACTTCTTTGTGATCCTTTATAAGAGTTTAAGAAAATTTTAATTTTTTCCCCAAGTTAGGTTATGTGACAACATAACCTCAGACGTCGACTCAACCGCGCGTGAGAATCAAGAGTGATCGTTGGAAATACGTACCTGCGAATAATCTCGTAAATAAGCGGCAATATTTCTATGTCTAGATCGTCAACGGTGAATTGTGTTCTTAGCGAGACGTCCTCCGGCAGTTCCACCGTCTCCATTATGTCGAGAACATAAACATGAATTCTGTTCTTTGTAGCTAAACTGCCTGCACTAGTTCAGAGTTTATCTTTGTTCTTCCAATATAAGGAAAGAGAGATAAAATCTGAACTGGTGCAGCTGTTTCGTCTAAAAGGAACTGATCTCATGATAAAAGATAAGGGTGTTGCAGTTACAAGCTACAAATATTTCGGAATATTCTTCTTTTCCTTCCTTTCAATAAAAATAGAAAAAGAAGAGAAACGCTTCGGAATATTTGTAACGGCTTGACGAAGGTCTGTTTGTAGCTGCACCACGTTATACTTTCTGCACCTAAAATTCAAATAGGCCCGCGATTCAACGTTGGAGGAAGAAAGAGGGACGGTAAAAAACTGCAAAAAAATTCAGCACAAAAATCTGACAAGCTCAGTTAAAAATTTATTCATCGTACCATGTGACACTTTCTCTTTCTTTCTAACATCTTATTTGAGGAAAATTTTACTCAATACTCTATAGCTCACGTCACATATACTATAGAAATTGAGTAAAATTTTCCTCAAATAAAACGTTTTGGAATGCAACCTAAATAGAATATATTTGATCGGATGTCGGAGGGAAGATAAGCGGTACAGAGAATTTGTTTCTTGGGGATTTACTGGCAGTGACATTTCTCTAGGGATTTTTTAACGAGAATTATGAACCCGAAATGTTTCGTCACTACGTTCACGCTGTTTGGCACGCAGCCGCGGTTTGTGCTTCTGCTTCGATGTATCCGAGACGAGTTTTCTCTCCATGGAGATGGAGTAACTGCAAATAAATTGACAAGAAGAGAGTCCGTGAGTTGTATGCGAACAGCGTACGTGCAGGAGGACTAATCTAGTCGGGAAATCTAGCGAAATAGCGAACAATAAGATGGACGAAGCTAAATTTCTGAAGAGGTGAGGACAGGCTGTCGCCTCTATATCTGTCAAACGATCTGTCAATCGTCTATCAAATATGATTCTTTCATGAAAAATGTATCGTAATGCGATTAAAACGTTCAGTACACGATAATTTCGCCTGAATATCTCGTCGTAAATATCTGGAATTGAATTATAATGTGATAAATTTATGTAATTATATATCATTTCATATTGAAGGAAAGTAAGATCCGGAACGTTGGATGTTCACCCGACGGAGAAGGCTCTGGTGGTAAATTACGATGTTGAGGCGTTGATATTGGGGGAACTGGGAGATCCTATGCTCGGCGATCGCAAGGCATGTTTTTTTCTAACTTATGTAAAGAGATAATTGATTCACAATTGACTCAACAAACTTTAACTAACAGTAACATAACATTAATGTTATAATTTTCCACTCAACAATGTAACTGTGATATAACACGTGTTATATTACATTTATTGTTGAGTGGGAAATTATAACATTGATGTTGTATATACTGTTAATTGGTATTTACTGCAAAGCTGTTGGTACATTTATTCTTGAATACAGGAATGTCAGAAGATAATCAGGCTGAAGAGTTTGAACGCGGACACGAATGTTTCTCTCTTGGCTAAGGAGGTGATGGAAAAGTGTTCTTTGATACATGAATCCAAACTACGTGAAGTTGAGCAGTTGATCTACTATCTACAAAATCGTCGGACAAATGACATTAGTGCAGGTAACGTAATTTATATTTACAGGCTTCTAGAAGATTACTTAAACTTTTAATTTTTATTATATATTTATTATATAGGTAGCGGTAATAATTCTCAGCCACCAAGACCAGCATCATCAAATTCAGTGATGACAGAGAACAGCGAAGTTGAACGTGCAGTTATTAGTAATGTCGACAGTTATATCGAATTATTGTATGAGGAAATACCGGGAAAAATTAAAGGCTCATCGTTAATCTTACAATTAGCGAGGGTACCTGATAATCTTTTGGAATTGACAAAAAATGGTAATTCTTGCATTATATGTAAATATTACCTATAAATCATAATAATATAATAATAAATTCTAATAATAATAGTAATTTCTGAATGATAATTTTAATTTGATTCATAATGGCGAGAATATTATATCATTGAAAATATTTCATTAGTTATAATAATGTTATAATGAAAACAATTTTTTTGTTTCCACATAGAATCATTATTGAGTGCATTAGCTCGAGTCCTAAGAGAAGATTGGCGGCGCAGCATAGAACTGTCTACAAACATTATTTATATTTTCTTTTGCTTCTCAACGTACAGTCAGTTTCATAATATCGTGCTCGAATACAGAGTAAGTTGTGAACCGTTGAAGTTTAGAAGATCATACTTTTGGAACTACATTTGTATTTCTTCCTCTATATATACAGATCGGATCTCTTTGTATGGATATAATCGATTTCGAATTACGTCGCTATGACCAGTGGAAGGAAGATATGGAGAAACGTCGAAAACAATTTGAGAACACCACTGGTTTAACGTTTTTCCCGGTAGGCAATAATGACTGTGATAGAAAGATCAGGATTATCGACGATATTTGGAATATGGAGGGTCCATTAGATTATGAGGTCAAGAGACGATCTGCGGAAGTACCTGTAACTGTATCCGAGAGTGATATAAAGAAGCTGAAAGAAGAACTTGAGAAAAGCCGCAAGAAGTTCAAGAGTTTAACTAAGAAACAGGAGCAACTGCTCCGAGTTGCGTTTTATTTACTCTTAAATATTGCCGAAAATGCTATGGAAGTCGAAAGAAAAATGCGTAAAAAGAATGTCATCGGTATGCTGATTAAAACGTTAGATAGGACGAATACTGATCTATTAATCCTGGTTGTCACATTTTTGAAGAAACTATCGATCTTTCGCGAGAACAAAGATCTTATGGTAATATTAAATGATATTTTTTTATAAATATATATGTTATATAATAACATAAATTTTACATACATCAACATTTACAGGCAGAAGAAAATATTATAGACAAATTACCAAGGCTTTTACAAAACAATAACACCGATCTTGTGTTAAGTACTTTAAAATTGTTATTTAATCTCTCTTTCGATGCTAAATTGAGAGCGAGAATGATTAGAGTTGGTATGTTACCAAAATGGATAAAATTGCTTAGCCAAGGTAAGATTTGTTTTTAAAATATAAATAAAAAGATGTATATAATTTCTTTTTTAATATGAGAAGTAATATGTAATGTAATATGTAATAAATAATATGTAATGTAAACTAAAACACATAATATCTAATATATGTGTCGTCAATATAATGTTTACAGCTGACATAAAAAATAAGGGTACGATTGTGGGACTACTCTATCATGCCAGTATGGATGACAAAGTAAAAGCAATGTTCACAAATACAGATTGCATTCCTATGGTATATAAAAATTTATGAAGTTTTGATATAAACTTAATAAGAGAGTTTAAAATTTACTTTATTTGTTACGTTTAGATAATAAATATGATATTAAATTCCGAGGACGAACATGTAAGATCTGAATTAATAGCGCTTGGCATAAATTTGGCTATTAACAATAAAAATGCACAACTGATGGTTGAAAACAATCATTTGCAAGGTCTCATAAAAATCGCATTCAGAAATCAAGACGCCCTCGTGATGAAGATGATTAGAAATATTTCCCAACATGATTCAACGAAAGAAAACTTTGTTGTAAGTTAAAATATTAAACTTCAAGATTAATAAATGTTGTAATTTGCTCATATGTATATATAGGAATTTGTCGGTGATTTTGCTATGGCCTTGACTCAGTCTGATTCTCAAGATTTTGTATTGGAAGTAATTGGTGTATTAGGCAATTTAGAATTGCCTGATTTGGACTACTCTCAAATTATTCAACGCTGTAATCTTATACCATGGATACGCAATAATCTAGTTCCAGGTATGATTTTTTCTTTTTTATCTCACATTGCTCTTTTTTGTATTTAATAAATAGAATTGAGATAATATCAAATCTTGCTCTTATTTTATTATGTTGTCTTTTATATTTGCAGGTAAGGCACAAGATGATATAGTTCTTGAAATTGTCATATTTCTGGGTACTGCAGCTTACGACGAAGATTGTGCTCGTTTGTTATGTAAGGCTGATATACTTCTTTCTCTTATCGAATTACTTAAAGGTATGTATGTGTAAAAAAACAAACTTGCACAAAAACCACACATATTTTCACATACAAGGAAGACAAGCCACCATTTTCAATATGTAATTCATTACAGCCAAGCAAGAGGATGATGAAATGGTTTTACAGATTATTTACGTTTTTTATCAAATTGCAAAACACGATTCAACCCGAGATTATTTGATTCGCGAGACTGGTAATGGTAATATAGTCAATTTTGTCAATCGTTGGGTTCGTTAAAGATAATAACATGGCAAATACATGCGAATATTTTATTTTTTGCATGAATAAATTGTGAAAAATTATGATATTATTTGCAGAAGCCCCCGGATATCTAATCGATTTGATGCACGACAAAAATCCTGCAATTAGAAAAGTCTGTGATACATGCTTAGATGTTATTGCTGTAAGTAACTAAAAATACGAATTTGTTTTCATCAAGTTGCAAATAACATGATTTATATTATGAAAACAATTTGTGCAAAATACGTAAAAAAAAAGTCAATTATTCAAATTATCCTAGATATGCGATAAGAATTGGGCGGCCCGCATAAAGGTAGAGAAGTTTCGATCGCACAATCAGCAATGGCTGGAAATGGTCGAATCGATCGGAACAGATTCGATCAATCATATGTTACCAGACGATGATGATAGCCTATCTCCATTTATTAGCGGTGATCTACTGAAACATACTATATTATTTCCCTCTGGTACTATACTTATTATATTTTCTTTTATATACGAAGTTATGTATTCACATCTTTATAATAGATTGTTATACTCGCATAGGTAACGCGGCGTCATTTAATACGGATGACGGATTTTCAACTATGAAAAATTCATCGGAATCATCTGAAAATCCCAGTCGGCCTGTCAGTAGGTACGCATCCGATAAAGCATACATATTTGACATGACAGTACAGCTATTTAATTTTAATTAAATGAATTGTGATTACATAAAAAACTAATTGTTTATATTTTAGGTATCGAGATCTCGACGAGATAGGTGAACTCGTGGCGCGTTCTAAGTCTCGCATGTCTGTTGCTTCAGGTATAGAGGATTTGTATTATAGTTCTAGAATGAAATTCAGTGATTCAGATAGTTCCCACGTATTAATCTGAAGATTAATTCAAACATTCTGATATAGATATGTGACTTAATTTTTCAAACGATGCCTAGGACATTTTACATTATCTTGACATCATATATATACATATATATATATATATATATATGTTTAATGTAAAAAACAAAGAAACGTTTGCTACTATTCACAAAGACAGCCTGCTTAAACTAAAGATTTTATTATATATATAGACTGCTTTGATCTCATAGCCAAGTATCTTAGTGCCTTTTATTTTTTTACATATTATCTTTTAATATATTAATTTATTTATAAGCGTCAGCTTTATATGATGCGTATAATTCTATTATGTTGCAAAATAATAGTATTAAATCTATTCGGATCTCTTTTATCTTGTGATGAGGCTTCAGGCAGTCAAAATAGTGTGGTAATGTATATGTGGTTAAATGTAAAATTAGTATTTATGATAGTTCAGAGGTCTCTTGTAGTATTTATATTGTTAATATCAGTTAATAAAAAGACAAGTGGTGTATGAAAATATCGAACAATTTAGAATAATAATAGGGAGTATATTCTGAGAGAGTGAAACCTTTTTTTATTCATTGCGTACAGCATATCGTGCAATAAATATAGGCGTATTTAACTTCCTGATATAACTAAAATATATACCTTTTTCACTTTCTTTAGAGAATAACCATGTGTATTCTGTATTGTCTTTGATTTTTCATTGCACTTCTTGTCCCTTTGTTATTAACTTATCACATTTATATTGATGTAAGATGGTATTTTACTATATTAACAAAAATGCATGACTTATAGCCATCAATTATCGTCTACGTGATAAAATAAATTATGATTGACTCTCGTAAATTACCAGTGTGTATTGATTTACTTAAGAATAAATTTCCTTCTAATCCGATTCCTTATTCAAAAAACTGTGTTTCTTCTTCTGCTTGACTTTTCGTCGAAGTCTTAATGTTGTGCTTTAACAAAAGTCTCAAATGGGTTAGTGTAAAATATATATTAACAATTTAATGATTTATTGTTAGTCTTTTTCTTATTGTTTTTCTTATTGTTAGAACTTAAACTTCTTCGTATAATGGCATCGCCATGAGGTAGAAATACGATAGTGTAACTATTGTCTCCGTCAGTGAAAAACATATGCTCTTTCAAATCGAAACTAACGAGACTGTCTGCAAATCCTTGTATGTCTAAACTAATCCACATAAAATTTGAACTATTTTCCGGTAGTACAAATTGCTTTAACACATTATACACCTCTTGTATCTTTCTTCGTGTAAAGAATCCAGTCCATTGCAAATGTTGTATACAGTCGACATATTCACAAGGGGAAGGACATCGGTATTTGTGCGCATAAGCATCATCATCTTCTTCAACAAACCTAAAAATGTCATGTCATCGTTATATTCCTTCAGTCTAACAATCGTGAACAATAATTTGGAATTTACGAACGAACATACAGATCGCCACCAATGCTGAAGACTCCAAGCCATTCGAAGAAATCGATAACAGTCTTATCATCGCGTCTGTCTTTGTAAGAAGGAATTGATAATGACGTTCTAGTATTTTCGAAAAATTTCTGATGACAAATATAGACGTCATAATCGCGTGCGCAAAACCATGCTGCTATAGATGATGGACATACGTTGACCACTGAAATATTCCAGTAATTGTGTAAAAAAGGAACTATATACTGTATGAGTATTGTATTACTGTTTATAAGAAACATAGAAAAATATGTGTACCTGGTGAATCCCATGATACTATAACATCAAACGTTTGTTTGAATCGTTCTTCCAACGCTGTTCGAACTCTTTCATAATTCTTCTTACCAGGAACGAAACTTTTACTTGTTAAATCGATCTTCACTACTTTTGATACATATTAAAAAAAGAAACATTCAATTTATAAAAAGATGTATATACATTTAATTAAAAAATAGAAAAAATATATATATATATGTCATATTGTAATTATAGAATGTTATATTATATTATTGCAACTTACTGTATCGTGTATGAGGTTTATGACTGAAGGCAGAAGGTTCCCCTTCTAAACCAAGTGCTTGATAATCATCTGTCAGCAAAGAGAATATTAAGCATCCAGTCGGAGTTATACAAATAGAAGTCTGCAAGTCTATTTTATTTTCTATGGTCAGAAGACTAATTTCCCCTAAAATTTGAGATGCAGGTGTTAATAGAAATTTAAAAGAATAAACTTAAGAGAAGAATACATGTGCATCTTGAGAATTTAATATATTACTGCATATAGTGCTATATCAATCAGCAACTTAAAATTGATAGAACAATTTTCATTAAATGTAAAAGTAAAAATATTCTTCTTTCTCATATTTTCTAATTCTAATAAAGGGACATAATTTGAAAAGAAGATTTTCTTTTCGCAGACAAGCATAAAGTAAGTACATGCTATCTCACATTAATATTATTCATAAATATTATACAAATAATACAAAAGATTTGCAAATATGTAATGAAAATCGATAATATACTTGCCCTTCTTAACAAAAGCCTCAATAAACTCTGTGTTTATAAGATCGCTGACCCGCAGCTTATTTATTCGATAATAATCTGAATCCTCCATACACGCGTGTAAAGTTTCAGAATTGAAAACGCCTGGAAGTACTATGGATATCTGGCAAACAGAAAATGTTGTCATCAACGTATCATCTTATGAGTTGAATTGAATTTGAAAGAAGTTAGTAAGCAAGTTTACCGAATGATTGAAATAATGATTCTTCATCACCGTAGGTACATCTGGTTTCATATAATTTACTGTATCCACAGAGATGTAGTGTGGCGGTGGTTCAAAATTCCATGTTTCCGGACATAACATGCTTCTTCTTTTTAATTATACAATTTTGTTTACTAGAATAACACGTTAAGATCAGATTCAATAAAATTTAAACTTAGTTTTGTGCTGATGTAGTGATTCTAAAGAATTACCGTTTTGTGCAAAAACGCGTCGATTGAGCCCAATTTTATTGAGTTTTGTTGTGCTGATGTAGTGATTCTGAAGAATTACCAATTCCAATATATAGCAAGTCCGAGAAATTAATTCGAATTTTCCGTTTGACAAAAATTGACTGTCCTACTATTAAACTGTCTATCACCCCATGAACAGAGTGTTAATAATAAAATTGGTTAAATAGACGGAAACAAAAAAAATGATCACAAAACAATAACAAAATATCTAATACAACCACATGAAGCACGTGGTCGACATTAAATAAAGCATAGATAGATATCATAAATATGAACTGGCAATTGCTATGGTTTCTGCATTAGAATGCGTGGTTAACGGAAGGATAGAAAGAGAGGGAAACATACTTTTTAGTATCTTCTCTTTCTCAAAGTGGCCGGAGATGTACATTGCGCATGTCAATTAAACACAGCGTGGTCCGATATTCACTACCAGTACTGAAAATCTATATTTAATATGTATAAGTGACGTAAACTATGATAATGAACGCGCCGATCTGTGAACGCATTTCGGATCGAGCATGATATCAGAATTGAAAATGATATTTTGTGAAGAAAGAAATAAATTTTATATAAATAGCCTCAAGGAAACACATACCTGATTACAATCATAATTATATTATATATATTATATAACATATATAATTACATTATACACATAATATACATATATAATTACCTAATATACATACCTAATTATATTATAATACATACACTATCAGAATGCATAATAATGTATAATATATGTCAAGCAACATATGTACAAAATGTATTTCCGGACACTTTAAAGAGAGATACTGATTTTGCTTATATTACTAATCTATATTCATAAGATCCACATTGTACCTAATATTGACGAACTTAGAAGAAGTAGCACAAGAGCCTCGGTAGCGCAGTAGGCAGCGCGTAAGTCTCATAATCTTAAGGTCGTGAGTTCGATCCTCACCCGGGGCAATTTTTTTTTCAGTAATAATTAATGTAAACACAAATATTACAATTGCTAAATAAAGTTTTTATCTCATGTATGTAATATATAAACTTTTATAAAAATTATAATTATTCGACTAATTAAGTATTCTAAAATGCTTATAGATATTTACAGGAACATCTAATGTAAGATAACAGATTTGTGAAATGACAACGTTTATTTAACAAATAGTTTTTATTTTCGTTTCTTTTTGGACTCATTAGGGTTTCTCTTCATCCAATACTTGACGGAACCACTCGGTCTTATGCCCAGCATAGCTGACTTTGAGTTTATATCGCGCATAACAAACGGAGAATATCCAGCTATGTAATCGTCGTCGAGCGGATTATTTTTCACACGTGCCAAACGTGACGGGCGTTGATCTGGTATCGGTTGATCCTCGCATAAAATGGGATTATTGGCGTGTTTCCCACCCTTCGGTGTCGGTAACGAAAACTGAAAAATTTTTGTTAATTTTACTTTTATCATCTTTCGCATTCACATAACTTGTAAATTACATCAGAAAATACTACAGCATACCTTTTTTCCTTTGGCTGAAAGAGGTCTCCGAAAATTGATATGGATCTGTTGTTTCCCATTCTCATCTAATGTGACCTCCACTCTCTTCAGTGTCCTGTTACCGCAATACGGGCAGAAAATCTTTGTCATGATACTGGTAGTCTTGAAACAGGCGTAACATCTGAATATGAATGTTCGCATCTGTTTAATCACTCTACCATCCAATGTAACTACATTCAATCCCATTTGCATGAGTACATTTTGCATTGCGAAATCCATCGTCAAGCATGCGACGGTTGCAGCTTTTTCTTCGAGAATTTCTGAGTGCATTTGCTTCTTTACATTGGAAACATTTGCTATCAAAAGATAAAAATGATTAAAAATTCTTTAGTATATAGTATCCTTATGTGCATGGAGTGATGTATTGTTTCACATGAGAATGGTTGATTCATAATCACGGCAGCTTTCGAATTAGATTTCCATTCTTATTTCATGTATGTTTCAATTTTATACAAGATTGATTAACGAATTTAAATATTGCAAATGAAGGACTATAAGATTAATCCGATTAATAATAATTAAAAATCCATATTTTAATTGTATATGTATACTTATGCATTATCATGATCAAAAAAATTGATAAAATTAAATTTACCTGGTGTGATCCAACCACTATCATCGTCATCGTCATCATCCTCGTCCTCGTCCTCGTCGTCTTCGTCATCTCCTTCAAATGATTCATCACTTTTGGATATTGTATCGAGAGGAGCAAGAATGTCATCGACAACATATTTACCCTCGTTCTCACCTTCTACTTCTAAATCAGTTGGATTGCATTTTAGTTTAGAAAATTTGTCAGCTAAATCAACAGTTTTAACGTCTTCATTATCTGATGCAGCTGTTTCGTAATCTGACTGTGATTCATCCGATGCAGATGCATAAGGAGTTAACTGCTTTTCTATCTTATTTATATCTTCATTCATCGTTTCATCTACCATCGAATTATTTCTAATCTCTATGTGTGCGAGATGTTTTTCATCTACATCTCTCTTTTCCATATTTAAAGCTTCTACATTTTTGTTATCTACATCTGATTCTTTTCTCTCCTACAGATACAGAATATAAATTTAGATTAGTGAAATATATGTGTATAAAAAGAAATTAAAGTATTATACCCTTTTCTTTGGCATGTAGAAACCAACTGGCAGCTTAGGATCATCTCCGCTTGGTTTATCTTCCGTAATGATCCTTATCGTCGGAGTGTCCTTCAGATGTGTTGTCCCAACTTTCTCTTTTTCCAGTTGGTAGGTGAGTGCAATTACTTTAATATCGGTAGCAGACAGGCTAGTGTAGTCACCACTTTTCTTTGAAAATTCAGTCACTGTAAATGTATTAAAAATATTAGTAACATAAGTATACAGAAACACATATATGTAATATATTACGTTTGCTCCAAGTATATTATACATTATATACTTTTATTTCTCGTATTAGTAATAAACTATTTTAAGCAAAAAGAAAATTTGAAACAAAGAAACGATTACTGCACATTGATGATTATATGCTGTATTACATATTTTCTTACACTTCCATAAAAATGTTAATGAGTTGTTAATTTTATTTACCTAATTGAATGTTTTCGGGAAAAGCTTCCTGAACCTTCAAGTCGTACGGTAGTACGACCAATCTTCTCAATTGTCTCTTATTTGTTATTTCGTTGACAACAGCTTGTTCAGTCAAAATATTTTCTCCAATGTCCTACAAATAAATCTTTAATTAAAATTCCATTAGAAATAGAAAGGCTTAGATATATTTATACGTTGTATCTTCGATAAAGCGATATTTCGAACAAAATTATATTTTAGTTGTAAATCCTTTGATGAAACATGTGCAGCTTTATGATTAAAATTAATATCTCCACATCATTTATATTCAAATATATATATCTTACTCAATAATTACCTGCAAGGCAGCATTTTTTATAAAAGCGCTCGTATCAACAATAAGATGTTTTACTTTACTCCTATTTTCCATGATTACACGTGATCTCTCGTTTTATTTGGTTGTAACTTGTATCACGTTCTAAGAAAGTAGAAAATAAAGGAGAGTATAACCTTGTAAAGTGATAGATGTGAAGGCCTAAATACAATGGGTGCTTTCCATCTAGCGACACAAGTCGACACAAGCATCATTCTATCTTTTTTTAACATTCATAAATAACAAACACTTGTGTCGCTAGATGGAAAGCACCGAATGTGTTTAGGCCTTAAGGCGCCTGCAGACCAGAGCGGTGAAGCGGCGAGCGGCGGAGCGTCTGCAGGCGCCTTTAACATCACGCATAATGGCGGCATCATGATGGAACAGCCAATCAAAAGTTGGTCCAAAATACCCGCAAATTTCAAATATGGAATTATCATATTATTAAAATGTAATTAAAATTTATAAAAGTATATTATAGAAACACCAAAAGTTATAAAATTGCAATATAAGCAGCGATAATATAAGAGTCCAGTGCAATATATGCGTGTGCTTCGAACACTTAACCTTTAAATCCTCGCTTGCTACTTGAAATTATTATTATTTATAGTGATTGTTTGCTTCCATTATCTACTTGCGAGCAAAACATGTTATCTTTCCTTCATTTTTCGTTGTATTATCTTCTGTAATGTTTGTCAAATATGATATTGCGAATTTAATTCCTGTTTAAAGTCAACAAATTATATATAGCTTTGATATAATATTTAATAGTATTAGTACTATATTATTGTACTATATTATTAGTTGTAATATAGGTTTCTTATTGTTGAAAATAGATCATTGTTTAATAAAACGCGTTAATGAAATATTTTTAAAAGTGGTTGTGATTGGTCAATGACGTCACTAATCTCTCAGGGCGATTAATCTTGTTTTAATAAAAAACGCTAATAATTTGTAATGCCGGGTATGTTTGCATTTTCGCGTTTACGTCTCAAGTTTAACGATTACATTTTACACATCGACCTAAAACTATCCGTATAAAAGTAGTCGATGAAAATGAGAGAGATAGGATGCGAAGACAGCCAATCTCTATCACTTACTATTCAATGCTGTAACATTGGAAAAAAGAGAGGAAAATGTCGTCCTTATTTCTCTCTCATTTTTTCGAATTTGATTGGTTAGATATGAATACGCAGTCCATGGCTTCATGTCGATTGTTTTACACACGTACACGATTATATTATGAATATTACGTACTTCATTAAAGAAGGAATTATTTGGATCTAAAAATGATATTTTATGGATAAATCAAGTACAAGCTGTATCTGAAGCGTGATGTACAATACGCGGGATAAGCTTATTGTAAGAAGTAACCTTATTTATTTACTTTGTCATAACCCTCATCTTTCTAAAGTACAGGCGTAATTTTTTAAATATTTTAAAAATTATTAAATTATAAAAATATTTTTAATAATTATTAAAATATTTGTGATACTGACAGATTACGCTCTGATTCGTCGAGCGTAAGTGTAAGAACTGAAGTAGAAGAAATAAAAATGATTTATTTTTTTTCTACTCCTACTCTTACTATTAATTCTACTCTTGCTCCACAAAAGTAGTAAGTTTTGTAGACTGGACTTGAAAACATGGCTGTGTCAAAATTAAATTAATTAGTCTGGTAATAACTGGTGATAACAAAACAAAGAAAACACATTAAATAAAGCGCAAAGTACATAAGAAATACTATTTATAGAATTTTCTAAAATGAATATTAATATAATAATATTTACATATATATCATACATATACATATATATCCTGAGTATTTAGCACATTGCACTGAAAATAATTCATTTGACTGATTTTTTAGATTGTACTTTTTTTTTATCTATGTATATATATTATTTGGATGTTGCAGAAATTTGGTTTGGAAAACTGAATGTCTATTTGAAAAGACAAGATGCTTGAGAAGTATAGCCTGCTTCGACAAGATTTCTTCAATATAGCTGAACCTTTCATTGACAATAATATTTTGGATCAATTAAAACGCAATTATGCATTTGAGATTGATTCAAAACGTAAACTAAGCCAGGTAAAAGACCTCAAGATGTTTATAAGATTACTGGAGAAACGGGATATCTTGAGTTACAGTGACATAGGACCATTGTGGTTCATATCGAAGAAATATGTACACAGGCCTGACTTGGAAAACAAATTAAAAGATTATGACAATTGGTTGAAGACTGCACCATTGTCATCTTTATGTGATACATATCAAAATGATGAAAGTGAGTGTTTTTTTTAAATCAATTGCCTTTAAAATTTGAAGCTAATAAGTAATATCTTTCTATTACAGTTTTGGTATCACCAACGTCAGAGTCTACAGCTTTAGAATCTATGTGTAATTCTACGCACAATTCACCTCACTCATCAATAGAAAGCTCAGCTAAATTACTCAGTAGTAGTGTGCAAACCTTACGTTGTAATTCTGAACACGAAGAACAATATAATCTTTACAAAAAAAGAAAAGTGCTACAAGAAACAGGTATTAAGATCTTAGTTATAACATTTTTATTTTTCTTTTTGTACATAGAAATTTTTTTTAAAGTGGTACTGCAAATCAAAGATAGACTGGGTCGATCTTGGCGAGACGTAGCTAGACATTTAGGTATTAGTGAATGTGAAATTGATGCTGTACAAAGTAAATATCCTTATGATTTAAAGGAGCAAACCTACGAGGTAAGATTGTGCTTATAATAAGGATTTTCTTATATTAAGATTTTTAATTTATGCGCACGCGTGTATGTGTGCGCACAGCTAGATATCTATAATATGAAGAATTTATAGATTCAACTTAAGACATTGAAGTGATTTCTGATTATAGATTCTAAAAATTTATATGTCGCAATCCGACACAGAGCAGTGGGCCATAAATTTGATACGTGCTTTAGAAAAAGGAAGAAGGAGAGATCTTAAGGAACTTACAGAGGAATTAATATTGAAAGATAGGAACATATGATATCATTACAAAATTTTTCTACGCAAGTCTTCCAGTAGAGATAGCTGAATTTATGCCTTAAGGGGATCCTAAAGCCGTCTGTTTTACCGACAAAATACGGTCAATTAAAAATTAATACTAAACTTTTTTTTAACTACACAGAATTAAAAATCCTTCTCCAGGATTAAAGTATGCACGCAAACGAACACTGGAGGTACAAATTTTACGCCGAAGAAGGAAGTAATTACAAAATTACATTATATTTACATTATATTTATCTTCAGAGCAAATGTCAACTCGTGAAAATATCAATTTTATATAAAAATTTGGTACCTTTTCTGCACAAAACAACTTAACTCCCGGCTCCGTTGAAGTGTCTACTTTAATCCTACAAAAGGATATATCGTTCCATGCAGCCAAAAAAAAGTTTAAACTTTTTTTAGTTTAAAAACGTTTAAACTTTTTTTTGGCTGCATGGAACGATAAATCCTTTTGTAAGATTAAAGTAGACACTTCAACGGAGCCGGGAGTCAAGCTGTTTTGTGCAGAAAAGGTACCAAATTTAAAAAAAGTTTAGTATTAATTTTTAATTGACCGTATTTTGTCGGTAAAACAGACGGCTTTAGGATCCCCTTAACTTACTTTTTTTTATTAATTAGATGTGATATAATTTAATAGACGATGAAATAAACTCGATAGTTTATCGAATAGATAATTTAATGTACAGAAGTTACAAGTAATATAAATAAAGAGAACCTATACCAGTACACCTTATTTATAAGAAAATCATGAGTATAATTGTAAACTTGTGCCTTACTACTTACAGAAGTTAAATTACAAGAGATTATAAGGATTTATTTTGAAAAATGAGGTTGCACAAATTACATCAAAACATATAAATTTATCCTAATCATACAGTCACGTTAGCAGCCACAAAAAAATAGTTGCCTACGCGTATCTTTCATAAATATATCTGTAACTTATATGTATATACTAAGTTTCTTAAACTAAATTTCTATATTAATAATATGTCCATCTACTTCGCTTTAATATATGATTTATTGATTTTTATTTAGTTTGCTGCCGTTATTACGGAAACATAACTACAAAGACGTAACATGCTTTCGAAAATAAAATTTTATTTTTTCTGTTTAACATAATGCAAAGATATACTTCCACACAATTATATTGATTTTTAACCAGTAATTTTTGACATTAACATATTTTGATAAATGAACTCAGGGGTGATATCATTAATTTAGCGATATTTAAAGTGTATAAGTATTTTTTGTTTGACTCCCAGCTTTGACCATTGTATCTTTATGTACCTGGTATCCCATGGTTGTTTTAGATGTAATTCTTAATCTTTCCTTCAGTTTTCGGCTAAAATAACAAAGTATATCGTGTCGTATCGACAAGCTCAAAAATTCACCAAAAAGAGTCGTATAGTTTCCCTTACCCAATTTCCATAACACTATCCGCGCAATCTGCATTTGATGTCCAGACACCAATTTTGTCTCCTTTAGTCCTGACATTTACTACAGCTCCACAAATGTCGTCGGAATATTCATTGAAGGCTTCCCCGATCATACAGAGCAGAATTTCTAACCAAAAATTATCTAGATCTGTAGCTCTTTGCTTCTTATCTAGATTTATTAGCCATCGTCCACCACATTTGTTCTGATCGTCCTCCCACATAGGCCGAATTCCTTGCTTAAACATGCTATAGTCACAACCTTGCCTTAACTCAGAGGCTGTCTTTATGTGGTTGTACAAGCTGCATGACAAAAAAAAATTTCCTTTGCTGTATAATTCATATTTTTTTTTGCAGTTCAGTCTCTAGCACTTTCGTAAGCTGGAGAAGATAGTAAAGAAGGAAAAGAAATATAGTTACCTCCAGAAATCCTCAGCTGTATCGAAGCTCGTTATTTCCCGCTGGCTCTCCTCCCATGTTTTATTTCTGTCAGGTTCATAATACCATAAGGTCCAGGTGTTTTGCAACGGATGCTTGATCAAGTATTCGGGTGGGAATTCGCCGGTGCTCGCTACTTCCGTATTCTGCTTCCGGTCGATTTCCTGAAAAGGAGTTTACGTCACTGCTCGCGCCTTCGTAGGATTGTGCCAGAAGGGTTTGGCGTTCGATCGCGTCAACTCGGGCGATTACGGGCGACCTTATGTGTGGCCGCGCTAACCTGTACGACGGATCGCGTGCGCATTGTCTCGCCGGGTCCCACGCCGCCTCTCACAATCGCCCCGCGCGGTATTTCCGGCGTAACGGCGATTATTTATAGATCGACGGAGGGGGCGACTGGCGGCGGCGGGGCACCTTTAAGAATGTAAAAAACATCGTGGACCTCTAGGATACTTTCTACATTACATTCGGTAACGTGGAGGCGGTGGAAAAGAGAGAGGGACGCGGAGGGAGAAGGATATGGGAAGATACGGGAAGGATCTGTTAAAAGGAATTGCCGTCGCACGAAGGCGGAATGCCGTCTCCTCGTGTCGCGTTTCGAGGCCCGTGCGATGTAATCTGTCGCGTGCCTTGCTTGAAATACCTCGATTTCCTCCGAAATACTCGTAGCCATGTCACTCCAATGTACACGTTCGCTTCGTGAAAACCGCGAACTAACAGCGAAGCATCTGTCTGTCTGTCTGCAGCGCCCGCCGCTGGGCGCTCTACTCTCGCCACTCTTCGGGCAAGTTCGGCGACAAGCAGATAGCGGCAACCTTCACATCGTTCCCGCTTTCTGCGAATTCTGCGATACGGATGTGACGGGTAACGCCGACTTCGATCGAGACCTGATTAAGGCCCGGTTCCACAATTCACGGTTCTCGATTAACTTGGTTTAGGCCCAGGGGCCGTATTCTTGAAATTTTTGCGTATATGTAGATTTTATTGCGCAGCTATTTTACGGTATGATTAAACCTGCGCAGTAAAACTTACGCATACGCAATTATTTCAAGAATATGGCCCCAGTTCCACAATTCACGATTAACTTGAGTTAATTGAAGTTTAAGGGTGCAGTCACATGGTGCGTGATACGTCATGCGGGATAGAGCGTCCGTCATAGAAACAGCCAATCAGAGCTGTTCCGCATAACGCATCCTGTACGAGTTGAGTGTGTGATTGGCTGTTTCTATGATTCTTGGAATGCAACCCAAAACCTCTTATTTGAGGAAAATTTTACTCAATTTCTATAGTATATGTGACGTGAGCTATAGAGTATTGAGTAAAATTTTCCTCAAAAAGATGTTTTGGAATGCAATCTTGGCAGTGGCGGATTAACGCCTAGGCAAACAAGGCTCTTGCCTAGGGCGGCAAATTTGAGGGGGCGGCAAATTTTTGAAGACAGAAAATTTTTATACAGTAAAAATAAATTTTTAATTTCTTAATCTAACGCTTTTGCACGAATTATAACATACATAATTTGTCAGATATTTTAAATATATATTAAATATATATTATGTTTATATTATTTGTTAAGGATTATTAACACATTTTTAGTAATTTCCTTATCCACATACGATTTTACTTATATAAAATACATTTATAAATAAATGTTTTCACTAGCTAATGCAGGGGTATAATTTTTTCTTTATTTATTTTATCCTTTTATCAAATTTATGAATTTATAAAGTCAACTAGGAGCGACTAAATGTTGAAAGTTGCCTAGGGGCGGCAAAATGTTTAATCCGTCACTGAATCTTGGAATGCAACTTTAAACATCTTATTTGAGGAAAATTTTACTCAATACTCTATAGCTCACGTCACATATACTATAGAGATTGAGTAAAATTTTCCTCAAATAAGACATTTTGGAATGCAACCCTAAATTGTAACATTTTGTGCACACGCGCGGAAGGGTTGGCACTCTTGGTGGTCTTCAGTGATAACGCTTGTCACTCGTGTGCTCGCACTATGATGTGTTTACATTGTAACTCACGAGACGCTGCTATGTTGTGAAACCAAATTTCGTTGATCCTCACAATATGAAGCGCACGGTAATGTCGAAATTACGTTTCCTTGCTTTCGGCGCGACGCGTTGCGCTCTTTCTTTCTTTTCTCATGATAATTTTTTAGGTTATTCTAGGTTAATTTATCCACGCATATATAAACAATATTTATGTACGCGATTGCGTCGAAATAATTCACGCGCCGGAACGATTACTGCTCCGACGTGATAGCGCCTGATAATACACGTCGTAAAATTCACGAGTCACGGTGAGCGAGCTCGGTTTTAATTCATATTTTCAACCTTCAGATATCCGAGGAAAACAGTGAAAGCAAACGACCCTTCATCAAGCAAGAGTCCATCAACTTTGGATACGATGCTTCTTCGTACGCTAATTATTCGTCACCATCGTCTTCCACACCCTCCACCATCGCTCAACCTTTACCTGGCCAGCCACCCTTGCCTCCCATGCCTCCACCGCCCAGTGGAGTCCCACCTCCACCACATGTATTTGCACCAGTGCCTTCCCAAGTAACTCCCATTCAAGCATGGACGCATCCTCCATGGCAATGGATAGCGTCACAACCATCTTTGCCACCTCCAACTCCACGTGAGATCACTAATACAATTCAGAGAGAGATAAGGGGTAACTACATACGTCACGAAAGGTTTGCTCACAACAGAAACAACATGTACGTCCAGAGACACAATTTTCATCGTAAAAATAAAAGGCCCATACGTTTTGGGCAGTCGCAAGGTCAGTTTGATCAGAATACATATTTTGGTGCAACCTTGACAGGTAATTTCGGATTGGAGTGGCAAAGAAATAATTATACCGCTACAAATGACGGTATAATAAATCACATAACTGTTCCTATACCTTCCCATTCCATATCTTCCATTTCATCAGGAATCGTGAGTAACAGGCACTGTGAGGAAACAGAAGATCAGGATGTGAAAATTGTACTATAGTGAACATATTTTAAGCATATTAAGTTTATTATAAGGATAGCTAATGTGATCAAATCTTTCAGGAAAAGGTAGTAAAGAAGAATAAACCAAGGAAGCCGATGTCTCAAAGCTATCCTAGTAAGCCGTGGAATAGGGAGGATGCGGAGAGAGCTCTGATGACTGAAAATGAATACAATATGAAAAATAAAGTTAATGCACAGAGTTTAATAATTAAGTTTCCCGACCCAGATTTAAATAAGGATATTGTTAGACTGTTTCACCCTGGTATACGAAATATACACTTTCAAAATCCGAGTGGTCCAAGATATTGCTTCATTCAGATGGCGAAGAGTGTGAATATTGACGAAACTATAAAAGAATTGGAGAAGATTAAGTTTGGTACAGGATATTTAAAAGTCGAAAAGAAAGCGGTGAGAAACGAAGATGTCCGAAATACGAAACCTGAGGATATAAATCCTTACAATTTATACATTGGAAATTTGCCCACTTTTGTTAAAGCAAACGAAATAAAAAGTAAATTTCCAAAAGCGCGAGTAGACGTATCAAGAGCACGAAAGTTGAAGAACACGCAGTAAGTATCTTATATTTAAATTACAAATATCGATATAGAAAGATTGTAATCTTTCACTGTATTGTGCTTATCTTAATTTTACATTTTGTTATAGATTTGCTTTTATGAGATATAATAGTGTAGATGACGCGATAGCAGATTACAAAAAGGCATACGGTTTAATGTGGGACACAAGGAGTATCATTGTTAAATTTAGACGGAAGGAAGGTAACGCTTATCTTCCCGAGGAACTTAAGACCGACGTTAAGAAAGTTAAAGAGGAGGCAAATAATACTGCACAAGTAGAGAAGGAACAGAATGCGAATCACGTTGAACTTAAGCCTAACGTTAACGAATCGAAAAAAGAAGATAATAATGGTCAAATGAAGGAAAATAAAGTCAACCATGTGAATAAATCGTCGGCGAATCAAGATACGGACAGCATAAAAGCGCGGTTGCAAGATAATTCCAGTAAGGTGCAAAATACATCGGCCTCGCAAATTCAGGAAAATGCGAACTCTCATTCTTCTTTATTACCAACCTCAGTCATGTCAAACAAGACAATACAAGAGCAACAACAACTCTGGGTAATAGATATAAAATCAGTATTGTTAAGTTGCATAATGTTGCAATTATATGCAAATAATCAATTATGTTACCTTCTGGTAATATAAACGATTTATATTCGCTTACATTCACTACCTTCCAGTATATTGGACCTTTAAGAACGGGCATTATGAAATCGTGTGATGTTTCGATTTACATATTACAATCATTCTGGAGATCTAATAATGTTTCTATTTGTTATATGTAGACGTCACAGTCTTCTCAAGTACCTTCAACATCGGAAGATTCAGCATCGTGTCCACAGGCCGATGCCACCGAGGGAATGGTAATGCTTACGCAGATCAAAGAGGAACCTATATCAGAGGATGACTACGATGATGATGATGATGGTGATGATGATGATGATGACGACGACGATGATGACGATGACGAGGATGTCGAGGAATCGAACAATACTGATAATGAGGAAGATTTCAAAGAGGACGATGAAGATGAGGATGACGACAATGGACATACAGCGTTTACGACACAGTTCTTGAAAGCACAAGACAAAGATAAAGAAGATAAAGAACAAGTACAAGATAAAGAAGAATCATGGGATGTGAGTACAACGCACAATTAACTCTATTAATTATATATTATATATTATATATATATATATATTAACTCTATTAATTATATCTACTTAAAGTTCGATAATGTTAAAGTAAACATCTCGTATCTTATTTCAGCACCTTGACCAGATGTTCAGCGATTTGGCGAATAAGACGAGTGATATTGATTTCTTGAACCATTGAATGAATTATCGTTTTCAATATGCCCAAGATTTTTTTACGTGTTCTTTGTGTGAAATGTAATTCTCCACATAAAAATGTATAAATCGGTAGCTACGCTAAACGAATAAGACTGCATGTGTTTAAATACAGTAGCGTAAGCGATTATAGAGCCATATTTAAGCGTATTGTAATTATTTTTTTCAATGAATTTTAATGACTATTATGCTGAAAAAGCATGATTATGTAAGTCCTACTGTATCATTAAAGTTATTATTTTACGTATCCTTCGTAGTTAATCTGTTTGTATGTGCATCGTTTTAGTCTTTTTCTCTTATACGACAAAGAAAGCTACGAAGAGCCAGAAGTGCGTACATGAAAAACCATCTCGCCTTTCATTCACAAATTGATGTCAATTATAATTAGAAGATTGCGAGCTTGCTACATATTGTGAAAATAAAACAGTTAATAATAATTCTATATAGTGATGAATTCTATTTTCGTTCAAGTCTTTCTCTACAGCGTCACATTTCTGCGATTTAATTCGCGCATTTGAAATTTGAACGACGCGATATGTTTATGTTCTCGTCGCACGTGTGCGTGACGTGTCGGATCAATAGTTCGAAAAAAAGAAGTGAGTGAGTGAGTGAGAGAGAGCAGAGAGAAAGGAAGCGGGAATTGTTCGGGGTCAAACGGATGCGGATGCCAACAACGCGCTTCTCGTGAACGACGATGAATTGCGTAACATGATTTCGCCTCGTCATCTCGGCTCATTGAGATCGGGTCAGGGTCGTTCCTGTTTATTTCCCGCAAGAAATCGTCGTGCGCGCGCGCGCGCGGAGGGGTTGGCACCCCTGGCATCCTCACCCGTGGCTACGCTTGTCACTCATGCTCGCACTACGATGTGTTTACGTTGTAACTCAGGAGATGCTGCTGTCTTGTAAGGCGAATCACGTCGAGCCTGGCAGTATGAAGCGCGCGGTAATTATTTGGTGCTACATCCTCCTCGTCTAGTGTCTCTAGCGTAATAATTGGTGACGTGTTTGTGCTCTTTCACTCCTGTCACGCGATAAATCTTGTAGGTTATTTTAGGTTAATTTGTCGATGCCAAACAATACTTACGCACGCGATTGCACCGATGTGGTTCGCGCGACGGGATGATTACCGTTCTGTTGAGGCAGCGCCCGATCGTGCATGTCGTAAAATTCACGAGTCACGGCGCGCGCACTCCGTTTTAATTCATGCTTTCTTCATCTTCAGATGCCCGAGGAGAACAGTGAAGCCAAACGGAACTTTTTCAAGCACGAGTCTATCAACTTTGGATACGATGCTTCTTCGTACGCTAATTATTCGTCACCGTCGTCGTCCACACCCTCCACCATCGCTCAACCCTTACCCGGCCAGCCACCCTTGCCTCCCATGCCTCCACCCAGCGGAGTCCCACCTCCGCCTCATGTATTCGGACCAGTGCCTTCTCAAGTAGCTCCCATTCAATGGACACACACTCCCCCGTGGCAATGGATAGCACAAGCCTCTCCCTTGCCACCTCCAACTCCACACGATATCGCTAATACGATTCAGAGGGAGATTCCACTTAGGGGTAACTACATACGTCGTGAAAGGTTTCACAATAGGAATAATATGTATGTTCAAAGAAATAATTTTCACCGTAAAAGTAGAAAGATGGTGCGGTTCGGACAGCCGCAGGGTCAATTTGATCAAGCTGCATATTTTGGCGCAACATTGACGGGTAATCTTGGGTTGGAGTGGCGAAGAAATAATTATCCCATGGCGACAAATGACGCCATAATAAATCACTTGACTGTTCCTCAATCCCTTAATCATTCCATACCTCCCATCACGCCAGGAATTGTGAGCAACAGGCATATTGAGGAGACGGAGGATCAGGATGTGAAAATTGTACTATTCTGAATATATTACAAACAGTATATATATATATATATATATATATATATATATGTTTATTATGATAGAGCTAACGTGATTAAATTTTTCAGGAAAAGGTAGTAAAGAAGAATAAATCAAGGAAGCCCATGTCTCAAAGCTATCCTAGTAAGCCGTGGAATAGGGAGGATGCGGAGAGAGCTCTCAAAATTGAAAGTGAATATAACATGAAGAACAAAGTTAATGCGCAGAGTTTAATAATCAAGTTTCCCGATACGGATCTAAATAAGGAAATTGTTAGCACGTTTCATTCTGACATACTGAACATACATTTTCAAAATCCGTGTGGGCCGAGATATTGCTTCATTCAAATGGCAGAAGATGTGAATATTGACGAAGCGATAAAGGAATTGGAGAAAATTAAGTTTGGTTTAGGATACTTGAAGGTTGAGAAAAAATTATTAAGAGACGAGGATAATCCTGAGGAGATAGATCCCTATACCTTATTCATAGGAAATTTGCCCGAATCTGTTAAAACGAGTGAAATAAAGAGTAAATTTCCAAAGGCGCAAGATGAAGAAACGCGGAAGATGAAGAACACACGGTGAGTTATAGATACTTATTAACCCCCCTTTTATTTGTTATACAAATTTAATGAGATTATTAAGTTTATCATTTTATGCTTATGATATTATCCGTATATTTTGTTGCAGAAATATTCTTATGAGATATAATAGCGTAGACGATGCAATATCAGATTACAAGCAAGCATATGGTTTAATGTGGGACAAGAGGAGTATTAACGTTAGATTTAGACGGAAGAGAGGTAATACTTGTCCTTCTGAAGAACCTAAACTTGATGTTAAAAAAGTTAAAATGGAGCCAAATAACGCTGCACAAGTGGAGAAGGGACGGAGTACAAATCACGTTGAGCTTGAGCTTGATGTTAATGAATTGAAAGAAGAAGAAAGTAATACTGAAACGAAGGAAGATAAGGTCATTCATACGGATAAGTCATTGGCAAATCAAAATGTGGATAGCGCGGAAGCACGATTGCAAGATAATTCCAATAAGGCACAAAGAAAACCAACCTCGCAAGCTCAGGAAAACATAAATTCTCACTTGACTGGATTATCGACACAAGAAGAGCAACCTTGGGTAATAGATATAAAATCAATATTGTTATATCAATCTGTTATATCATGTGTATGTGCAAATTTCTATTATTATTTGAAAGAACTAAACACATTTCATTATGTGTTTGATGTTTAAGATCAGGCAAAATGATGTAGTGTTTTGTATGATTGATCGTTTCAAAGGGATTAATTTCCTTTATTTTCCCATGTAGACGTTACAGTCCCATCAAATACCTTCAACATCGGAAGATCTGTCATCGTGTTCACAGACTGATGCTGCCGAAGAAATGGTGATGCTTACGCAGATCAAAGAAGAACCCAAATCAGATGATGATGACGACGACGATGACGATGAGGACGGTGACGACGATGACGATGATTCTGATGACGACGAGGATGATGTTGAGGAACCGGGTGATTCTAATGATGACAATGTGGAAGAAGACTCCGAGTATAACAATGAAGATGAAAATATTGACGACGATGGAAATATATCGTTTAGAGCTGAGCCATCAGGAACAACACGAATAACACGAGATAACGAGGGATTGTCAGACGTGAGTGTACCGCATGATTAGTTGCGTATTTAAAAGTCTTGGTAATTTTTGCACAATATTAACATTCGCCTTTTTGTTCCAGCACCTTGATCAAATGTTCAGCGAATTGGAAAACACGACAAGCGATATCAGTTTCTAAAACAATAAACAAAACGTCATTTTAATACTCGCCGTCGCGTACTAGTTCTTATAAGATTTGATTCCTTATATAATGTGTAAATATCTCAGTAGTTGCGTAATATAAACAAAAATGAGACTGCATGTATTTAGATATAGTAGCATAAGCAATTATAGAACTGTATTTAAATATTTTGTAATTATTATTTCTGCCAATTTCAATGAATATCAAGCTTAAGCGGATAATTATGTAAACTCTATTATATCATTAAAGTTATTATTTTACGTATTCTTTCGTAATCAATCTATTTGTTTACGTGTCGTTTTATTTGATTTTTTTTTAAATAAGGAAAGTTACAGAAATTAAATGATAATTCAAAAAACCGCGATTAATATCATCTTTTGCCATCAGAATTCATGTCAAATGGATGATTGGTACATTGGTTAATGTTTTACGAATAACAATTCTTTTCGTTTACATGATCCAAAGTTGAGAAATTTGTTTCTTTTGTATAATTCACATATCAGGATAATATTTTATTTATCATCCGACAAATTTTCGAAGCGTATTGATTGGCTATAAAATAGAAAATTTCTAGAGACTCGAGAACTTTTTTCTCCTGCAAACAATTAACATGTTTGACAAATTTTTTAAACATGTTGATTGGTTGCAGGAGAAAAAAGTCCTTGAATTTCTAGAAATTTTCCATTTTACACGACAAAAAAATATCCTCACTGCGCAGTGTATCAAATTTAAACCGGACTTTTTGTACCGGATACTAGTCTAGACAATTCGAGGGTGCCATCTATTTCCGCTTATTCACACACAAAAGCGCGGGTAACCGTCTTCCAAAGTCGTCGTGTGGGCTACTTGTTGCGTCGGACGGATTTTTCACAGGAGATACCGCGTTTTTGTACTGAAAAAACGTTGAGTTTATCAGCGCGAGCGTGAAAAAAGCAGCGACACGATGTTCGAGGCACGCCTGACACAAAGCGCGATCCTGAAAAAGGTTCTGGACGCGGTGAAGGACCTCCTGACCGAGGCGACTTTCGAATGCTCCGACTCGGGGATTCAGGTCCAGGCGATGGACAACGCGCACGTCTCTCTCGTCTCGTTGAATCTCAGGAGCGACGGCTTCGACAAGTACCGTTGCGATCGTAATCTATCGATGGGAATGAGCATCAGTTGGTGAGCTCGGACACGATAATTTGAAGGTTATGCGGCTGCGCGGTAATTTTTATTCTCTCGAATAAAGAGACTGCCAGCAAACAATAACATCGATATAACTGTATAATAATTGTATTAATAATTGCAATAATAATTGCAATATAAATAAATGAAATATTAAATTGCAGCAATATGACTGTAATATAATACACTTTGTATGTAACAGTTACATTGTTGAGTGGGAAATTATAACACTGATGCAATATTAAGTGGTACTTTGCTAAGCTGTTTCTCTTTCACTAGCCTTTTCGCTCTGTGAAATAAAATACGCACGAGCATTCAATGATTTAAAAATGAGGATTTTTGTTTAGAAATGTAGACAGGTTTAGAACCTGTGCAATCGAATATAATAATTAAGCTTGTCAAGATAATTATTAATAATTGATTATGAAATGCTTCCAGCATGTCAAAGATTTTGCGATGTGCCGGTGGGGAAGACACGGTGACCCTTAGGGCGTACGACAATCCCGAGTCTGTCATCTTTATATTTGAATCACCGAACAAGGAGAAACTAGCCGAATACGAGATGAAATTGATTAATATGGATCAGGAGCATCTGGGCATACCTGTAAGGTTCTGCGTAAAAAATAATAGGACGGTTCTAAGATTCGTTCGCTCATCAAATAATTGCTTTGAAACAGGAGACTTCATACTCGTGTGTCGTAAAAATGCCGGCTGCGGAATTTACCCGCATATGTAGAGACCTGAGCCAGTTTGGGGAATCTATAACTTTCGCGTGTTCCAAGGAAGGTATAAAGTTCAGCGCGTCTGGCGATTATGGTTCAGGTAAATTAACTGTGTATATATATTCTTGAGATAATATACTATGATCTAGTGATAATATACTGTGTAATTTGTTTTCTCTACTTACATTATTGAGATAAAACGGAAACACAAGTTCTTTAACGCTGACCATTTTCTTTAATGCTGATAATTTCTGCGTGCTGTGTCAGTCCAACAGATTGAAACTAACTGCAGGATTAAAGTATTCAATCCTTAACTGAAAGTGTACTTAAATTGCTTGTTTTCCTACTCTTGCCAGTGAAGGTCATATTTTGTATAGCCTTCCTTATTTACGTTTTCACTTCCATACGAGATATACTTACCATCGAGAGATATTTGATGTTACTAAATGAAACTGTATAGAACAAGGTTTTTTTAGATGTATTTATACAGATTAATCAAAACAAAAATTAAAAACCTTATGATATTTATAAATAATTATACAAAATATTCAAGATAAAAATCGACCATTTGCACAGGGATATCCTACATGTATGACCACGTTGCTTTTATTTCTTTGCAGCTAACATCAAGTTGGCACAAACTGCAGATGTGGATAAAGAAGAGGAAGCAGTAATAGTTAATATGCAGGAACCAGTAAAGTTAACGTTTTCTTGTCGTTATTTGAATTGCTTTGTGAAAGCTGGTCCTCTTTGCAATCAAGTTCAATTGTCTATGTCCGAAGATGTGCCTTTAGTATGTGAATACAAGATTGGTGATATTGGACACATCAGATATTACCTGGCACCCAAAATTGACGATGACGAAAATTAATATAATGATAAAAATAGAACTATACGTTGAACTATAATTAACGATACGCACCACGTTGTTTTTTGGAAAATTTTGTCTCATTAGCATTCGATATCACCATATTTATTTTAATAGAAAATGATTAGATGGTTTTTATAATTTCAAGGAGATGATACCATACATATTTGCTAATCGAGAAAATTAAATACTCCGTTATTCGATATTGAGGTACAAGTAAGGCAAAGTTAAAAGTACTTTTAAGATAATATATTATTTTAATTTTACATTTAAAAGTTATTTGGCTCGTCACAGTGCTAGCGTAATGCAGAATTGACACTAAAATTCATAGTAGAGTGACACAATGATTAGTATAGCAAAATGGTGTCATCCTCTTAATCAATATTCACATTATTAATGTTCCAGAGACTGTGACATTATTTTGATAATATCGCATTGTTCTTTTTTTTTATATGTAAGAAGAACTCAATATATTTTCAAAAAATTTGATAAATTTTGAATGTTATGTGTTATTCTTATATCCTAGCCTAGATTAAAATTTCAAGTTTTGCTTAATGCAAGTATCTTACTTTTTATATGTTTGTGTGTATATGCTATTTTAATATAAAAATACATAATTAACTTACGAGCTGAGGGAATAAGAGGGCTATCATGGATGGAATAGCCTAGAAATAGTATACAGATAAATCTTACATAATTTGGATTTATCCTACAATTACTCTAAGTAATTAAGTTAATATTAAGTTAATAATTAAATATTGATTTTTATACTATAGAATTATTTTACACGCAAGCACTCTTCGACAGATTTCTATAAATAATAAAATCATTCGTTATTTGTCCTCTTCGTTCTTAAACAAAACAATCTTAAAACGAATAACTTTTTTATATACGTGCACATTAAAGAGGAGAAAAGAAGGTTTAAAACATTGAAATGAGACATTTTGGCAATATTAATCAGCCTCTTTGGTATTAAGACCCTGATATTGCTTTTTTGTTTTAACTCAATCGAAAGTTATTTAACGAGAGAGGAGTTCTATTTATACATTATTAAAAAGAAGATTATTATATAAGAAATACGACAACTACTCTTTAGAAAAAATAGTTTGTATAGATTTTTCTCCAATATGTATTGTGAATTTTTAAAATGCGCTCAGTTATATTTTCTCTCGATGGAGGTTCACACAGATCTTGAGTTGATTAGTTCACCATTAGTCATGTCGTGCTCTGATTTGGCATCCTTTTATACGTTATAGATACGCATTCAGTCTATGTAATCATAATATTGAATATACATAAGATACTGTATGGTCTCTCCATGACTGAGACGCCATGCAAAACAATATATATATATATATACATATATATTGTTGCGTCGGAAAGAAATGTGAAAGGTCTTTAAGCGTTCGTGCTACCATTACTCCCGTATAAGCTAGGATGTACGTATTTGTCATGCAGTGTCCTTAAATGCCTCAGTAAGTTGCTCTTTACATTGAAGCCTTTTTTACAGTAGGAGCAAAGGAAAGGTTTTTCGCCTGTATGCGTTCTTTGGTGGATGATCATCGAAGCGTGACTCGGAAATTCCTTTTGACATATATTGCATAACTTTTGGTGATTGTGAACCCTTTTCGGTTTGGGGGGTGCCGAATTGTTCATCAAGGCCAACTGCTCTTCTGTGTGCTCCGTCTGTATGTGACGCACCCACTCCTGTGGCGTGGGATACATGTTGCCACATAGATCGCACTTCAGAGGCGGGAAATCCTTGTAGTCATCGGTCATATCGTCCTGAAACCGCATTTTTTTCGTTTCATAATCTCTCATCGTGTGCATATACATAAAAAATTCGTGACACAGTACCTTTCGTCTCTTTCTTCGATTTTCAGCCATGTCGGCATGCGTGAATTCTATGTGTCTCACCCAGTCTGATGGTCGGTTAAACGTTTGACTGCACATGTCGCACGTTAGTGGTGTATATTCTTCCTCCTCCATGTCTCCATCCTCGTCTGCACTATGTACGATCTCCTGCGACGAGAATAAGAGAAACGTTATTGCCTCTTTATTATATCAAAAGAAACAACTACCGTCCATAGTAGCTTTTATTTTACGCACTGGTTTGATATCGATCTCATGGTCTATCGTAAGCGATTGCGACGGATCAATCGTCTCTTCCCAATCGATTGGCTCATCCTTCACTAATAGGTCTAGATTTAGTTCGGTCTAAAAAGGAGGAAGAACATTAGACTTTATCGACTTGAACGAGTGCTTTTTTTGTTGCATTATTACTAAACCTAAAAAACTAGCTCACGTTTTCGTCATCTTCGCTCTTCGGTTTATTCGACTCGACGTCGCTATTAACGACTTTCTTCTTTTTGCCATTTGTCTCAAGATTCTCCTTGTTCTTGCTCTGCTCGTTACTGTTCTCCTCCAAGATCTTTTTGGCTTCAGATTCGTTAGCCTTGTCGTCGATCTTTTCGGTGCTCTTCCTCTCAACCGGTTTCGCGGGCTGTATATTATTTTGGCAAGCCGTGGCTGCCTGTTGCACGTTCTCGATTACTTTCTCGGTGGTCGGTTGTATCAGTTTGATCTTCTGTATCTGTCCGGTCAGCTGCGACGTTTCCCGCTTGTCACGTTCGATTTTCTGATTATTCGACTGTATGTTCTCTTTCTTGCTGTTGCCGGTATTCGATCTCCACAATCCTCGCACACGTAGTATGTCGCCGGCCTTCAGGACTCCCTCCAGCTGGTCGTTCGTCACAGTGGCTTCGCCGCTGTACATGTACTGTATCAGGATTTTTAGTGTGCGGTATCCGATCTCCGTGGGTAATACCTAAAGCATGAAATAACATTGTTGGATCATCTTTATGCTCTATATTACGCTGTTTGGCTGTATATTTGGAAAACAGGCGAATTGAACGATATGCATTAAGGATCTGAGATTTGACTACCAACCACGATTATCGGTGCATTGGTATTCGCGCCGAAATGGCACGTCTGGAAAATATGACTGAGGTAAGACGAGCAGGCCGCGAGGACAAATCGATGGGCCGCCACGTGCCGTCCGCAGGACGTGGCCAGTAGAACATCCGCAAAGGATTCCGAGTGAAGTAGAGTCGCGACAGAGCTGTGCAGATGCGCTCCGTAGCTATGCCACTTGAGCTGATAATTTTCCGAGGCAGCGATAGCCATCTTTTCTGTATCAGACAAAAAAACCATGTTAGACGTAACAATTCGACGAAATTGTTGTTTATTGCATCGCGGTAAATACGCAATGCTTCAGTTTAATAATTTATCTGAATATTAGATACGTGATCGCGATGTAAACAATCGTGAACGGAAAATCGTGACTAGATCTAGAATTTTATACAGTGTTTGTAGAATTCAACGCGTACTACAATGAGCCTGTTGCGCGGCGTAATCTTCTCGTTAAAGCGATAATAAATCAATTAAATTTTACAGTTTCGACGGGACATCATCGAATTTCCTTCCGTCGATTTCAGCGTCTTGCGCATTTTTATCCGTATCGATCTATCGTCGCGGTTAGTGATTGCGGATAGTTATCCGCAAAGGCGGCCAAGAGAAGCTATATAGGAGTTATCCCCCTCCTCCCCAACCCTTCGTCACGATCGTCTTGCAATCTGACGAGCGAAAAGGGTCGTGATCTAGCGAATACGATCCGACGATTCTTCCCTTTCTCAACTTCATCTTTTTATCGCAATCGTTAGCGTCGCTACTCCAAAAAGAACAAAGGCACAAATCGTTCCAAATCGATCGGGGGAGACACGGCGAGCGCTTTCTCGCACGGTGTACGATAATTATTCGAGCTCGCGGGATCACGCCAGGATCCAGCAAACTAACAACAACATAATATCAATGTTACAATTTCCCACTCGACAATGTAACAATGTGACATGACACATGCGTTACATTTATATATGCATATTGTCGAGTGGGAAAATTGTAACATTGATGTTACGTTACTGCTTGCTGGCTGACTGACACGCGACGAGGAGGACACATTCGGAAAGTGTTTCCTCGGTGTTCCACGTTTGCGGCACGATCACCAACCCGCTCCGAATCTCCGTGTCGCCGTCGCCGCCCGTATACAGATCAATGCAGGCCGATAAGTCGCGCAACGTGATAACTCGCGCGCTGCATCATTCTTCCGGCCGTGTCGCAGTCGCAATTCTTCGTATCCCGCCGCGCGTTAATCGAATCCGTTTAAATTCAATCAGGACGCACGAGGCCGAGGCTCGCCTGGCCGCACGTTTCCCTCGCCGCGATAACGGTGTTTACTCGACTACCCCTTTCTGACGTTCGGGGATGCGCGTATCATTTGGGCGATCTGACACTGGGATCACAGCTTAGTCGAGCACACCAAAGAACCGCATTGATCATGACCTCTGTGACGAACATTCATACACGATGTATGGCTCGTGAATCATCCACGGGGAAGAGAATGCGAGCACCCTCGATCGCTTCCTTCTCTCCTTGTCTCTCTCTCTCTCTCTCTCTCCCGGCCAGACGTCGTCTTTGCCCGCCGTGGCGATTTACCTGAGAACATCGGCGCACCGGTAACGATTCGAGGATCCACTGTTGACTAGGTCTACTCTGAAATCGCGACTCTTTGCACAACGATAAATCCGAACTAGCGGAGGACAACGTCGACGGGGGACGAGGCTGCGTGCACGAGCGCGGCGTAGCTCGCGCGCGTCGTCGGTGTTTTGAAAGGCGCTTGGCGCGGACACAGGACGGGGCACGGGGCAGATACGAGCATCGAACGAACCGCCGCGTAGGGGCCTAAAAATCGATATTTCGGTCTTTGCTCCATCCTCTCCGCGCGCCGTGCGGCGCGGCGCGGCGCGGCGCGGCTCGCCGGCTTTCGCCGGCTAGAGGAGGTAGGGTATGCCCCCCTGTGTTCATCATCGATTTTCCCGGCTACCAATCGCACGCATCCATTTATCGCATCGATCGCCCGAGCTGATTTCAGCGTTTGCGTCCGTCCATCCCGCCCGCTCGCTCCACGACGATTCATGCACCCTCCCGACACGTTTCCCCTCCGCCTCTCTCCCTCATGGTGCTCTCTGCCCGTTCGACCTCCCTTCCTATCGTTCCTCACACTCGTCGAGGGTACCCTTCTTCCCGCGACCCCTATCCCATCGTCGAGACGACCCTCGCCGCCATCGCCGCCGTCGCGTTGTTTCGGCTGTGTACCTTCGATTATAGATACGACTCGAGAGATTCCTCGAGGGTCGCGTCGAGAGGGAGGCTGAGCCACCTCGTGGACGCGATCGCGTCCCGCCGACTTCCTCATGCCTGTTGATATCTTACTCCGTGTCCGTTCTCTCGTGTGTGAGAGAGAGAGAGAGAGAGCTTTTTCTCCCGTAGAGCCGTAGAGGATACCTTGTGCGGCGTGTACGTCACCGATTTGTTGCAGGGTTATCGATTACCTGCCCGCTCGATGATCTACCCCGTCCAGACGAGGGATCACGTCTCCTCCTGTTCCTCCCATCGCTCGCGGGGGCTCGCGGTATAGACGCGTGGGACGTCTAGAAAATTTCATAAACTTGAGCGAAGCACGATCGTTCGAGATAACGATCGCCGATGGTCCCTCTCGTTTCGCGGTCTTGGCTTTTTCAAGTGGCGCAGCTGATGCTTAAGGTTTCAGCGATCAATATATATGAGTGTGCGAAACGAGAGAGATTAAAAAAAAAAAGAGAGACGTTAAATCGCGAGATTTAACGCAATTTACAAATCGAAAGACATGCGTTTTTGTGTTTTCGCACGGACGATGTGGTGCTAGCCTAGATCTCAGCATCCATTATGAACCACCCAGCAAACACGTGCAACTGATAATAGCATCGATATTATAATTTACACAAATATAAGTTCAACAAATATAAGTGTAACGTAACATACGTCATACATAACAGTTACATTGCTGAATGGGAAATTATAATATCGATGTAATGTTGCTTGCGGGGGAGGCGACAAATGTTTTATCAATATAACAGATACGTAACAATACCTATTGACGTACGACAGAATCGTTACATACTCCTGTGCCATCAATGCACACTGTCGCACGATCTGCGTCAAGGGATCTATAGATCGCCTCGGGCTTTGTCACCCGCCTGGCGAAAATTTCGAGAACACCCGAAGATGGCGCCGCTGGTAGGATTGTTCGATTTTCAAGATTTCCTCGGTCTCACACACACACACATACACACGCAGTATTATACACTTTTGCGTGTGTATGTGTGTGTGTGTACGGTGCGCGGCGACGTGCCGCATTGCGTCGACGACCCATTTTGCAACGGGGACGATAAGTCGCGCTCGCCGCCCTCCTCACCGTATTAAATAATCAATCTCTCGCGCGACGCTCGAGAGGCAACCCTTGAAAATGCCTTTTCCTTTTTCCTTCATTTACCTGCTGGTGAAGTCGCGGGAAAGCGGTTAGGGCATGCCGCGTCCGTCATTTCGCGTCGTCGCTTTTCCGCGCGCTTCACGTCCTCTTAATCGAGCCGCGGCTCTCAATCTCCGCCCGAGACTTGCCAGGGATACCGGTTGCGTTGGTTGTCACCAAGAAAAAGGGTCGGCCCGGCTCCGCAAGCTTGCCGGGACGGAAATTCCGATGATCGATGATCGACCCGCGCGAAAGGGGCGAACGTTTGAATCGCGATCGCTCGGGTCGCCCTCGGGTCACGTGGTGCCGAGTCACGTGGCGCTTTCGCGCGAGCCGCGCGGGGTCGCTGCGCGCGTTTCGCGAGCGAGCACGTCGCGCGGCGTACTTCACGGCGGTCTCGTGTCCCGTAAATAATGTGCGTTATCGTCGTTGGTTGTGGGCTCATCGCGACCGCAACGACGGCGACGGGGACGATGACGGTTTAAGACTGGGAGGCGGGAGGTGTCGACGATCATCAGAAGTGTAGTGCGCGTCCGAGATTCGCATACGGCCGAAACAGTGCTTGCGTACGATTCCCGTGAGTGGCCTCGCTGACCTAATTTCGACACACGGGGGGCCCTTCGTTCACGTCCGCGACCCTTTCGGCGACCCTTTGTTTTGTCGGAGTCGGTGACCACCGAGACGGACGATGACGATGACGTCGATGTCGGCGTCACGCTGGTAGCCGGAGTTTCGCGATGAATTTGCAGGTGGGAGCCATAGATAAACGTTGACTTCTCCGCGAGAATGTCGTCGGTCTCCTCAAGTTTGAAAAATAATCCGGAACCTCAGGAGAAAATTAGGTTAAGTCGACGAACGCGGGCCTGATCCTCGTGGCGCGAGTGCGGCGCGATCGCCGACCGATCGCAGGGCGCGAGCTCAACAGGCGGCGGACATTGGTGATTGATACATGGATGCTGACGCTGTCATCGGTACCAGCAACTTCCGCGTTTTCAGTCGGAGAAACGACGCGGGCGAGATGAGATATGCTTGTCCGAGTTGTCGAGCGGGAACGTCGAAGGGACACGATTGCACGATTGTGATTAATTGTCAGCCTGTTGCCGGGATTTGTACTTTCATATATGGCAATACGTGAGAGAGGCTTCATCCTGGAGCAAAATGCCTCACATCACGCGAAAGTGGGAACTGTTCCCGGGCAGGAATCGCTTTTGCTGCGACGGCAGAGTGATGATGGCACCGCAGACTGGAGTGTTTTACGTCACCGTGTGCCTCATCGTCGGGACAAGTGGATTGTTCTTCGGTTTTGAGTAAGTGATGCACCTTGTTGCGTTTGTCTTCAAGGTTAAATCTCAGTGTAATTATTATAGCTCATGTATCATAATCAGAGACATGTTGACTTCTTTGTAGGATTATCATATTCATCGTAGGATATTATCATAATTTGATCTTTAAAATTCATAGTTTGATGTGCTTCAAAAAAATGTTAATACTCATATGGAAGTAATTTTTTTTAGAAAAACAAGTGATAACAAACAAAATATTCAAGTATATTTTGTAACAACAGGTAAACTTGAACCGTTATTTATATACCATGAGTAATAGAAGTACGTTAGGCTGAATGTCTAATAATATTTTATGTCTAATAATATTTTTGCGTATTTCCAGAAAACTGTGCACAAAGTAATGTCAGTCTTGAAACACAGTCTCAAGATGGAATAGTACACATATTATTAAATTGATAATAAATTTAATAATGTAACGGTGATGCTGAATAAGCATCTTTTACAAATGGTAGAGAATTTGTTGCGAAAAATATTATTTTAGCCAGGGTTCAAACCTTACTAATTATACATTTGTTTTGTCTTCAAAAAATCTTTACTCGTTCATCATCAATACATTTTTGAAATCTTCTCTAGGTGGTCTCTCTTCTCCGAACACCGAAGCACATTTCTTTGGATAAAATTACTTCCATATGTTAACATTTTTTTTTAAACATCGTGTATATTCAAGATTGTCCGGTGCTAGGTCCTAAGATTTTATCCAATTGAGGAAACATTTTAAGATTATCTCAAATACAAGATTGGACTGTATCATTCTTGATCTATTAGTAGTATTGTGCCTTGTCATCAGAAACAAGCAGATTGTTCTTCAGTTCTGAGTAAACATTACGTTTGATGTTAAATCTCAGTAAAGGAGTAAGAAAAAACTCAGTAAAGTTGTAGAGATAAAGTTGTACTTATGTAATCAAAAGTACACTGGATACTTTATAAGATTAGGTGGTTTACAATCTGATGATTGTATTCTAGATCAAAGTCTAATCATAGGTGCTCTTAAGATTCCAATGAAATGATTATGCAGCATTACAAGATCGTATTCAAAATGATCTTAAATACAAGATTGGACTACGAATATATATATATCGTTCTTAATCTATTAGCATATTGTGTGTCTTATCATCAAAACAAGTGAATTGTTTTTCGATTTTGAATAAGCATTGCATTTGATGTCAAGGATAAATTTCAGTATAGTTGTTACAGTAATTCTTGTACCATAATCAAAAGCACATCGGATACTTTATGAGATTAGAATAGTTCTTATAGTCGGAACTCACATTTAAGATCATCTTAGGTCAGATTCTAGATGATCTAAAAATTCTATCTAGCCAATGAAACGAGTATATAGCATCACAAGATTGTACTCGAAACGATTTTAAATACAAGATTGGACTATGAATACCGTCCTTAATCTATTACCACTGTATGCTTCATCGTCAGAACAAGTGGATTATTCTTCGATTCTGAGTAAGCGTTATATACGCTGTATTACGTTTGACTTCAAAAATAAGCTTCAATTACCATTAGGTAAAATTGTGAGATTAGGATGCTATTCATTCAAATGTCATATTTAATAAAATCATCTTACGTCTAGTCTTAAGATTCCATCCAGCAAATGGAACAATTGTACAGCATTTCGAGATCATACGCAAGACGATAGTATATTAAGTTGCAAGATTGAACTGTGAATATCCTTTTCAGTCTATCAGCAAGAAAATTAGTGTGCTTTTATGTACAACAGAATGGGATTTCTGTACAATGGTTTTCTTTTTTTTTCAGTTGTCCGTATCTGGCACTACATGTAACACCAGCAATACCAGTAATAGGAGCTTTATTATTTATATTTGTAATGTCTGCTTTGTTTCGCACAAGTTTTAGCGATCCTGGAGTAATTCCAAGAGCAACACCTGACGAAGCAGCTTATATCGAAAAACAAATCGGTACAAATATAATCTTAAAGTATTTATAGTAATTACTTTGCTTTATTTATTTTAAAAGATAATGTTTATTTTGAGAGACAATAAGTGTTTGTTATAAAAATTTTAAATTTTTATAACTATTTAAATATTTATAACTATTTTATAATTATTGCTGAAATATTTTTTATACTGGATTGTAGAAGTACCGAACAATGGTAACTCTAAGACATACAGACCTCCTCCCAGGACGAAAGAAGTCTTGATTAGAGGACAACCAGTAAAATTAAAATATTGCTTTACATGCAAGATATTTAGGCCACCAAGAGCCTCTCACTGTAGTTTATGCGACAATTGCGTAGGTATGTATTTTTTAATCAAAATTAGATATCTGAAGTATTCGTTCTCCTTTTTTCTTTCGTATTATCAGAATTGCTTCTCAGAATTGATCTCGAATGCGATACTAATTTAATCACAGATATTAGGTGAGGATTTTAAAGATAACTATTTTTACAGAGAGATTTGATCATCACTGTCCATGGGTTGGTAATTGTGTGGGCAGAAGAAATTATAGATATTTTTATGCTTTTATAGTATCCCTCGCATTCCTTTGCGTTTTTATATTTATATGTGCGATCACACATATTATTATGCGTAAGTAATCTTGGTTTGAGAAGCATTATAAATGAATATACGCAAATACAATTACGACAAAATCAGAAACGTAACGTTTCATGTCTGTTTACTACTTGTTGTGATTTTTAGTTACGAAAGATAATAAGCCGTTTTTAGAAGCTGTAAAATTATCCCCAAGTAGCGTTATTGTGGGAGTTGTATGTTTCTTCTCTGTTTGGAGTATCTTGGGCCTCGCTGGTTTTCATACGTATTTAACTAGCAGCAATCAAACGACTAATGAAGATGTAAGTACATTTAACAAAATCATGTACCAATTATGTCGACAATTTTTCTTAATTTTTGCAGATTAAAGGGTCGTTCACGAATAGAAGAGGACAGGACAATTTTAATCCTTACAGTCAAGGAAATATCTGTGGGAATTTTTTTTATGTATTATGTGGACCAGCTCCACCTAGTTTAATCGGTAAGATCTCTCTGTTCAATCTATGCAAGTCACACATGCTCAGGGCATAGCTATGATGTCATCCTTTAATTGTGTATTGAATTTATTCTCGGATCATATCGTTTCAGATCGAAGAGGGATAGTTACACCTGAATATCGCGCGGAACACGAACGAGTTGGTGATGATAATGTGATTACTAATAATAAGACATATGGTACTGCCAAAATTGTGCAGCCTCAGGTGATTACAAATTATTTATTAGCCTACTAAGTTTTTATTAGCCTACTTTTTATAGGCTTAATAATGCATTTGCAATAGATATTTTTTAGTAAAGCAATATACGATACATATAATATGTAGTATACATTTTTCGTTATTCTTATTTATTTTAACAGTTGAACGGTACAACAGTTCAAACGAGCCCTAGCACGGATGTCACGGGCTCGATGAACAACTTGATCAGCGGTCAACATTCTCCAAGAATAGAGTCAATAAACGGTGAGTTGACCCTCTTGAGACATCCTACACGTTGTCCCGAGGACCTACCAAAATATCCGCGCCAATACATAAACGATACTTACGTGCCGCCATACCCGGCGCAGCATTGCTCTCAGGATTCAGTGAAACATATTAAATATACCGAGGTAGATCGGTTAAATCCGGACTTTCAGAAATATCCGTGTAGATGCGAGGACGGTTTGCACAAATATCCTCATAGATGTAGAGAGGAATATCATAGGTGCTCCGATAATACTCTTATATACGACCAGTGCATAGGGGAACAGAAATACGCCATTGATCTTCAGAAATATCCTCAAAGATACTCCGAAGACCCCTTACGCTACAAAGTAAGCGAGAAGAACGGTTATACTGATCTGCAAAAGTTTCCCCAGTGCTATTCCGAAGATCCACTACGACTCTCGCAGTCGCCGCATATGCTTAAATATAACAATTTGAGGTGTACCGAACACAGCTTAAAATATCCGATAACGAAGAACATTCTACCGGCGCGTATATTAGGCACGGGTGGCATACCGATTATTGGACAGACCGCGATTGGCCTCGTGGTCAACAGATTCGGTTCTGGACCACTAACTAATAATTTATCGTACGCGGAGAATTCGTTGTGCCCGAGCGATAGTACAGAGGAAGATCTCTTGAATCGTCGCTTCATTATGAGTTCATTAAGTGACAGTGAGGACATTTAACGTCTATTATCAACCGATAATGCATTTTTAAATTATAAAATTCATTTATAGTAGAAAAAGAAAACAAAATTATTGTTATCATTATATTCTTACTAAAGAAATCTTGAATTTATTACAAGCTTTAACAATCAGAATCGTGATTCGTCCTATTCTTAAAAGAAAATCTCACATTGAGAGAAAGTATACTCATTTGTATATACATAAAAATGGTTACATGATTGTTCTTGATTCCTTTAATTGGGAATTTTACAAAATTACATATATATATACAAATGCCAAAAGTTGAATTTAATTGTTGAAAAAAGAGATCTATTTATTTTTTGAAAATACCGTTTTGCATTACGCATAGATGTTTATTTAAAAAATATGTATATTACAGTTATGATGGTATATAAGTGAGTTATAAGGGTATACGATATATATTATGTTTACTTGTGACTCTTCTCAATGATACTTTTTTCATATTTTATACGCATAAACAAATGTTATACGTTAAATTTTTAAATCCATTATTACTTCTATATACATTCAATATTCCTGACTTAAAAAATTACTTTTTTTTTTTTTTTTTTTCATGAATTTTGCCAATTGTTGTAGTTTCTTTATCGCTGTTATAAAAAATGATAAAAGTGCATAATGCAAAAATATAGTTTTTGTTTCTTTAATTCTGAATTTGTAAATGTAAATGTATATATATATATTTATCTAAGTTTTTTAGTAATTAGTAAAATTCGACATAATTCAATAAATTGTATTTCTCTGTTGTTTAAAATAACGTCCTGTTACCGAGGGCTCAGAGCGTACTACTCGGTAAGTTCATTTCATACATTTTGGTCGTCATTGAGTGTATGTTTTGTTAATATACGAATGATTTGATTTATCTTTACTAGCATTAATAAATCACACGTGACATGTTCTTTTTATATTTTTATGAGACTAATTTTTGAGCGATACGATTAATTAGGGTTTATGGCTTGTGACTAATCAGTTATAATTTTTAGTTTTTTATTATAGGATAAGGTCTTATACAAATAATGTAAATAAGTTAAACGTATACGCGTGAAAATGCATCGGATTTGTTATGTTTTATTTGAGGGAGAAATTTGTATTCAATGTATGTTAATAATTTAATTTTTCGATGTGCGTATGCTCTCTTTACAAAATTCGGTAAGATATTTTATTTGGTAATACCAAAGAATGTGACGAATGTGGTTTGATATACTCTTTTTTTTTGTCTTCACGCATAAATGGAAGCAATGTTTAAAAAAAAGAAAATATTTTAATGCTATATTTAATGTAAAATGTTAACTTTACGGAATGTAGGAATGTGTACTGAGGATTAGTGCATTGAGTGGGTAATTGAAATTATGATAGAGCTTGCATCGCTGATTTATTGTGTATAAGAAAAACACAAGGCCAATGCTGCACCTTTCTGACAATATAATTTTTTTCTCTTCTTCTGTCGATTCTAAAGAGGTTTTATAACAGCTTGTATTTTCCTTCACGGTTTAATAGCAATGTACTTATATTTTAATGCTGTATGTGCACTCTTTTTTTGTACAAGTTTTTTTATCCATGTAACACCAGTAAAATAAGATATGCTTATCTAGCATTACAAATTTTGCTTTTAGGTAGTACCACAAACAGTATAAGTCAACTTGTTACCAACGAAATACCGCTAGCGTCTCTCAATATAGCACCAATTGATATCGACGAAATCGCACCGCTGCCTTCTCGTCAGAGTGTCGTCGTCTCTTCCGCTCTGGATACATCTTCCATACCAACAGTAACTGTAACAACTCCTTTGTCTGCATCTAGACTTAGATTATTGCAGGACACGACGATGATAGAGTCCGCCTTAGACTTGGATTCACTGGAAGATGCGAGCGTCGGTAGAGGAAGCCAGTCAGGGCTTATAAAAATGGGCGTATAAAGTTTCGGCTACAAGCCGTAGAGATTAAGAATGATCAATTTCTGTCTGAAAGATAGTTCAGTTTTAACGTTGCGCGTTGAAATAAGGAACGCAATTTGTTTGCATCTTCATCGAAAAGCGTTCTCACATGACATGATAATTAAACGCAAATGTAACCATTAATTATCATTAATTACAACGGAATAGATATTTACAATGTTATGCTTTTTCTTGGAAGAAAAAGTGATTTCGAGAAATTTTGAAAATTAGAAAATTAAGTCACAAACGAAATGGCCGAATTCACATGCTATGATTAAAGTACAAATATGATTATTTTGATAATTAAATTTGTATAATTAATTGCATAATTGAGTTGCAATAACGTGTATTTAAATCGTAATTTTGTATGACTACTATTTATTATATCATGTTCACGTAGAACATTAGTAATCACATATGCCAGAAAGATTGATATATTCCATTTTTCCAAATTCTGCATTAAATGTAGAATCGTCATTGAATGTAGAATCTATATAGAAGTTTTTAGAAAAATTTTTGGAAAGTATTATTAATGTGTTAATTTATTGTTTACATTATTCACAACTATAAAGTTTCAAGATTCTATAAAAAAGTAAAATAAAAAAAGTTACTCGAAAGAAGATATTATAGTGATATAAAAAACTCTCATATGCTACTTAATTTCGTTTATGCAAATTTATATGTATAAGTTACGTCACATATAAGAAATTTATTTTTCCAATTTATGGCATCTCTCTAATTGTTAGAAATACATACAGTTTGCATTATTTTATATGTATATATACGATTTTAAACTTAATGATTTTACTACGATAAATGTAAAAAGTCGATAGCTACGTGTGTACAAACCATATTTCTGGCACTTGTTCGTGCTTATACTCACTGAGAGAAAAAGAATCAAAGTTGCACTGTAGAAATTAAAATAAATATGTTTGAACAATATGAAAGTGGAAGGGAGGGGAAAAAAGAGATGGCTTTTAACAATATTTATTGCAGAAAAATGTAAGAACTACGATATTTTTTCTGTTACGTTTTTCCCACCATTCTTAGAGATATTGTCTTTTTGAAGGAATTTGTCGTGTACAGTGTAAAAAGTTTTGTAAATAAAATTTTCATACACGTTAGCATAGAAAATTTTACAAAATATTTACAAGATTTATTAAAGCAATGCAGTTGATAGCGAGCATTTAAACATTAGGATTATCACTGCCTAATTTATTAACAAATTTTGTAAAATTGCATGTTATTACCTAATTTGGCATTATCATGCGATATTCATATATGAGTAACATTAAAAACTATATTAATAACAGAGCAGTTGTCATACTAAAGATATAAAGGATTGCCATTACGAAGACTAAAAATTCTAAGACTATTATTCTTTTGTATATAAGAGTACATGTGTATAATATAGCATATGTATATATTATGTAGATGTTATAATAAAATCCATATATAATATAAAGCAAGTTAAAGATATTTTGCAATATTTTATTGTAATTCCTCAAAATATATTAATAAAAATGAATAATGCGTTCGTAAGAATTAGGCAAACTGTATATCAATTCTGTTTCACACTCAGTTTTGTCATATTTTTAAATATTAAGTGATTATGAGAATTCCATCTCACAGTGAGAATACGATATTGGTTGAATTAAAGAAATTTATATATATATATACGTTAACTTTCAAAATATGTGTATTAAATAATTAAAAATTTTTATACATAAAAATTTACATGATTTCAAAATACATATTGCTTACTATATACTTCAAAATGGACATTGTATATTACATGACATATAAATAAGCTGCTACATTTTACGTGCGCTATGAATAAAATGTAAATGCATATATTAAATAATGAGTTGATGCATGAGGACAGCTATCAATAATATAATAAACGCAACGCTTAAACCGATAAGATAAACGGCCACTTGATAATTTCTAGTTGTATCGGCATTATTGTCCAACTGTTTAGTATTGACATCGCTTTGGCAGTAGAATTCTGTAGGATCTGCATACACATATTTGGTTGCAATCAAACGATACATCTAACTTTGAGTTGCTTACAATAGTACTTTACATTTTTTTACTTACCCGCTTGTAGCTCGATTTCTTTTTGAACTTGACTTTCTTGCACTTCAAGATCTAGTAGCTCTTGCAATGACAATAACGCCTCTTGCGGTCCTTCGCCGGGAAATAGATAATCGGATAATGTAACTTTATTTTCTGGTAATGCTATTAAAACTCGTCTCGGTGGTTCATGCAATGTAATATTCTCTGAAACCAAATTACAAGAGTTTGGAATACAAATATCAAATTTTACTATCTGTATCACATATTCTTCATGATTTACCTTCAGGAGAACCATTTTCCTCTTCTATCAAACTATCCCAATGCATTTCCAATCTGCTTGCCAGAGATCGTACTACATCTTCTTTCACAGCTGTATTGGCTTCTGCGATACTAGCTCTCTGATGTATAAATGTTCTACTGACCAATTGTCCAATTAATCGTATCAACGCGCTGCACGACGTTGTTCTTATATCCACATTACTGTTATCTTGCGACTAAAATAAATTTTATTTAATTCTTAATTTTTTAATTTCTTATCGTAAACTTTAAGTAAATCTATTCATACTCACACAGGGAACATATAGGCTAACTTGAAGTGAATTACTGCTATCGTTTGTCTTATTTTTACACTCCTTGCTATTCTTCTTTTTCTTGCCAAGTATTTCCAGTGTGTCATCCGGAGATCTGACTTCTCCCTCGATAACAACAAGCGAAGACTCGATTAAATCCGCCACGTTTGTCAAAATATTCTGTAAAATTTATGAATTTATTTATTGTGGTATTATAGAAAAAAATTTTCATTTGTTAATACCTGTAATTGTTTCTTGAGAGTTTCGGGATCCTTGTCTGCAGCAATAAGATACAATCTGTCAAAGTCTACTAGAGCTTCAAGTTGATACCATTTGGTTGCTTTTTCTTGAAATTTCCAATCGGCTGGTTTCAACATACTTTCCTTAGCAATATCTATAGATTTGCAAATATATCTGACAGAAGATAGAAGATTCTAATTACTAATTTAGTTGAGATATAGCATGGAACTTGTGTCTGAGAAACAGGACAGCATACTTTTGCGTGACACTATTAAAACTCAATACAAGCTTCTCATCCTGATTATTTCCACAGAGATACTTGTTATTCCACGACAAAGTTTTGTGAATTGCACCAAGAACTGCCTTAAGCTTTTGTACATTGCTAGTATTGTCTAAAGTATCTTCTGGTCCAACAATAAATATGCCAAGTACCCACATTCCACCAGGCAGCATTCTTGTAACCTAAATAAAAGAAACAAAACACAACATGTGAACATCTTTATGTAAATATTCTAAGTTGCTTTAAATGCATGTTAATTGTTTATTTTTCAGTTTATTTATATTTTTAGATATATCTATTTATAATCACTTGTCAAAATATTCATATATTGCTACAAGTTAGATGCTATTATATTTTATATTTGTAAAAAAGGTACTATCAAGAAATTGATGTATTGCATTGACGATTTTGTTTGATTTCAAACAAGTCTATATTTCTTTTGTTTTTACTCGTTCCCACAATAATTAAACAGTTTATAAAAATAAGGAATTAAATCTTATCTCATAATTATACCAAGAACACATACATGTTTAGCATGATCAGCAACCCAACTCATAGGTATATCTTTAACAGATCTGATATATGTGTTTGCCTGTTCTGTAGGTGCTGTGGAACTGATTAACGTTTCTTCCACGACATTTTTACTAAGAGGAGGTGGTGTCTTCGCTAAATGCACAATGTAATCTTTTTGTCCAGCACTCTGTAATAAAAGAGAGTCAAACAACATTGCATATGACTTACCATTAAATTTTATATCGCACGACTGCAGAATTGAATTCTTAAATATTTTGCCTTTAATGATCAGAGAAGAAAGATAAATATGTAACAAAAAACCACCACAAACAAATAGCGAATTCTGTTAATTTAATTCTACTCAAAATATGCTGAAACATTACGTTTTTTTCCCACTTGTTTATTGCATATGTTAAAAATGAGAACATTTTAACACGTGACTGACACAGAGAGAGACTAAAGGAATACTGAAATATTTAAAAATCGGACCTGTCCTAAAATCAATCCTATTACATATCCATCGAGCTTCGCTAAAGATGTTAAATATGTACGAAGATGTTCCTCAGCATAAATTGTCCGTCCCATGTTTCTTCCGTCTAATACCCTCTTGAATTCTTGACAGAATTCACGACTAATCGTGACAATTCATACGCGGCACTGACACGATCCCTCTTCGATGAGTTTCGGAACGCACTCGTGAAAATTCCGAGACGTCTGCGTTCCAAAACTCACTTGAGAAAAGTGCTTTAAGTAGCGTCCACGTTCCGAATGTACAGTCACCGAATTCGATTTGTCCCACGACCTTTCTGCGGGGCAAGAGGAATATGGAGAATATCCATGGCGTCATCAAGCAGCGGCGACTAACCGCCCTCGATTTATCGACCTAATTATCGACCGCTAGATAATGGGTTAATAATACGCGACTTTTTCTTACAAAAATAAATAAATATATATATATATATATATATATATATATATATATATATATGCATCTCATCTCATTTATTCTGAGATGCTTATTCTGAGAACTTCAAATTAATATTTTAAGTTATCATCAGCTCCGAAATATTAATGGGGGTTTTTTTAAGATACTCATCACAAATGTTTAGATTGTAATGTATTGAAGATAGCAGAGATACAACTATCTAATCGCAAAGAAATTCCTAAACTATGGCCGGTATTCATAGTCGGATCTTATAATTAAGACGGTCTTAAATTCATCTTCAGATACTCCGTAGCCAATGAACTGATTCGTACAGCATCTAAAGATAAACTTAAGACGATCTTAAATATAAGATCCGACTATGAATACCGGCCTATACGTAGTTGATTTGTTTACTCAGAGACAACACATGAAACTAAAAAATGTCTTTTTGTAAGTATTGCTCGAAAATATAAGCGATATCTTTGAAACATTTTTTCGTTTTTCTGAAGAACGCAACATAAAAAGAATATCTTTTCGCCATCTATTTTGTTTTTCTTCCGGCAAAACGAAAAATCGTGTTAAAAGTATTTCAGCAGCCAATCAGAAACAATTATTATTTTATTCCCATATTTAGCATAAAAATGACTCATGTACGACTTTATAAACGACGATAGATTCCACAAATGTAATATTAATGTTATCAAAGAAATTCTGCGCAATAATCTCTACCCCAAGCATATCATCAACCATTATATTAATAAAAGAATAAAGGAATTACAGCATAGACAAAATAATGCCCATGATAACATTACTTTCGACGCGAGAAACTGCATTGTCATTCCGTTTAATAATGAAGTTGCCAAAAACATTGAACGCATTTTAACACCAATGTTAAAGTGCTGTACTCCATCTTTAATAAAATGAATTTTATCATAAAGAAAGGAAAAGACACTCTTAGTGTTCTTAAACAAACCGAATTGGTTTACGAGATTGATTATTCGAATTGTAACGCGTATTACATGGGCAGACGCAACGATATCTAATGACCCGGTTAAAGGAATACCAGAATGATATTAAAAAACATACAACGAATCATTCGGTGGTTAGTAAACATAGATTATCTTATGGTCATGAATTTGACTGAGACAACCCAAGAATAAGGAGACGCACACAAGAAAAAGAGAGATAGCAGAGATACTTTTTATCAAAAAATGCAATCAACTCCCATAAGGACACAGAAAACTTAACTGCTATTTATGACGGACTTCTTAATATTTTATAAATTACCTGACATAACTTTTACTTATTTATTATTCACTTTTTAGTATATTGACCTGATTTCTCTACTTATACTTACCGTCTTTTTATTTTTATTTTTTGTTGTTGTCTTTTATTATTATTTTTTTATTTATTTATTATAGATTTGTCCCCCGAATCATACTATCAAAATTTTAATATTTATAATATTTTATATATTAACTGACATAACTTTTACTTATTTATTGCTTACATTTTAGAACATTGACCTGATTTCTTTACTTATATTTACTGTCTTTTTCTTTCTCTTGTCTTTTATTTATTTATTATAAATTTGTCCCCTGCGTCACACTGTAAAATTTAATCTGGCTCAGTCCTTACTTCGCTGTCACCAACAACAGACGCCTTTTATGTCTAACTTAATCTAAACCGATTTATGTGGAAATCAATGTTTTTAAATTGTGTATTATTGATTACTGGACTGCGTATTAAGTAAGTTTTAATGTAATATGTACAATTTTGCGTCTTATACGAGTGAAACATTCCATTACAACGTATTTATAGATATACTTGAAGAGGACCTAAACCAAAGGTCGAAACGTCGTAATAAACGTTAATTTTATATATCATTTGTGCCAGTTTGACGTCAGTTACTGCCCTTTCCTTTGAAAAAACGAGGAAGTTGGCAAAATAATATCGTTATACATTTAATTATTATAATTAAAATATTCTTTGTCCACATTAGCTAATTTTTCCTAAAATTATAATAGTTCTAAAGGTCAAGGTTTATCCACATTAGCTCATTTTTTAAAAATTAAAATATTAAAATTATTAACAAATTCAAAACTCTCTTTTGCCAGTAAATATTAATAAACGGACTTCAATTTTATTCTTAATTGTTAACACTACGTTTCGACCTCTGGATATCGATCATGTAATTTTTCAACTCAACGATTTCAACCAAGGAAATCAATGAGTTGCCCAATGAGTCTAATTTCATTGGTCTTTTTACATGAAAAGTTTCACGTGAAATCGTTGAATTCACGTGAAACTTTTCATGTGAAAAATTACATGATACCCTTTAGATCCTTATTTCTGACTGTTATTTTTTGACACATAATCGGTGCTTTCCATCTAACGACACAAGTCGACACAAGCATCATTCTATCTTTTTTTAACATTCATAAATAACAAAGATAGAATGACACTTGTGTCGACTTGTATCGCTAGATGGGAAGCACCGAATGTTTATAGGTTTTTATTATGTTCTAGTTATTTTGTTCTAAAATCATAAAGTTTCAAGAAATTATAAATTACAAAGTTTATAGTAAAATTTGTAAGAATTCTGCGCTGTTTCCGCGTACATAGAGTCTTAGCATTAGCATTAAATCGAGATTAGAGTTAAGCCTGCGACACACGGTACGATTTTTCGTACTTTGCTTACGTGAGCCAATAAGGATGCAGAATTTTAGATTAAGTGACTTGAAACTTAATCCTAATTGATTCTCAAGCTGTAATCTACATTGGTGGAAAAATGGGCATTAGACGATTTGGTGCTGTCTGGAAAATAAAGCAATTTGTAATCACGTGCAAAGACATGACGAGATGTTACAAAATAGATTTAACCTAACGTACCCTCGTAGACTGTCGGACAATTGAATGATGCGTAAAATATGAAAAATATATAAGTTTTCAAGAATTTTGGAAATATTGCACGGCGATCAACGAGTAACTCGAAATTTTCCATTTCCAGTGCGCTAACAGAGCACTTTACTGAAAATTGATGCGCATGCGCGAGAAAAGACTCGTCTAACGCGCTGTTCGTTAACACATTTCTGATAAAGGTCACGATAAAGGTGATGAATGAAACACAAGTCTAAACCGCTGTTGCTGTTATTGTAGATAGATGCATACATCCGATGAAGAGTCTATTTTAAATTGGAGTCGGATCAGATATATATATATATAAATATATATAGGTGAAACAGTGCTCACTAACCACAACACGATACCCGCATGTAACATTTCAAAGAACATTCTCTTTAAATAAATCAAGAAAGAATGATGTACAGTATCTCTCTTCTATTATTTATTCTGAGTCTACAGGCAGATGGTTCATGGGTTTATAAGGAGGATATTTTGTGCCTTGTAAGTTATACAACAGTTTATATACATACACACACATACATACATACATACATATATATATATATATATATTACACAAACTTTTTGAAAATAACATTCCGAGCGAACATCAACTAAAAGTAATGTTATACCAATATTATAATTTCCTACTCAACAATCTAAATGTGATATAACATGTGTTGTAACACAATACCTTACAACATAACAGTTACATTGTTGAATAGGAAATTAGAATATTGATGTTATGCTACTTGGTATTTGCTAGGTTCCATATATTATGTACGTGTGTAACATGAATTATATGTATACATTATGTGTATATCATCTCATGTATATTATTTTACTTTTCAGTACAAATATAAACAAACATATCCTGAAAACAATCATAATACAACAGTTGGATTTTTCAATTCTTCATATATTTATTATTGCCCTCTTGAAGAAGTTCCTATCGATAAAATATCTTATACTACACAGTATGTTGAAGAGTATAAGGATTTTCTTAGTAAGTTTTTAAAAGAGAGTAATTGATTTCCAGAATATTTAGATTTAATTGTATCCATTAATTATATCTTTATCTCTTATCTAAGATTTGGCATACATTCAATTTCCACCTCCTGAAAGAGAATGCATGCATGGAGTAGCTTTATTAATGAATCCTTCGATCCAAGATGAAGAAGAATGTCACAAGTATCAGTTTGACGTATATGACGACTCGAAAATACATGGCGTAGAAAGGAGTGTGTGTGTTTTTAAGTATGATAATCCATTTGTAGAAAATGACTGGATAGATGTATATGAGGTAATGAACAATGCTAATCTGATACATATGAAATGGTTATGTAAAATGTGGTAATATATTGAGTATCTAGTTATATCTGCCATAACTATGTACATTAAAGAGAAATTTATTTTAAAAGATTAAATATTTATATTCCAGAATGAGATAGGAGTATACTTTCGATATATTTTTAGTGGATGCTATGCAGTTCGGTTTCATATAAATGCCAAACAGAAATATGTAGCAAGCAGTCCTATATTTTTTAATACTACTTATCAACGAAAAGAAGCTACGGTGCCACAGCTTGTCTGTAGATATAAATCACGTCCTAATCTCGAGAAAAAGTATAACGATAAGATTTTTCTATTATAATACATATTCGACATCTTATTGGAATATTTTTTATAATACATATTTCTTGAGAAACGTATCCATTTAGAAATGATGTAAGAAAATTGAATATTTTTATTTATCTACAGTATCTATTTACAGACAAATGACGAATTTTACATTAGATATTTCAATGGCAGCAGATGTAGGTCATCTTCTTCAAGTGGCTTTGGTATCGGGGCAGAATAAAGATAATAATTGTTTATATCGAGGAGGACCTTTATTATACGTATGGGAAATTGATCTGGTAATATTTTATGTGTCATATAATAATATTTAATTATTAAAATGCACTTTATTTTCTTTTTTAAGTAGCTAATATTCTTTAAATTTTTATTGTTACAGAAAGTTGATAGTGTGACGAAAGAATTATCAGATCAACATTGCGATGTAAAATTCGTAAATATTAATTTTTTTAATTACTTTAGAATTGTATATTATTTTAAAGTCTTGTATATTATTTTAAATCAAAGTATTCAATTTCTATTTGTGTCAAATATATGTATATTATTCAGATATATGTATGTAAATTATATTAAAAAGAAAAAACTTTCAAGGTGGAGAGAATAAAGGGATATGAAAAGCGTATATGGTGTAATTTTGAAATAGAAGCACAAGCTACAAATTCTTGTTTTCTATTTCAATGGTTTGACGAGCGATGTCGGGAGAATACTATATGGAAACCACCATCATTAAATAACGTCTCACCGTGTATGTGGCTAAAGCGTAAGTATAAGTTAAGATATTATAAAGAATTAACAGGATAATAGTAGTAACTTTTTTATGTATTTTATCAACTGGTATAGAACTGGCATATTAATAGTTTAAATTTTGCAAATAGATTTTTCGTTCAGACAAATAATAATAGTTTTGCAAATTATATTTGTAGATTGCTCGCAAACTTTCGAACATTGGCAACAAGTTCCGATTCATAAACCACTGGGAACACTGATACAATCAGACACGTCGCTGAGCACAAGTTCGTACTTGTTGTTGCCAATTATTGCCATTGTATTAATCGTATCAGCAGTAATTGGACTATTATGTTTCCGACGTTATTTGCGTATTCGAAAGGATGAGATCAATTTATATGTAAATCCACAGCATGATGATTCCAGTTTTCTTAAATCCACCGATTCCGGTGTCACTGATAACAGTAAGAAGGAAATCTGTCACGATAATCCTTTGTGCGACAATATCATTCTTCTTTACACCAACAGTTCAACATCTTTCATGGCATTGATGAAAGATTTTCGTAAAACACTTGCCAAGATGTGCTCTTGTTCCGTAAGTTTTGTGTGTTACATATTGATATGTTCCACATGTGACACACGTTGCAATTTCTAAGATTAAGAAATATCTTTTTTTTTTTAAAGTTTTCTCATTTAAATAATGCAAAGTAATTACTTGAGTGTTAAGAATGTTCTCATTGTTCTTAAAGGTGCATGACTGGCATGATGGAACAGTATGGAACGAAGTGGCCAAAGTCGGTGCTGTTTCATGGTTTACCGATTTACTTAATAATGAATGTCGCGTCATTTGGATAGATACATTGGCTACGAGATCCACCATTATATCAACCACAAGGGACGACGTGTCGAACACGGATAAGATCAGTAAATATCACGGAATACACGATTTTCGCGATCTGGCATTTCGCTGTGTGCTCGAAGTAGCAAAAAGCAAAGTAAACGACGTCGCACGGCAGTACCGCAAACATTTTGTTGTAAGGTGAGCGCCATTATTACATAATTATTTTCGTTAATGCAATGTCTAAAGTACGTATGTTAAACTATTCGTAACATTATAGATTTGAAGGATTAGAGAGCACAACAAATGTGGCTGATCCATTTTTAGATCTTTCCCCTCATGCGCGATATTACATGCCGCAGCATCTCGTGCAATTGTGTTCGGACTTGTAAGTACATACAGCGTAGTCCCGAGTGTACTGTAAGAAAATTGTAATTGGAACGTTTTTAGGTCGATGGTGAAACCGGAAATTTTTAAATGTAAAACAAAGATAGACAAAGATGTTTACCGTATTTTCAACTTTATAAATCTCAGCTGTAAAAAGCAGCCTGAAGACAGACACCTGAAATCTATGAAGATAAACTCGACAACATGAAATGAATGGATGAATATACATTATTTCAAGATCTCATCATCCAAATCCACGACTATCCAACGAAACCTCATTCGTTTTATTTTTAACGCGAAATGTGATTATAAAAGCACAAATTATTATAATATATAATAACAACACTACCTCAAAATGTATATATAAAAATTGTATAGGGCAATATATAAATGTTTATAGATAAAATATTCATCCTGCATTAGAACAGGATTAATATTTGCAGTAAATATAAATCATTCAATTTATATTTGCTGTTTATTTGATTCGTTCTTTATATCGATTCGTTCTTCGTGCGATATCGATATAAGGATGATCATGTCCTATCTCAGGATTAATGATTTGTAAATCATTGAATTCGATTTCGTACAATCGTTGTGCATAATTTAAGTTTTACTTGAGCTTTATACATTTATTACATTGATATAAAAATGTATATTTTGACATATATTTATAATATATATTTTTAATAAAAAAGATTTTTTTTAAATCTATTATTAATTATTGTATGTCCATATAAAAATTCGTTATTATTGTTATCTAAAAAATATAGTGTTATCGAACAATCTTGGTGAAAAATTGTATTATTGCTTCGATTTATATTCTCCTCTCTTAGCTGTACGTATATACCTGCGCATCCCGTCTTTTTACGCACGCTAAGAAATGGTTGCCTAGTCATTGGCGAAACGCGTTTCAAAATTCTCGATAAATCATGCTATAAAGAGAGATTTTGACTTTTATGGCACAAAAAGAATTCATAAATGCCACTGCACATACACAGGATGTCCGTATCAGTGCCAATTTAACATACTGAAATTTTTTCCTGCACGAAAAAATCCAACACCGTCATTTTTTTCGTCGCAATTTGCATATCTTTAATGTATCTTTCTACAATTAATTGAGAAATATGACCTTACCAGTCGCATCTTCAAATTTTAGTTATAAAAACTGATTCATTTACAACTTCTAATTATTTTAAGACTCTTAGTTGAGCTTACACAAAAAATTAATTAAAAATTTATATATATATATAATAATAATATGTTATATAATATATATATATATATATAATGTGTATTATATATATTACATATATTTTATGTCTGTATATACAATATCAATATGTATGTATATATATTTATACATATGTACTACACAATTATAATATATAATATATAATATATAATATATAATTTTTATAAATATCTTTTTCCTGTGTAAAACAATAAATTTACGTAACAAAAATGTGTGTGTGTGTAAATGTATATATGATATATATCTTTCACTAGATAAAAACAATAAACTTCGAATAAGGTATCAATATTTGAGAAAATATATTAATGGAACGCGTAACACAAGTTATCCACTCATTCTTCATTTAATGGAATCTAACGAACGCACGTTTATTGTTTCACGTCGTCAGGCACACGTCGTCGAGCCTCACACATACACACACACACACACACGTACACATACGCACACACATATGCACACACATACAAGCACATACGGATGAGGAGATATTTTATTTCAAATTACACGTAACGAAAGGTCATTTCGTGCAATCTGTCACACAAAGAGCTATGTCGTTTGCGTTGCCCTCCCTTGAAAGGGATCTAATTATCACGAGAGTAACACGCACACACACATTCACACATACACACATACACGCATACACATACATTTCTACGGAGAACGGAGGTTCTGGAAATATTATGCCTGCGAATTAATAACTGTTACGTTGCATTTACCGAGCGGTCGATTAAACGCGCGTGTCGGCGATTAAAAACATATTAAACAGTCCCCATTGTTGGCCCGAGGATAATTTTATAACTGGCGCCTCGTTCGGGCACCTCCGTTTTGATTTGAGCTAACGACCTCGATACTGCTGACGAAATCCAAATTTGACGGCACAGCTGTTTTAACGCGAACGCAACGCTTTGGCGGGGTTTCGGGGCTTCGTCTTCTGCGATTGACCGCATATTTCGGATCGCATTCGGATCGGATTCGCGGACGTTAAGATAAATTCAACGATAACGGCGAAATATTACCGCGACTATATAAAACGGAGAACACGGGGAGAGCGTGTCAGAAAACGCGCGCGGGAATGCGGCGCCTTGAGTTAAACGTAGTCGTTTCGCGTTTTATTAGCGTTTCGCCGGCGCCGATTTGTTCTTCTTCTCGAACGTATATATTTTCGCGTGAATTAATAAACGAGGAAGTGGCTTCTTCCGCGCCTTCCAAGAGGGAGAATCGAACACGACCCGCGGAATTAAGAATGTCCTCCGAAATCAATTAAAAGCCGCGTGGATCGAGATATGTGTATCGTCGCTCTTCGAGGGGGGAGGAAAAAGGGAGGAAAAGCCGAGATGCTCTGTGTAAATAATACGGAATGTAAAAATATTTCTGCGCGCGGCGGGAACGGTCGGGCCTGGCGGATAATTGGAGTCATCTTCTTCCCGATACGATCACTCTTTCAATAAAAGTAATTATCCGTGTTGTCCTTTAGAAATAAAAATCGATCCGGGGAGGGAGGAGGCGGGGGAGGGGGAGGGAGAGAGAAAGAGCCCCTAGATGAGGGAGGAGAAGACAAATTGGGGAGATATCTATTACGCGGCGGTACAAACGACCCGTGGTAGATAATGAATTCGATTGTTTGCTGGTGGCATTATCGCCCTACTCCCCGGTAATAACGACCAATCGGGAAGAGGGAAGGGCGCCCGCTGTTACATTCGAAATATATAAATGGACCAATAACTGTTATACTGCCGTTCAGTCGGGTCCCTCGATTCAGCAGTTAATAAACTGCCGGGCGCCTCTCTTCTCCTTTTCTCCTCTTCCCCCTTTTTTTCCTTTTTTCGTCCACACCTCCGGGAGCACCTCACGCTCGGACAACACTCACCACCGAGCGCACTATCGTCTGGAAAATCATAGCGACTCGTCGTCGCACATCGCGCACAGCGAAGGTAAGTCAGCACGCTGCACGTGCACCACGCACCTGACTCTTCCTTCCGGTCGAATCGCCGAATTACCCGACAATTATCCCGCCGGAGAATTATTCCAGCTACGTTGCAATGTTCTTGCAATATTGCTGGGATATATTCCAGCAACGCGTTGTTGCTGCAACGTTGCTGGAATATTCTGTGCTGCTTGGCTCGGAGCAGGAGAAGCAGCACGTGCGGGCGTATCTTCCGGCGTTATCGAATTAATTAACGGAACACCTTTCTCTCTCTCTCTCTCTGTCTCTCTCTCGTTTGACACACAGCACGATTTATCGGTGATACCTCGGGTTTCAGATTCCCTCCGCGCGAATCTTCCGAAATAAACGTGCTTAGGTAAACGCAATTTAGCGATTTAGTCTCTTCGAGACAGCGAATCGTGTCCGAGAAAATTCCGTAAAGAAACGCGAATCCCTCCAATTGTTCTGAGAACAGTTTATACATATATATTCCAGCGAAAAAGAGACAACTTTTTTTTCTCTCTCTCTCTCTCTCTCTCTCTCTCTCTTACGAATCGCGAAAACTATCGGGGATCCAAGCTGGGCGTTAGGCCGCGAGAAAAAGAAAAAAAATTAAGGCATCCGCATCAAAGGGAACGTGCCTCCGCGCACGTGTCGTTCCGGTCCGTTTCCCCTCTCCATTTACGAGGCGGTTAAGGCAAACCAATCCAAATTGGCTGATGCAACCACGGCAAAATACAGCGCATCTGTCGCTCTCACTCACGGTGCCCTTTTTTTTTCCTTCCAGTAGCCAAGTGACACGCGAGACACGGTTTCTCCTACATTCGATGTAAATTAATCGCGCAACTTATTCGCGCGATTACATACAGGGTGTTCCCTCGCTAAGCGCGCATCTCTCTCAACTTTTCTCTCATTCGTAGAAAAAAAGGGAGTGTCTACACGGTTCTTGAGCAATCGGAGGAGGGCGATCCTTATCGAGCCAATGCGGGGGGGGGGGGAGGGGGGGGGACGAGCGGACGAGAAAATTCCTTCCTTCCGATTAACTTCAAGTAGCACAGAATTCCTCGGTCGAACGGAATTTTAAGTGACACAGAGCGTGTCTACGGAGCTTTAGGAAAAATTCGTTGCAACAAACGGCTCGCTCTTGGCAAGGGTCACATCGCGAGAAATGACGGTCCGCCTTGACCGCGTTAAGGAAAATCGATTCAGACCAAAGGATGCGACTCGGGAGGATTCGTTTAGCGGGCGGAGACACCATCATTCCATACACGTTAAATATAATTCATACGGGGGAGGAGAGGAGCGTAGAATGTTTCAGCAACATCGCAGCAACATCGCAGCAATGTTGCATCAACATCGCAGCAACGTTGCCGGAATGTTGCCGGAATATTTCGTGCTGTAGGGAAAGCGATATGCGAACGTTTCTTCAGCGCGACAGATCCTTCGCGTTTCACCTACTCCCCCCGGATGAAATTCCGTCAATTCGGTATGCCGGCGTGACGTAGATAACGCGGAAGTAGATGGGCGGCGTAAATTTACTCGGTCAACGCATTATTCGATTTGCGAAAACGCAAAGTTAAAATAAAGCAAAAAAATATGTTCAATATTTATATGTTCAAATATCTTGTAAACCGACGTTGTGTATAATATGAGTCGTTTGCTGATGAAGACCCCGGTCGAAACGCTCGAACGTTTTGTTGTTGATTTTTTCATTGCGGTATTTGTGGTTTTTGCAATGGAACATTAAATCTATAAGTAAATCTATTTTTATTGTTTTTATTGTGTTCCATCTTTCGTTGCTCGTTTGTAGACATACAGGCCTTATTTGTTCGCGTTGTGTATTTATTAAAATAAAGCCTTGTTAGCCTCCCGTTATCTCGGGAAGAACCTCGAGATATCTCGTTGTATTTCCTGAAAGGCATTGCCGATGATTCTGAACACGTGCCGAGATTTCTGTTGCGATTAATGACTCTTATTCCAGATGCGGCTATGTTTCTCAAGTCTCGCGCACCTCCTGGTGCTCGTCGCCGTAGCTGACGTAGCCTTCGGCAGCCTTTTAACAGTTCTCGTGAACGCGTCGCGGGTGGCCGATCAGCCGAGCTTGACGAATAGAGTGAAGTACGATGTTAAGCCGGCTGGCTGGAAGAAGGTATATACTCATCGTAAAATGCGAACGAATGGGCTTAAGTTTTATTAATTCCTCTTTTGTATATCGACAACTGGCTGTATCGGCTTCTCAATTCTGTTTTCCAGCTCTACGAGCCATCGAGAACTGGACTCTTTTTCCGCTTTATGTGTATAATTTCTTCCCCCTGTAATATTTCTGAAACCGTTGATTCTAGAACCGTTTCACGTCAACGTGGACCAACATTTTGCAGCATCCGCCGGATTCCGTAGAAGTTGCCGTCGGGTAAATATATATGTATATATATATATATATATATTAGGGTGGTTCTTATTTATACTACATCGAAAATTAAAAAAAAATTTTTTTTGTCTCACCCCTTAAAATGGTTCCATTTTATGAAAAAATAATTCCTATAAAAGTTTATTTCAATCGGATAACGGGAAAGAGTGCCGAAGAGCGTCTAAATGTTCTAAAATAAGGATTTAATTCTTATTTTAGGACATTTAGACGCTCTTCGGCACTCTTTCCCGTTATCCGATTGAAATAAACTTTTATAGGAATTATTTTTTTCATAAATTTTAAGGGGTGAGACAAAAAAAATTTTTTTTAAATTTTCGATGTAATATAAATAAGAACCACCCTAACATATATATACTTCGACATAAAGTAACTGTAGTGCACACACGGACGCGGAAGGTAATCGCATTCCGCTCGTATTTATTTAGGAGTCGTGTCGAACTGCATTGCGAGGTAGTTGGACATCCGCCGCCCCAGGTCTATTGGGTAACAGGAAATGAGCAGGTCAGTCTCGTAATTAAAAAGAAATCCTCGATGATTTAATAAGTCATTATATAGCGACGCTCCTTATATACCCGTGTGTCCTTTCTCTCACAGAGTCGGGAGCTGCGCGCGCGGGCCGAAGAAAAGAGTAGCAGCGTATCTACGCAGTGGGAAGGACTCAGTCAGGTTTCTTCTACATACGTGATCGATTGCGTCAAACCTGAAGATGAAGGATTAATATATTGCAAGTCATATTCTAAGAATATGGTCCAAATAGTGACGACGGCGCTCCTGGTCAATAGTAAGCAAGACAACGATATTTCACCGTTGAACCAAACAGACATTGCCTGTGGGATTGTCTAATATTATTGGTATGGTCCACAGGCACTAAGGTTGCCGAATGCAAGGGAAGTCAGCCCACCATCACCCTGTATCATCCTTGGAGATTTGCACTTACAGGGAACACAGTAATTCTCCCATGCAGGGTCGTGGGTCAGCCGATGCCTTATTTGTTCTGGATAGATACCTTAGGCAAGACCATACATCCTGCCACACACACGAGACAAACCATTCTACCTAATGGCGATCTGCAGATAACGGATATCAAGTGGGAAGACATGGGTGAATATACTTGCAAGGTGCAGTGGGGATATATAGAGAAAAGTGTGTCCACGTTTCTGTATCCTGTATATCCCGTACGTATAATTAACTTTCGTAAATTTATCTAGTATGACTTAACTAGTATGTATCTAACGTTTCTAAACTTAACGTACCAATTGACGATTGTGGGCGACATCATCAACTTATCTATAATACTCTCGATATATATGCAATCTAGATAATTCCTTTTTCTTAACTAAAAAATAGGAATATGCATAATCTTTCATATTTTGTTTTAGGACGAAACGAAAGAACCAAGTTCCGTGTAAAGAGGCTTAAAAAAATTCCTGCATTTTCAATGCCTATAAGCATGCATAAGTGACCAAAAAATCTATTACACTTATCACTTGTCTATAAAAATAGAATGTAATTTAATTAGAAATACTGTATTAGAGAAAAGTACTTATCTCCTTTTTTGTTACGATACCAGTGCTACTTGTCCTCGAAAGCTCGATATTTGAGCAACAGATTCGCTTCTCACGTTGAATCGACACATAAAAAAAATCTTCTCTTGTATTTGTATTCGCATCGAAGAAAGTTTGTAAACGAATTGAAAACAGTTTTAATAAACACGACCTATACCACATCTATCCTTTTGTAAAAATGTTTATTCCCATTTGTAGAAATCTTGAAATATAGATTTCGGTTCATCAATGTTCACAACGTGTATTTTAAACTAATTTTATTACTTATACAATTTAACTATATTTATCTTTCGTACAAGGTTTATAATCTATAAACTTGTAATGGAATTTACAATGAGAAAGTTAATTCACTAATTAATTTGAATTACATTACTTACCACTCGTGATTATCCATCAGGCTAACTCCAAATTCAAAAAGAATCTCTTTTTTATTTGGTCATTCGATCAATCCGTCAAGATAAAACGTAAGCTTTTTTATAGCTTTCATTCTTTCTTCCTGCTTCGCAGTGTTTTTGCTTATTAGTTATAATGTGAAATATAAACAGACGGAATGCTTACTTATTAAATCGGTTTATTAAGCAGAAACAATATTTCTGATTCGAAGTTGTGTCGCTGTTTTTCAAAATAATAATAAAAAATGATTTATTCTAAGCGGAATCACAAGTTGAATATTGCATCTGTTGCAAAGGCCATCAATAAATACTATTGTTCTATATATAAATGTATTTATGACGATACAGAGTAAAGTTTAAAAATTATATGGGAAAAATAGTATGTGAAACACACGTAGTTATCACGCATTCCGGTATCGAGTACATTCACGTAACGTACGGAACATCTGCCCAATGTACACGGGGTAGGAATAAGAAGAGAGGATAAGACGAAGGTGGTGAGCGTTAATGCTTAGGGGGCTTAGAATCACATCTCCATATTACGGATACGGCTCTCTAATAGTGTAATAGTCGCAACGAAGAGTAAGTATAAATTACTCAATTACGTGTACACGCACAGGCGTACACACACTCTTTTTACTCATTTACCTTTAGTGGCTCGTATCGCCTTGCATATTTCGATCCACGGGTGTCCGTAGGAACTGCAAACGTCACACACGTTATTAGTCGAGCTCGAGGATGGTTTTTGTTGACTAGCTTGATGCCCGGGTGTACTCGGCGACGAGGAGCCCTCTCTTTTTGATTTGCATGTGGTCGACGAGAAACGATGAGGGAAATCGATTGTGGAAGGCGGCGGGGAGACCGGCGCACGGGTCTTGCGCGACGGCAACGTTGCTGAATTGTACGGTAAATTCAACGTGGGTAGACCGGCGAAGGGCGATCGTTCCGACGATGGCGACGACGATTTCGCCGTCGATCGGATCGATCGGCAGGATGGTGAGGACAGGCGCATACACCGCAGAAGGTTGAGTCAATCGTTGACCAATCCTTGGGAAACACTAATCAGCTGCTCCTTCAGAACGCGGAAGGACGGCCGTACTTCCGGACTGTGTGCCCAGCATTTACGCATCACCTGAAATTCCAATTATAATTAATTTGTGATTCTGATGAGGCGCACGATCGAGAACGAGAGAGAAGCGCGGCTAATTTACCTCGTATACTTCCTTAAAACACGCTTTGGGTCGTTCCAGTGTGATTCCTCGCTGCACTCGCTCGACGACTTCCGTATTCTTTAGGCGACCGTAAGGCATCTTTCCGCACGTGAATACTTCCCACATAAGTACTCCGTATGCCCATACATCCGATTTCGAGCTGAAGCGCGTGTAATTTAACACTTCCGGCGGCGCCCATTTAATAGGAAATTTAGTGCCACCGCTGCTGGTATACTGATCATCGAGTACGTACCTAGAAATATTCGTCCAATTATTTAAACCACTCATTTATGTTTCTTCTAACTGTTTTATAGTTAAACTTTTTAATTTTATAAACTATAAAGAGAGAGGATATACAAAAATAAAATTAGTCTTACCTAGCTAAACCAAAATCTGCAACTTTTACTACATTTTCCGATCCCACCAAACAGTTACGTGCTGCAAGATCTCTGTGTATATAGTTATGCCTCTCTAAATATGCCATTCCTTTGCAAACCTGCGCAAAAAGATACAAATATAAAAGATTCAGAAAATCTCGTGTTATGTATCTTGGAATTCGGTTAACAGTTACATGTTCTATCGTCTAGAAGAATGAAACTAGTATTACCTGTATACACATATCTAACAAGAGGCCAACGTTTGCACCTAATGAGGTTTCGTGACGGCGGAGGTAGTTGAGGAGAGATCCATGTCGCATGTATTCCGTGACAATGTATATTGGTCTATCTTTACTGCAAACGCCATATAGTTGGACTAGGTTTTGATGTTGCAATTTTCTGCATAAACGAATAAAACTCGTTATAATAAACACATTTTAACTAGAGCTATCAATATTATTACTTAGAGAATAAATTGTAAAGTTTTTGATTTAATTAGAAGGATTTTAGTCGATTGTCTGGTTATTCAAGTCTCGATACGGAAACTAGATCGAGACTTACGTCATTACTTTAGCTTCTTCTATAAAATCGTCCTCGGACATGGTTCCCTCTTTCATCATTTTCACAGCGACATCGATGGAACCGCGCCACTTTCCTCTCCGCACGACTCCAAATTGACCGGACCCGAGCTCCTCCAGCAAATGTAATTCCGCTGGGTCGATCTCCCATTTGTCTGTGAAAAAGCCGCCCGCTGTTATATAATGTCGTATAGCCGAGAAAAGCCATTTCTATATACTTCATGTGTGCATTTTATATTTCATATATTAAGGAATGAAGAAAGTTGCAAATTTTACAAACCGTGACTGAGGCCGGCAGTCGGTGGCACAGGACGATCGCAGGGGCTGGTCTTCAATCGACTGGCCAGACCGCCGCTGTTGTGTCTATGGTAATTAACTAGGTCGGGAATGGAGCCACAACAGTGTTTTTCTGACAAGTAAAATTCTCCGCGGGTATTCTGTTTGATGTGGTAATGCTTCACGTGAGGATGTGGCCTGCGACAGAATGGAAAATCATGAATTATCGAAGGAAGGCAGTCTACGCCGAACGGCGCAAGACAATTTAAAGCTAAACCCAGTCAGTGGAGGTCACTTATTATCGTTGATAATAAGTGATAACTTACACTTTCGTGTAAAGAGAGAGCGTGTAAAGCCCTTTCGTCGAAGAGTTACGAACGACAAAACAGCCCTCCTTATCTTCTTGTTTCAGCAGCGACTCGGCGCGTTGTCTTGACATATCACCTACGTACCATCTACAACAGCAAGTGACCATTTTTTAAATTTTTATCACGTACAAGTATCTTGCGATTTATGTGAAGTTTCTACCAGAACGCGCGGTTCTAGTAAAAAACAGTTGGCTGATAATTCGAAAAATGGGAAAAGTAATAAAGTGTTATCGAATTCGCAAGATACTAAATTCGGTGAATTGCAGGAAAAGAATATACGTCGGACTTACTCATATTTCTGCAGTCCCAATAGCTCCTTCTCTTTAACGTAGTTGCTGGGTATATAGCCGATCGATCTGCAATTAAATGCGCGCCACATAACTTTCTGCAAACCCGTTTTTTTACCACGCGTACGTATTTTGCCGCACAAGTAAACAATCCGGCTATTACGAATAATTATCGTTGATTATACAAGAGTACTACTAAGATTATTGTTTGCAAACTGCGTGCCGTACAACCGATTATTTTTCACGACGAACGTGTGAAATAAAAAAAATACTGATAACACGTCACTAATCGCTTGTCGTAAAGAAGTCTTGGAAGAGATAAGTTGAAGCAATTTTTAAAGCTATTTCAAAAGGAATTATGTACCCATTCTCATCCTTAACTTTCCACCAGTGCTCCTGGGAATCGTCCAAGACCTCGTATTCTGCACCCTGGACTCGAAAAACAGAGACAATAAATATTCTATGTTTATGATTCAATATATATCACATAGATGCTATAATATTATAATTGTATGCATACTATATAAATATATATAAGTGTACGCTATAATATTACATATTATAATAATTTGTAACGTTTTCTCTTTTTATAATATTTATTATTGTACTAGTTTGACTTCCAGATTGGAGACGTGTAAATTCTTTATCTAATTCTGAAATTTCGTAAATGTCTCAGTTCACTTCATCAAGGAGAAACAACTCGATACTGACATTTATTATTGTGCTTCGTTTTTACCTTCTCGAGAGACAAATCGCCACCTTCGATGGCTCGGAAAGGATACAATGCCACCACAACTTTCGCCCGCAGCATTATCTTTTCCTGCGAGACAAAATTAATTTGCATGGGTTACGTAAAAATGCTAAGAACGAGGAAGTTTTCATTTCAACGAAACGTGGACTTACCTTCGTTTTAGAGGATGGTGTACCGGGTGTGCCGCCTGGCATTATCGGGGTCGAGGGCGTTCCTGTAAAAAAAAAAAAGAAAAAGAAATAAGAATGAATGGAAGACAAGATTTAGTATTATTTTGACATTTTGACATCTATCACACGAATCACTTCTTTTTTCAAATAACGTTTCAGCAACGCCAAATTCTCACGTGTTTATCAACAAACAATCGCTTTACATATTATCTACACATATTATTGAGATAATTTTAACGAATTTTTATCAGGGAGTTCCTGACAATATTTTCGGCAGCTAATAATTACTGTTTTATTAAACGCGTCCGTTCGATTTCACAGAAAAGAGGACATCGACGTTCCTCCTCGCGCGACAACGCAGGAGCTAAACGGAACATCTGGACTGGCAAACACCACGCCGGTCTGACAGCAGCATACCGGTGGACGCGGAGAACGATACCACAAGAGCAGTCTCCACCCTGTCTAGACAAAATCAATGCGACCTCAAACCTCGTACATCCCCTCCCCGGCATCCTCTCTTCAACACCGTTTTGCACGTGCACGCTCGTCGCGTGCACCGCAACTGCGTGCGCTGCATCCATGCTGTGTCCAATGCTGAAATCTAGAAACTCTGCGTGCGAAATTGCTTGCCTTTCAACTCGACCGCCGACACGAAGTACGGTCTGATATTTTACGAAAGCGCTCCTCCGAGCGATGACTCCCGTCGCGAATGTCCTTACATGTTGTTACTTAAACCGCAGCCTTTCCCTCGTCGCGTGACATCTTTTCAGAATGCTCGTTTCCTTAGCGATTCCCCTTTTTCTCCCTTTCCGTCCTCTTTTCGGCCGAGACTCATTACTCGAGGTAATCCCGAGGCAACGCGGTAGAGATTTCCGTCTAAAAATTTCTCTTTGCGAAAAATATTTGGGATATCTTCGCCACGCTCGGGCAATTCTCTCTGTCCCTTAGAAAAAATTTCCCTTGTACACGAAATGCTGTATATTTTGCTTGACCGGGAATAGAATTAAAGAAAAAAGAAATTCAACGCTGGAGATACTCCGCGCGAGTTGGTACATGTAATACTTCAATCCTTCAGCTTTTATTCCACTCCAAGCTTTCTAAAGTATATTTTTCGGATTATCACGCCCAGGATAAAAAAAATTAAATAAAACGAATATGTGGAAGATGTTCCACCAAGCAACGTACAGCTCTCTCTCTCTCTCTCTTCTTTAAAAAGCACTGTTAATTTTCGCATAATGATACCTTCGAATTTTGCGCACAATTTCTCAGTGAATGGATAGCACAGATTCTGTGGAGAAGCTTTTCGAGGAGGCGACGGGAGAATTTCAAGAAGGATATCTCGGTAATGAAAGTCTCGCCGGGACACAAGGTCCGCGACGTGAAAAGAGGGTAACAAAATCCGCTGGAGGCGACACGTCTCTTCTCGGTGCATCTACGAAAATATTCTGACTTTCACGGAAATTCAATAAGTGGGAGAGTTTTAAAAGGGAGACGGTAAGGTAAACGTCACGTTTAAAATAGCGACGTCGTGATATTGAATCCAACTCTCAACACTGATTCAAATGTATGTATATAAAATGTGATGTATTGTTAGGTGAAGAAATATCTCGATGCAATACCACTTCTTGCGTTTACATCGTCTCTTTTCTCCGTACATATTTTTAACAGGACTGCGTTGCACGTATCGAAACGAAAACCAACGTTTCACTTAACTTTATTCACGAGCTGCCATTAGTCCGAGTCTCATTAATTTCGGCACGTATTTCAATATATAGCTATAAGGAAAATAAAATTATCATAACGTGACATCGAATAGAATAATCGTGCGATGTAAACGCAGATGGTATTGCGTCGAGATATTTTTTTCGCCTCACAGTCAATGCTTCATAGTCACAACCAAAAGATTTATTTATTTCTCTCTTATGTCAAGAGTCCCTCATTGACATACAAATATAAAAGACGTTTATAATATCTAGGTCTCTGAGGTTGATAAAAGTACTATTGATGACAGTACTATTAGGGAGACCGCTGATCTCTTTGTTGATTTCGGTGAGATTGTTGCCATTGAAATAGAGACATTGCAGTTTGATTAAATCAGCGAAAGCGCCATTATCCACTGTGTGGATGTTATTGTCGGACAATAAGATATTTTTTAGACTGGAGAGACCCGCAAAAGTGCCGACTACAATGTGAGACAGATTGTTTCCGTCCAGTCGCAGTCCTTCTAACTGAGACAGCTCCTGGAACGTTCCCGGTTCGAGAGTGCTGATCTCGTTCTGTTGAAGAGAGAGCATCTTCAGATCGACCAAGTCACGAAAGAGTCCCCTGGAGACGCTCGTTATCCGATTGGCATTCAAGTAGAGAACCTTCAGCTTGTTCAATCCTTGAAAAGCACCGCTCGGCAAGCTCTCCAGCTGATTGTACTCCAGGATGAGCCAATTCAATTCGGTTAACCCGGCAAAAGAACCCGGCGCGATGCGAGAGATGCTATTGTTGTTGAGCAACAGAATCTTCAGCCCGGGATTTAGATTTGAAAGAGATTCCGTTTCCATCGCCTCGATATTGTTGGAACTCAGCTGAAGCCACATCAGGCTTGACAGACCGGCGAACGAGTTTTTCGGTATCGACTCAATTTTGTTGAAGTCCAACAACAGCAACTTCAGATGTCCCAATTCCGCGAACAAGTGCTCCGACAGCGACACCACATTGTTATTCAAGCAAAGGCGTTCCAAATTGGGCAAACCGTGAAAGGATTCCCTCTTCAGCACGGATATCCGATTGTGATTCAAGTAGAGATTCTTCAGCTTGTTCAATTCTCGAAAGGCATCGCTCGGCAAACTCTCCAGCTGATTGTAGTCCAGGTCGAGCCAATTCAATTCGGTTAACCCGGCGAAGGAACCCGGCGCGATGCGAGAGATGTTATTGTTGTTGAGCAACAGGGTCTCCAGCCCGGGATTTAGATTCGAAAGAGATTCCGTTTCGATCGCCTCGATATTGTTGTGATCCAGGTGAAGCCTCGTCAGACTTGACAGGCCGGCGAACGAATTTTTCGGTATCGACTCGATTTTGTTGAAGTTCAATGACAGCGACCGCAGATGTCCCAATTCCGCGAACAAGTGCTCCGACAGCGATATCACATTGCCCTCTAAGTAGAGGCGTTCCAAGTTGGGCAAATCACGAAAGAATTCCCTCTTCAGCACGGATATCCGATTGTGATCCAAGTGGAGATACATCAGCTTGTTCAATCCTCGAAAGGTACCGCTCGGCAAGCTCTCCAGCTGATTGTAGTCCAGGTCGAGCTTATTTAATTCGGTTAACTTGGCGAAGGAACCCGGCGCGATGCGAGAAATGTTATTGTTGTTGAGCGACAGAGTCACCAGCCCGGGATTTAGATTCGAAAAAGATTCCGTTTCGATCGCCTCGATATTGTTGTTGTCCAGGTGAAGCCACATCAGGCTTGACAGGCCGGCGAACGAGTTTTTCGGTATCGACTCGATTTTGTTGAAGTCCAACGACAGCGATTGCAGATGTCCCAATTCCGCGAACAAGTGCTCCGACAGCGATACCACATTGTTGTCCAAGTTGAGGTGTTCCAAGTTGGGCAAACCGCGAAAGGATTCCCTCTTCAGTACGGATATCCGATTGCCTTTATTCAGGTACAAGTCCGTCGTCGTCACGTTCTTGAAGGCGTCCTCTTGAATCGCTAGGAGATCGAAGTCGTCGATGTGCAAGAAATTGAAGAAAATTCGGTGTTGCATAACTTCGACAAGTACCCCCTTATAGTGGCAGATGACGGAATCAAAAGATACGTTTCGACAGGTTGGCTCCTTCATCTCCGACGAGGCCCTCGCCGAGAGAAACAGGAAAACAATTTGCGAAAAGAGCAAGAGAAATCGCGACATTGCGAGAATTAAATCGTCCGATACGTCTAACCGAGTAATGGGGATGTAAACTCGCTTCACGGGTTTTTATATCTTGTGGACGGCACGTGATTAGATAGCGCGGCGTGACTTTTGGCATTGATTATCGTCAATGCTGCAAAATTACCGCGACTGCATTCTCGGAAGGTTACGAAATGTCAAAAGCATAGTTCACGGTGACGACGATGTGGAGATAAATTCCTCGTGTTATTAAATGCTGCACTTGTATTTTCTTCAGCGCGCCGATCTGTACCAGATTAAAAAAAAAAATTACTTAATAAATGCAGTCGAAACGTTTCACTTAACTTTATTCACAAGCTGCCATTAATCCAAGTCTCATTAATTTCGGCACGTATTTCAATATAGCTATAAGGAAAATACAATTATCACAACGTGACATCGAATAGAATAATGTTCGTGCGATGTAAACGCAGATGATATTGCATCGAGATATTTTTTCACCTCACAATCAATGCTTCATAGTCACAACCAAAAGATGTAATTATTTCTCTCTTATGTCGCGAAGAAGTTCTACACTGAGATATAAACAGATCTCTCTAATCTATATAGATGACAGTACTATTAGGGAGACCGCTGATCTCTTTGTTGATTTCGGTGAGGTTGTTGCTATTGAAATAGAGATATTGCAGTTTGATTAAATCAGCGAAAGCGCCATTATCCACCGTGTGGATGTTATTGTTGGACAAATAGATACTTTCCAGACTGGAGAGACCTGCAAAAGTGCCGACTACAATGTGAGACAGTTTGTTTCCCTCCAGCTCCAGCCCTCGAAGCTGAGACAGCTCCTGGAACGTTCCCGGTTCGAGAGTGCTGATCTCGTTCTGTTGAAGAAAGAGCATCTTCAGACCGACCAAGTCACAAAAGAGCGCCCTGGAGACGTTCGTTATCCGATTGGCACCCAAGTAGAGAACCTCCAGCTTGTTCAATCCTCGAAAGGCATCGCTCGGCAAGCTCTCCAGCTGATTGTTCTGCAGGTTGAGCAAATTCAGTTTGGTTAACCCGGCGAAGGAACCCGGCTCGATGCGAGAGATGTTATTCCTGTTGAGCCACAGGTACAGCAGCCCGGGATTTAGATTCGAAAAAGTGCCGATTACAATGTGAGACAGTTTGTTTTCGTCCAGTCGCAGTCTTTCCAGCTGAGACAGCTCCTGGAACGTTCCCGGTTCGAGAGTGCTGATCTCGTTCTGTTGAAGACTGAGTTTCTTCAGACCGACCAAGTCACGAAAAAGCGCCCTGGAGACGCTCGTTAGCCGATTGGCATCCAAGTAGAGAGCCTCTAGCTTGTTCAATCCTCGAAAGACACCGCTCGGCAAGCTCTCCAGCTGATTGTACTCCAGGTAGAGCTGATTTAATTCGGTTAACCCGACGAAGGAACCCGGCGCAATGCGAGAGATGTTATTCTTGTTGAGCGACAGAGTCATCAGCTCGGGATTTAGATTCGAAAGAGATTCCGTTTCGATCGCCTCGATATTGTTGTGATCCAGGAAAAGACTCATCAAGCTTGACAGGCCGGCGAACGAGTTTTTCGGTATCGACTCAATTTTGTTGAACTCCAACAACAGCAACTGCAGATGTCCCAATTCCGCGAACAAGTGCTCCGACAGCGATATTACATTGCCCTCTAAGTAGAGACGTTCCAAGTTGGACAAACCGCGAAAGGATTTCCTCTTCAGCACGGATATCCGATTGTGATCCAAGTAGAGATTCTCCAGCTTGTTCAATCCTCGAAAGGCATCGCTCGGCAAGCTCTCCAGCTGATTGTACTGGAGCTCGAGCTTATTTAATTCGGTTAACCCGGCGAAGGAACCCGGCGCGATGCGAGAGATGTTATTGTTGTTGAGCGACAGGGTCACCAGCCCGGGATTTAGATTCGAAAGAGATTCCGTTTCGATCGCCTCGATATTGTTGTGGTCCAGGCGAAGCCACCTCAGGCTTGACAGGCCGGCGAACGAGTTTTTCGGTATCGACTCGATTTTGTTGAAGGCCAATGACAGCGACAGCAGATGTCCTAATTCTGCGAACAAGTGCTCCGACAGCGATACCACATTGCCGGTCAATACGAAGCGTATCAAGTTGGGCAAACCGCGAAAGGATTCCCTTTTCAGCACGGATATCCGATTGCCTTTACTTAGGTACAAGTGCGTCGCCGTCACGTTCTTGAAGGCGTCCTCTTGAATCGCTAGGAGGTCGAAGTCGTCGATGTACAAGAAATCTTCGAGACGGTGTTGTATAACTTCGACGAGTACCCCCTTATAGTGGCAGATGGTGAAACCATCCGTGTTTCGACAGGTTGGCTCCTTCACCTCCGACGAGGCCCTCGCCGAGAGAAACAGGAAAACAATTTGCGAAAAGAGCAGGAGAAATCGCGACATTGCGAGAATTCAATCGTCCGGTATGTCTAACCGAGTAATATGGAAACTCGCTTCACGGGTTTTTATATCTCGTGGACAGCACGTGATTAGATAGCGCGGCGTGACTTTTGGCATTGATTATCGTCAATGTGCAAAATTACTGCGACTGCATTCTCGGAAGGTTACGAAATGTCAAAAGCATAGTTCAGGTGACGACGATGTGGAGATAAATTCCTCGTGTTATTAAATGCTGCACTTGTGTGTGTGTATTTTCTTCAGCGCGCCAATCTGTACCAGATTAAAAAAAAAATTACTTAATAAATGCAGTCGAAACGTTTCACTTAACTTTATTCACAAGCTGCCATTAATCCAAGTCTCATTAATTTCGGCACGTATTTCAATATAGCTATAAGGAAAATACAATTATCACAACGTGACATCGAATAGAATAATGTTCGTGCGATGTAAACGCAGATGATATTGCATCGAGATATTTTTTCACCTCACAGTCAATGCTTCATAGTCACAACCAAAAGATGTAATTATTTCTCTCTTATGTCGCGAAGGAGTTCTACACTGAGATATAAACAGATCTCTCTAATCAATATAAATGACAGTACTATTAGGGAGACCACTGATCTCTTTGTTGATTTCGGTGAGATAATTGCCATCGAAATTGAGACGTTGCAGTTTGATTAAATCAGCGAAAGCGCCATTATCCAGCGTGTGGATGTTATTGTCCGACAATAAGATATTTTCTAGACTGGAGAGACCTGCAAAAGTGCCGACTACAATGTGAAACAGATTATTTCCGTTCAGTCGCAGTCTTTTGAGCTGAGACAGCTCCTGGAACGTTCCCGGTTCGAGAGTGCTGATCTCGTTCTGTTCAAGACTAAGTTTCTTCAGACCGACCAAGTCACGAAAGAGCGCCCTGGAGACGCTCGTTATCCGATTGGCATCCAAGTAGAGATACTCCAACTTGTTCAATCCTCGAAAGACACCGCTCGGCAAGCTCTCCAGCTGATTGTACTCCAGGTAGAGCTGATTTAATTCGGTTAACCCGGCGAAGGAACCCGGCGCAATGCGAGAGATGTTATTGCTGTTGAGCCACAAGTACAGCAGCCCGGGATTTAGATTCGAAAGAGATTCCGTTTCGATCGCCTCGATATTGTTGTTGTCCAGGTGAAGCCACATCAGGCTTGATAGGCCGGCGAACGAGTTTTTCGGTATCGACTTGATTTTGTTGAAGGCCAATGACAGCGACAGCAGATGTCCCAATTCCACGAACAAGTGCTCCGACAGCGATACCACATTGCCCTCCAAGTAAAGGCGTTCGAAACCGCAAAAGGATTCCCTCTTCAGCACGGATATCTGATTGTGATCCAAGTAGAGATACCTCAGCTTGTTCAATCCTCGAAAGGCACCGCTCGGCAAGCTCTCCAGCTGATTGTAGTTCAGGTAGAGCGTATTTAATTCGGTTAACCCGGCGAAGGAACCCGGCGCGATGCGAGAGATGTTATTCTTGTGGAGCAACAGGGTCACCAGCCCGGGATTTAGATTCGAAAGAGATTCCGTTTCGATCGCCTCGATATTGTTGTTGTCCAGGTGAAGCCACATCAGGCTTGACAGGCCGGCGAACGAGTTTTTCGGTATCGACTCGATTTTGTTGAAGGCCAATGACAGCGACTGCAGATGTCCCAATTCCACGAACAAGTGCTCCGACAGCGATACCACATTGCCCTCCAAGTCGAGGTATTCCCGCAAAAGTTCCCTCTTCAGGGCAAACCGCCTCAGAAAGGATTCGGCAAGCTCTCCAGCTGATTGTAGTTCAGCACGGATATCCGATTGCCTTGATTCAGGTTCCGTTTCGACAAGTTGCCAGGTGAAGCCACATCAGACGCCGTCACGTTTTTGAAGGCGTCCTGACAGCGACTTGAATCGCTAGGAGGTCGAAGTCGTCGATGAGCAAGAAATCTCCGAAACGTATTTGGTATTGCGTAACTTCGACGAGTACCCCCTTATAGTGGCAGATGGTGTAACCATACACGTTTCGACAGGTTGGCTCCTTCACCTCCGACGAGGCATTCCTCGCCGAGAGAAACAGAAAAACAATTTGCGAAAAGAGCAAGAGAAATCGCGACATTGCGAGAATTCAATCGTTTGATACGTCTAACCAAGTAATACGGATGTAAACTCGCTTCACGGGTTTTTATATCTCGTGGACAGCACGTCATTAGAGAGCGTAGCGTGACTTTTGGCATTGATTATCGTCAATGCTGCAAAATTACCGTGACTGCATTCTCGGAAGGTTACGAAATGTCAAAAGCATAGTTCACGGTGACGACGATGTGGAAATAAATTCCTCGTGTTATTAAATGCTGCACTTGTATTTTTCTCAGCGCGCCGATCTGTACCAGATTGAAAATGGCCGATCTGTGCCAGAAAAAAAAAATTACTTAATAAAAGCAGTCGAAACGATTGAATTAATCGCGTCAATTAAAACGTGCGATATATCTCGCGTTAAACCCTTAATAATCGCAAATTCATTTCAGCAAACCGTGCGCATCGTCGATGGCAGGTTGTTCGCCACTGATTATCTGTAACGAGCAATAGAAAGTACGTAATAGTCCAGTGAGCACCCGGGACAGTGAGGTGATCACGGAAAGTGGAGTGAAACGTAGAAAAATCATACACGTAAGAACGCGAGCATCCGGAGAGACGGATAATCCGTTTTGCCCGAGACAATCATATTTTTCAAGAAGTCAACGTTATATTATCATCGCGCACACGATCGTTATTAAATATTTACCAACAAATCCTCACCAAGAAATCTTTCCTCAAACGGCGTTTATCTTCGCATTACGTCTTTATCTCTTTAGCGTCAAAATGCTTACGCGTTAATTCCAGGTCCCGACTCACAGACTTCTAAAGGAGATCGCGGATCTCCTTTAGAAGTCTGCGAACACTTTTCGGTTGCCAATTTTTCCGGACAAGTAATCGCAATTCCGATAAATCAGTGCGTGATCTGACGAGATACACCGGACATGTTCCTGGTCATACAAGAGATGAGATAAATATACTGCGGCGAGCGATTTTCAAGGCTAGCTGCGTCTCCCGCGAGCGGTACCGAGAAACTTTCTAAGGTATTGGTGAAAACATCAGAAGAGCGATTCGCCTCTCGCTCGCGAGGTCATCGAACGATGTTACGATCCCACTCGCTCACTCGCTCACTCGGTTTCTCGATCCGACTCCGTCGTTAGTACAGTTGGCGGTTAGTGACAAACCGAACCGATGTCGTTAATGTGATGAAGATGCAGAAATTCAAGCCGAACGAGAAAGAATGAATATTCGTTTGGAATCTCGAGTTTTCGTATTTAGTGTCTTTCTCAAAAGCCAGCCGATGCGACTCATTGTTTCTCAGAGAGGACGACAATGAGCCACGGTTTATTATCGCGTGAAAAAAAAAAGAAAATGCGCAAATATAATTGTAGTCAACTACTCGCCTCACATGATCGCGCTAGTCGGTTGGTTCGGTTAGAAAAATTTATTTTATCGAAACAATTTCCTCGTAATCGCTTTGTTTAGAGCCCGTTTTTCCTTGACAACACTCGATTTGGCTTTTACGAGATTTGTCATTTATCAGGGAACGTGCGACCGGTGCGCAATACAATGACCGCGTTACAGCGGCCGACGTGTCGACGTCGATGCAGCCGGTGAATGTCACCTGTAATGGCCAACATTACGCCTCGCCTCGGTAAATACGCGCGCAAGTAATTGACATTTGGCCAGCTATACTCTTAATCGACTTTTGATAGGTGGAAAATCGCTTAACAGGATGTAGTCGAATTCTACGAAATCGCTACGTCGACCACTCTATTTTACATAAAAGCCGTAGGATTTTTACTACAGAGTTCGATCGATTAAGGAAGCGAAATATTCTCAACCTCTCTACTCGACGAGATTCTGATCGTTGATAATTTCTTATCGTAAATCCTTGCTCACGCGTAATCGCGTACTCTGTAATTGGATCTGCACTCGGCTTTTTTAAAAATAAAGATTGTATCACTCGCACGTCACTGCATATATATATAAAATATAAATATTACTCGCACGTCGACACACAAGGTATATATACATTTCCCACAAAATGTGTGATTCAAAATGATCCACATGACGATTGAAGTAGCGATCTTGACATTAGGCGTGGCAAGAAAGTTACCGTCGTCGTTGGTACCGTTCTTATGAAACCGACGGAGATCGGTCATGCTCGCGCGCGCTCCTCCGTGTAACCTTTTACATTTTGCGCAAGCGATATTTCTCCGCGCGGGTAATAAAGAAATGGGTACGCGGGATGCTTTCCACAGTGCTAACTCAACCGAAAAGCTGAAAAATAAGGAACGAACGTGTAGAAAATATAAGAAGGAGGAAGGGGGAAGAGAGAGAAAGAACGCGACAGGCACTAGGTCGCTTCACTTGTGTACAGCGTTCTTAAATCCCACGTTAAGAATGGAGAATGCAAGCTTCTACCATTGGAAGCCGAATATTTTACAAATCTAACGTTATCCTCTGAAACGTGACGAACACTTTTTCTTTTACCCTTATGAAGAAAAATATTAACACACACATTTCGTTAAAACGGAAGCAGTTCGGTGCAAAGTATCCAAATAATTCTGGTGCATTAAGAAATGTCTTAAAGGTCATTGGTCTCGTCAACTAGGCCAGGCCAGAAGAAGATCGAAGTGGAAAAGTAACTGTAGCGAACGGATCAGCGACTCGTTCACAGCGCGCGGACCGTTCGAATCCCGAAAGGGAAAGTAAATTTCGAAAAAGTTCAGCCGACTCACCGGAATTAGTGTGAGCGTGTCCAGTAACGTTGCCGGTGGCCGAGTGAACCGCGTTGGTAGCGGCGTTCGCGACCTGTTTTAAAGCGCTTATCACCAGCATAGTTCCCGTTGACTAATTGCCTGTCGGGATCAACATTTGACGGACGAAACGAATACACAGGCGCCGGCACACGATGGCTCTCATATACACGGGGCTCCGGCACCGAGAGACTTCGCGAGTGGACGGCCTCGAGAAAGGCACGGAAGCGGCCGTGGAAGCGGCTCGACGCGAACTGGGCTCGGCTCGAGAACGTCTAAGCGTGCGCCGAGCACCAACGCGAAAGGGAAGCGTTGTCGACTCGCTTGGTCCCCTTCCTCGGAGTTTCACCTTCACGGAAGTCTTCCCTCGCCGCCGACCGCAGACGAAGAGGACTCCTCGACACGCACTGTGACGCGCGATGCATTACGTGGACGTTGTTCCTGTCCGTACCAGTCCGGAAACTAATAAAGTAAGCCTCGACCTAATGGATTAACAGACGGAAGGGACGTTTGTTAACGCCGAAAATCCGTTAATTCGAGTTTAACATAGTGGAGCCATTTTTACCATTTCTTATCGCTTTTAATGTAAAAATAAAATTATTAAATTATTAGTACAGTAGCTATAAGTGAAGGTAAATCATCTGTTTCAGATTCTTCTGAAATGTGCACAAATGAAAACATTAGTATCTCTCTGATCGGTCAGTTAAATCCGAAATCCGTTCAACCGGAGTCCGTTAAATCGAGGCTTCACTGTATGCGTAATATCGCTGATACATTTGAAGACTAATTACGTGTGAATTACGTCGCATCAAGCGCGAAACTCACGGTAATTTGCTACCATGGAAGATTAATATTAAGGAATGAAGTAGAAAAAAGAAAATTGTACGTTAAAAGGTTTAATGTTTATTTTGTAACTTGATGAAGAAAAGGTTGTCGGGAGACTTGTTTTTCAATTACTTAAAATAACACAGTGCGCTTTTCGGGTGCAGTCACTTAGAGAGGTAGAACTAAAATAAGAATTTTTGCGACCATTTCCGCGCGCGACGTTGAATTGACGAATATCGATATCGGCGCGCGTCAACTCCTCTCGAGTAACTGGAATGCGCCGTGTAGAAGTTATAGAACCTGGGAAAATGGCTGGTGACGTTGTAGACTAGCTTACCAGCAAACTCAGCACTTTGCGATAAGCACCTATCTGTACCGGTCTCTTGGCGATGTCCAATTAAGTGCGCTAAGATTGCCACGAGAAGTAGCAACTTGGAACAGTGGCAGGCGGGAAAAAAATGTGTAGCTGGGCGACAAATAAAGCGCGTTCTTTAGCGCAACGTGGGTAAATAAATTTCCCGAGTCTAATGAAGATAAAAGGACGTAATAAAGTGTTCGGCGAAGGACAACGACGGCAAGGAGGGGAGAGGAAAAAATGAAGAAGAGGAAGCGAGGCGGAGTACGCGACGGTATGCGCGACGTCGTTATCGCGCCTCACGCTAAATCGAATTTCGTGCCTGTCTCCTTGGCTTCCGTGTACTTGAGAACTCAATGATCTTGTCGAGTTTCCCGAGCACGAGTGACAGCGGTGGAATACTGCTAGATCACTGGCAAGGCTCGACGCCACCTTTCGACTTTAAAGCACTTTTCCGGGCGTTTTCTCGCGGGCATTTAAATCAGCTCGGCTCGACTCACGCTGTTGCTGGCGTCGAGGAAACAATGTTATTATGCGCGGATAAAACCGTGGTGAAAGCTGCATGGAAATTTTTGGCTCGTTAACAGTGGACCGCCTGGCACGCGAAATTTACGCGAAACCTCCTTACGCCGCCTCGGCGCAGCGTGTGGGATATCGATTTCGTCTCTTATGAATTTGCTGCAAAATCCTCGCGGCTCAACATTATGCAATCGTGTTCTTCGTGGGAGAAACCGTCGATCCGATTCCATCATTGGCCGTCGTTACAAAAGCCGTAATACGCTGGCGTACGGCCCGAATCCCGAAAACAGACAGTCGAAAGTCGAAACAAGAGGCATCTGTCACAGGCAGAGCCACTACTATCGCGTCGCGATCGTTTTCCTGAAGAATCCGTCCGTCAAAACGTAAGGAAAAGAGATGCCTGTTCCGACTGGGCATCCTCGACCCGAATGTATAACTGGGTTTCTAGAACAAGGGTAATTTAAAAAAACGCGATAAATACAACGCTGATTTTCGGGTGGTTTCTTTATTGTGCATCTGTCACAAGTCTCTAACGGTGTACGCGATTGATGATTTGAGATTCGCAACTTGCTATGAAATTCGTTAATAGTATGAATGAATATATACGTTGAGTTTACCATTCGCTTTTTTTTTATAAAATCAAAGGGCGAATTATTACGAAATGTGCAACCTGGCACTAGCTTGAATCGTACGAGTAATGAAGACTCGGGAGATCTCACTGAGGGAGAGGTCAGCCGACTGACCGGACACGTTAACGTTCACTTATTCGCCACATTACCTCAGTCGATTTCATTAAGTTTCATGGATTCATCTTAGATTCCGGGCTTTGCCTAAAACACATCTCGCGAATCGGTGCGGAAACATGTAAGAAATAGAAACGCTACTCCGACCGTTAAAAATTTCTATCGAATCGCATCAGCAATATGCAGAACGCAGAGAAAGAATCGTGCTCGCCGGTTCACCATGCCATTCGACAGATGGAAAGCAAGCACGGAGGTTGAAATGCTTTTTACGACGGTTTCCATTTGCGGTTCCCGTGGTCACGGATGAATCTCCATTGAGACACAATTGCATGCTATAGAACATCCTTGACAGCCGAATATATTCAAATATGCATTTGAATTTATGCACTGGTTTCCTCCTGAGTACCTCAAATACTCCATAGGCACGTCTTGATGATACGTGACAGTAATTAATACGTTGATTATACGAAATATATCTATTATCTATTTTAGCACCTTCTTTGTATTTTTCCTAATTATTTATATTCACATAATAACGGTAATTTTTTTTGCAAAAAGCAGCAGTGTGTTACATATATGTACACTAGTATATTTTGTAAATACATACATATAATAGTAATTATTATACATTTACTAATTATAAAATATAATAATTATAATTATATATATTTATTATACATATTTACTATAAAAATAAAAATAAAAATATACAGGCGGAATTCATTCAATATATGTATCAGCATGTTGAGTTTCTCCCCCATTATTTGTACTTTTGTAGTTAAATACTTCTCTTGCATCTTTTGTGTAGCAAAACGATGTATCTGCCAGAAGCCATTAGGCCAGCACCTAGAGAGTACATTTTCGCCTTGCCACACCAGTCTGACTCCTCTTTTATTGAACCAACATTTGCCAATAATGTACGGATTGGCCTTATTTGTTACGGTAGTCTAAAACATTGTCTTCTCTGAAAAAGAGTTTCTGTTCCGCAGCAGAAATCAGAAACTTTGTGAAACGCATTCTATGGATAAGTGGATTATTTTAAGAAACGAAGATAAAGAGGAAAGAGAGAAATCACAGCAAAAAACAGAAAATTCAATAATATCATATATGGTGGACGCCGAATAAATAAACACTCGTGTAAGCTAAAGATGAAACTTATGTTTAGCTATGTAATTAACAGATGATAGGATGCTTCTTAAGTATGACATGTTTTATCGAATAAAGATAAAAAAGGATGATCGATAAAGATGTTCGATAAATACATTTTATCATACTTAAAAATTGACGAGTATATACAGGAATTAGAATTTTCGTATATATCCAAACTGCGAGCTGTACGAAAATTAATAAATATCAGACTAATAAGTGTAAAAATCGAATGAAGAAAAATATTGACCATCTCAGTTCCGATAACGATATATCAAAACTCGTAGCGTAATTTTAAAACGTCCAGCAATCTAACAGCTTCGTCTCATAGTTACCCTCCTTCATCTCCAACGGTCGTTCGAACATAAGCTGGACGGAAGCTCATTCGACTTCATTCGCAAACCCGATTACTCGCCATTCAAGTAAACTGAATAGTGTTCACGGCTGTATTATATCGCGCGTGACACTTTCCATCATCCTTGTTCTGTACTCGACCAATTCAAACGATACATTTACCAGTTTAATCGTGTGCTATCGTCGCGTTTCAGCTGTCGGTCGCGTAGACCGCGTAGACAAACCGATCGTTCAGTGAAATTCCTAATGTCAGTAGAAAATAATGAAGAACTGAGTCAAATTTGCAATATCACTTCGCGATCAATTCAATACTTCATCGTACTTCTGATGTTTGACGTAAGAAAAAACTAGTTTGCGACAGCGTGCAAACACATCGTGATATCACCACTGTTAATAAAAATAAAATGTTTTCTAAAAATGTATCAATTCAGAATATACAAAAATTACGGGAAAATAAAGTGTTATTTATTTAGACATATAATTACAAATATCTATGCTCTGATATATTTAAATTAGCGACAAAGTGATTGTCCCCTAGCGATTTTACAATCACGTCTAACAGTTTTGCGTAGAGAATTCACAAATAAAACTTCGCTGAACGTTACAAGTGCCATCAACTATTCCCTCATTCTTAATTAGTACTCCGCAGTTCCAATCGCTATTATTGTAAGTCGACCTCTTCCATTTGTAATACCCCGTGTCTACTAAGGACTGATCCAAAACGGTAACCCAGTTACCTTCTTTGAAAAGATCGTGAATCCCGAGCCAAGCCTTGTCCATGTTATTCTCCTCTAGCAAACGCGAAAGATTCCTTTCTTCGTATTCCGAATTGATAATAGCCAAATGACCTAATTACGTGTGAAATACGATGAGAAATGTTCTGCATAATTCATATATTATTTATCACCGTAATGTTAGATTCTTTAACACAAGCGACATGCGACATTGAACTGATTATACAATACACGTAATATGTCCATTTAAATGAACGATATACAGGGTGGACGATTTTAATCGATACCCTTATAACTCGGGAAACACTTAATGAAAAAATACTTTTTACAGTGTTTTAGAAAGCTTTCGAGGTCAGCTACAAGAATATGTAATAAAAAATAGGGAGTGCTATTTAAAAAAATTAAGGCGACCTTCACGTGACCTTTAAATGACTCTTCAAGGTTAAACCAATGGTACCATCTTATGGCCCCCTCGAAACCAAACAACTATTGTTTGAAATATTTTTCTCTTCCGGGCTTGGTTTTCGAGATATTCGACTGTATCGATTAAAATCGTCCACCCTGTGTATATAATATACAATAAATTCGATTTACCTCCTTGATGGACACAAGCCTCGCGAGCGTCGTTCCACGTGAGTTTGTGAGAATAAAACTTATGCGTGTCAGTATTACCAGATGTGGAAGAGTCATTCTTATTTGATAATAACCGCCTGAAGAACTGACTGTCGTATACATTTATTATTTGCTGGCCCACGTAGTAGTTATATCCATTCATGGTTAATGGTTTCTTGATTGGTTCTTCTGACGGTAGAATAAATAAAGTCATTCGCTACTCTTCGAGACATATAAAACAATGTTCCGCGTTTCCTAGCCTAAAAATATTCCTTTATTCATTTAACATATTTTGTCTAAAAAAAGCAAGCAAATCTCAGATAATAAGTGACGGAAAATCCACGAATGTCACATGTATCTTTATTTTTTAGGAAAAATGTCTGGATAGTTTTTCTGTAATTCTTCTTACTCAAAAAACCAAGTAATGCAAAATTTAGAAAAAAGTAATACGATTATACAAAGTTTAAATTATAATTTTGCATACCTAAATTTGAAAAAAGTGAAGTTGTCGGCGGACACGGAGGATCTTCCGACGAATCTATCCGAGTGCTACTAGTGTCAGCTATAGAGCACTCTCTTGCTCGACTTTTGCACCAGAAAACGAAGAAAATTAGAAGATACTTGAACATTGTTAAATTTGTTGATATCACATTAGCAATGTACTACGAACTAACAACGTTTCGCGATGTTTGTCTTTTATACTCGTTCGATATAACCGGAATTTAGATAACAGACTCGGAACACAAAGAATAAACGCTGACTCGCTTTTGCGTAAGAAATAAAGTATAAACATATCAGTATTTCACACTAAAAAAGATTTAATACAATATTTAGGACAGTTATACTTTCGTTTATTTATACTTTATTTATAAATACTGTAATATAAATATATATATAAAGTTATACAAAACTAAGTCCAAAACGTACAAATAATAAATATCTATCTTTTCATAATTATCCAGTGATATAATTTTAAATATATGATGAAATTTTAAAAGAAAAAGTCGATGTAATCAAATTATATCTTATTCGTTTATAATAAAAAAGTTCTCTCAATATGAGACACATTTCAAAATTTTATAGATTTCCACTCTTAAAAATTGTTTATCTTTTCTCAAATTCACTTCAGAATAGGTTTGTACCCAAGAAAGAACGAAGAAGATAATTTACGAGATTTACGTATACGACTAATGATCGCTATATACAAGCGATCACTCGTATATAGCGATCATTAGTCGTCAATATTGTGATGAGCTCACGTAAGTGTTCTCATTGTGTAATTGTAAATCCAATTTTCCTTAACAAATTAATAATACAAATTAATATCGCGTCTTTGTCTCATTAATATCACATTTTTCATCAGATTTCTGACAATTGTAATAATAATAATATAGTAATAATAATAATGAAAGATTTAACAATGCGAAAAGGATGGTACCTGGCCGTCAACAGAGGTAAATTCTTTCATCATATGTTATAGTTCGACACAATCTAATGGAATTTGGCACAATCTTATGAAATTTTGAAGAAAAGTGATGAAAAAGAAGAAGAAACAATCTCCGGAAAAGTGATGTAAGTGTATAGAAAAGTAATCTGGCTGTAATAACGCGGCACGTATAGCTAACTAAACGCACCTTAGTGAGAGGGGATGCTAGAGACATTTTTACGACGGAACGAAATCGGTATATCGAAGTAGCAGTTAGGGATTAAACCGACTATCTCCGTGTTAAAACGTGGTTTAATCCTATTTGCAAAACGCAAATCAATTTAGCAAGGACTTTAAGTCGTCCCATATATCTTACGCAGAGTTGGGAAGCAACTCGTTACTTGTAACGAAGTTACAATTACAATCACTTCTTTTCAGTAACTTTAACTTAACTTCCTTTTTTCATCTGTAACTGTAACTTGACTTAGTTACATATTTTCGGTAACTAGTAACTTATTTATTAGTAACATTAATAGTTACTTTCTTTACACATATATTTCAAATTTTCGGCAGATCGCATTGCACAGCAGCTTGTGCATAAACGTTATTATCGACTTTAATCGAATGCACATGCCCCCAACTGCTGATCACTGTTTACAATGACACCCATGTCCAGCCTTCCTCTCGGAAATTGTGATGTGATTGTCAATTGTTATTTATCTCTGGGCGCGGTACATGAAGCACGAGGGACGTGTCTCAGTACCTATTAATCACAATGTTCTTGACATTTTTGTGCGCATTGTGTTTCTCACGAGTTGTTGCGTCTGATTTTTTCGCTACATAATATATCTTCTACATAATATATCTGCCTACATCCCATGTCTATATTGTCCTTGGTGTCTAGCATTTGACTGTGCCCTTGCGTCAAATTCAAATCTACTGAGTACTACATTGAGTATTATATTGTACTCAAATTAATTGATCGCGAAAATACAGAAAGAGAGAATAAATATCAAGTTTTTGTCACTAAAAGTAGATTTGATATTTTTATTTTTCTTACAAGAAAGTAACTGCAAAGTAACGATTCGTTACTTTTTGAGTAACTATAACCGTAACGCGCGTTACTTTTTACAATCGACTTGTAACTGTAACTAGTTACATTTTCAGTGAAAAAACTGAAACTGTAACTAGATACTTTTTTATAAAGTAACTTTCCCAACCCTAATCTTACGTATATTACGTTTAGTATAAGGAAAGAGAAGAGGGAAGAGATATTATTCACGATGGTGATCTCGTGAAAGACCGACGATCTGCGTTTGTAATCGGAGTTGTCCCTCAAATAATTTTAACTTCTGTCTGCTACATTGTATATACGCGTAAAGACGAACAACTACGACAGTAAGACGGAGGTTGTACGAAGTCAAACTTCCAGGTGATGTCAGGATCGACTTGGATCATAATCAAGACCGAAAGACTTGTCGAAATCGTTTGGGAACACTTGTTTATTCGTCACTTCTTTTGTCGCAAGAAAAAAGAAGAACTTTCAGCAGGGAATTTTTACGAACTTCTCTATCAAATCTAAGAAACAAATGTGTATACGTGCGCGCACGCGTGTGTGTGTATGGTAGCTAAAAATTATGAATGATGAACAAATATTTATTGACATTATGAAGTAAAGTATATAAATGCTTACATTTATGTTATTACATTTATGTTATTAATATTTATTGACATTATGAACTAAAGTATGAAAATGTAATTAAATATCAGATGAAAACAGAAAGTGAAACGGGGGTGATTAAACATAAGATTATTTAGTGCAATGTTAACAGGCATTGAAATTGGTAACTTTTGGTCTACCCTGTATATATAATATTGATATTCCCCGTAAAGGTTATCGCAACACATGAAAAATATTTTCCCGGCACGCATCGACAAACAAGTGCTTATCGTATGAGAAATCCCGTCGTCATCAGTCTCGATGACTTACGAAGCGTAATTCCCGGGGGGAGTCCCGTTTCTTCACGAGATTTCCTAAAAGAATCTAACTTAATTGGCACTTACTACTGTCATTGTCACGTGTCTCCGCAATCATCGCTCGATTATTTCGTATATAAGACAACTTTCTCGAGCAACCTTTAACTCGCAGTGTCATGATCCGTCTACATTCTCATCTTTTTTTTCTTTTTTTTCTTTTCCTTCTCCTCCCCGCATCTCACCCCCAACTTCTATGGATTTCGAACCAGTTAATTAGTAATCAAATTTCTTCCATTTTATTTTATTAATTATCCGTCGTACTCTTCGACGTATTCTCGCGTCATCTGACTTTTATTTTAATTTGGTCTTGTTCGAGAAAATGTTATCTTTGAAAATGTCCCCTGAGCGAACTGCTCAGTCGATGCACCACCGTGACACAATCGTTTTCCCTCTCGTTGCTAATCTCGCTCTCTTCCTCGGGTTTGTCAAATCTCCGCGGTGCTGCTTGCGGAAAAAGTCGCGCGCGACTTTCAGTTTCGTGTCTCCCGGAGACACGAAATAAATCATCGAGCGGAGCTCCAGGTGATCGCGGAGACCCATCACAATGACAGTGGTAAGTGCCAATTAATTTTTTCAAGCAAGAAGGTCTCATGTCTCGTAGGTCATCGAAATACATGCCTCTGGGATTTTTTATACGATAGGCCCTTGTTTATCGACGCGAGTGACGTAGGGAATATCTTTCAAGTGATTTTTGTGAGCGTTTACGATGAATACGTACATATATTATATAGAATAAACCAAAAGACCCATTTCAATGTCTATTAAAATTGCATTGGGTAATTTTGTTTTTAACTTTATTTTTAATCTACAGTTTACACATTTCTTCTATTTCGATCTGACATTTAGTTACATTATTATAAGTAATTATGTAGTCTGCTTAGTAATGTCAATAAGTATTTCTTCACCATTCAATAACTTTTAGCCTTTTATATATA